>JAEAOA010001757.1:285000-382710 GCA_016746295.1 Potamilus streckersoni
GACTGTGATTTCTTTTTATCGTTATTTCATTATTCTGTAAATTGATAGATTTGCTATTTCGCATAAGATTATTGAAATAATGTCATCTTAAATAATTAGTGAAATAAGGATTTATGTATAAGAATTGATTGACGCAAAATTCCTCTTAATAGGATTTTCTCCGTATATAAATGTATTGCTGTCTTTGTACTATGTCCAGTTCCTTGATGTGATGTGCATTGTGTTTTATATAACATTCTTTCAGGATCACATTTTTTCACATAGTACTGCTTTATTCGGAAATGTACATCCTCCACAATCTTTTCATGGGGTGGGGTAAGATTTGATAGCGACAGTAAAATGATATCAGCCTCTTGTGTAATATTTGTGTTTCCTTTCGATTCGCTTTCAAATGATTACATGCACTGTCAGATGCATTCTTTTAGTGCATACATATAGTACCATAGCCAGCGCCGGATTTAGGACAAATAAGGCCATGTGCTAGTTAAGTTATGATGCTTTTACTTGGGTCATGAAGGAGGTAGGCCCGGTAGGCTTACACAGACAGTCAGGCATATATACTCAGGAAATTTAGGAGTAGTTTAAAATAGCCACACACATTTGAAAAATTCATTGTAAAATGTTTTTGCCAAGAAGGTGGGGCCCCCTAGCCAACAGGGGCCCTGAGCTTAAGCACACATAAACAAAATGGTAAATCCGGTACTGACCATAGCATCGCAGTAATAGTGTTGGACAAGAGCTCAGGTCTACAATCCCTGAACTGCTTGTTGGATACTTTTTTAACCTACACATTCTGCTTCTATATACCCTGTTCTCCCATATCAGTCCCACTAGATTCACAGGAGGATACATTTTCAGCGTGTAAGTTAGAATTAAACGTCAAATAATCAATTCTATCTTAACAATGAACATGTCAAACTTTAATTATTTTTTTTTCAATTAGTTTCTTTACAAGACTGCTTCTTCCGGAAAACAAACCACAAAATATCCGCTGGCAGTCAGCTTTTAGGAAATTCATTCCGCCTCCAACACAATATTGCTTCAGCATTCCCCTGTGTATAGTATTCTTACAATTACATCTGCAGAAGTGGAGATCTAAATATATTGATCCGGGGCTTATTATTAGACAGTACATTTAATCGCATAGCTGGTTCATGTGATACGACTCTGTGGACTTAAACTAAATAACAGAAAAGTGCGTAAACTTCAAGCTAGAAAAAAAATTAACAAATAGTTTATTTCCCTGGATACAAAGTAACATTTTAACTTTATTGGTGTGGTCCCTCTCAGAATTACATCATCTAAAGGCCCCCCCCACCTCGATCTAAAATTGAAATTTTTTTATATATTCATGTTTCTTTAGTATGTAAGTGTTGTTGTGTTACTTTTATAATTGAATTTTGGTTTTATTAATTATGAGATAGGGTAAATACGCCATTCAAATTTGTTATTATTTTTATCCTTTTTATTTTTGTAGCTTTATTTTCGAGGGGCCTCGAGTGGCTGAGTGGTCTAAAAGGCTGTCCGTTACAAATCACTGCCATCTCACCTCTGTCTGTATGGGTTCGAGTCTACGATTCGATGAATATGTATATGTGAGAAAGCTTGTCAGTAGCTTCTCGTGGGCCGGTGGTTCTTTCCGGTGATTTCCCGGTTTCTTCCTCCACCATTAATACTGGCAGCCATGAATAGCTTATCGTGTGCTGAAAAATGGCGTTAAGCCCAACTACAACAACTACAACAAAGTTTTATTTTCGTAATATGTTTTCGATAAAGAGAAGTAAAAATTTTAGTTTTTAAACAAATCTAGATATAATAACATGAGCTGCTAATCACATATATTTAGATCCATTGTACCTTATGGCGCACGTGCACAACCTGTACCCTCAACAGTGAGCACCATGTGCACGTGCTTCACGTTTCCTCTACTTCACATAAGTTTACATCATATGCAGTTTAGAAAATCTTTATGAAAATCTATGGCAATAAACATAATTTATATCAACAGGATTTCCATCATAAAGTTAATAGCTATAGCAAAAATAGTTAAAGACTAATTATTGACGAAACTTATAATTATAGCAAATAGATGCATCTAAACTATCTAAGTTTAATTATTGCATTTCATAATATGAAAATTAATAATAATAACCATACTTTATAGTACTAGTTTATCCCCCAAAAAATTAAATTTGTACGATGTTGGAATTTTTTATCATAAATTTAATAGCCATAGCAAAGATAGTCAAAGAGACGTGAGCAGTCAAGATTGTCTAGTATCTGTCTGCTGGTCTACAGTCATAATTATAACTATTCTCATAGTATATTTATAAGTATCTCTCGTTTCTGCAACAAGTTCTAAACTAAAGCACTTGTCTATGTTCCGCTTGCAAGACTTTATGTAGTTTTATTAAACTGCTCTGTTCTAATATATTTCCGTTCTATGTCGCTACCATATCATGTTATCATTACCATTCAAAATCTTTAATTTAGTCCTTTCCCATTTCCTTTATTCTCCATAACTTCCATTGTTCTGTTTATCCCCTCCTTTTCCATCCACACGACATTTTTTTACAGAGCAGGGGGCAATCCTCGCGGCATTTCTATGTAGTAGCACTTCATCTTGATGTACTGAAAGGGACTTCATAATCGACTAAAGTCCTCTCCACGGTAATCTTTAGTAAAAGGCGAAAGATCAAAACGATGTGAAGACAAACTAGAGTAGCCTTTTAAAAAAAAACTTACACTATTTTGAACTAAATCTCAAAATAGTCCTAAAGGTCACAAGGTCAGATATATGAAGTTCCAATTAAATTCCAGTGGTGTTTCCAAATAAAATACCAGTATTAAATGTGTTGATATGCATGTAAACTAGAGTACGCTAATGTACCAATGACCCAAAGTGTGCTCATGTGCTAACAGTCTTTTGACATACGACAATAATATAATCAAAAATGTTTTAGTCTAAATTTACTATTATTTCAATTTAATGTTTTAGTCCGAGAATATTATTGATTACCATGTGCATATATATATATATATATATATATATATATATATATATATATATATATATATATATATATATATATATATATAAAGAATACAAATCATATGGCGAATAACAACCCTCTCAAGCGTACTGGATCCACCAAGGGATCACGTCTGTCAGGGATTAATTAAAATAGATGCAATAAACTGACGACGAACAGTACGAAACTAGTAACTAACTAGCCTAAGCGCTTTCGACTCTTAATGAGTCTTTTTCAAAGGCAAATACAAAACATAGTTACGACAAACAAATAAACACAAAAACGTTGCGTTTGTAAACCTCTACATTTCTATCTTCACATGTGTTAAAACTATAAATACAACCAGCTTGTGTAGACTAGTTGCGGAAACTGAGAACGTTGTATAATTCCCTAAAAGTCTACAAGCCAAAGCGACATCTATTTTTATTTTGTGTACATATGTAACGCAGATTATATCCCGGATATTTGGTTCTATACCGGTTATTCTTATAGTAAAAATTGAAGGATAAGAAGATTTAGAAAATGTTAAATTCTACTAGTGCATAGTTTTCATTTTCTAGTCTTCTTGGTTTAGACCGCTTGGTTTCAATGTTCTAAGGCGGCGTATCCAGTATGATTCCTTTTCCTTCCTGGTTTCGGAACTCCAGCTGTGGTTGTTGGCAATAGCGATAAGTATTATATCACTGAAAGTGTGGCCAGGGGAGGAGAAGTGTTCTGCGACCGGGCTTCTGTACAGCTTTTTTGTCATCCAATCAGATCTATGAAGGTTTATCCTTATGTGTAGCTTTTCAGTTTCTCCCACGTACTGAAGGCCACAGATCTTACATGTGATGAGATAAATCACATTCTCTGTTTTGCACGTTTTGTTTGGACCATGTATGTTTAGTTTTTCTTTAGTCACTGTGCTAGTGAATGTCTTGGTCTCTATCATATGTTGACAGGTTTTGCATCTTTTATCGCCACAGGGTCCAGATTGACTAGGTTGGTTTTGACTAGCGATTGTTGTTAGCTTGGCCCTGACTAGGATGTCCTTTAGGTTTTTTGGTCTCCGGTAAGCTACTACAGGTTTGTTCGGAAGTATTAGGTTTAGTACGTCTGACGATTGCACGGTTGGCCAGTGGTTTGCGATGATTTTACCTACTTTGGGATTGTCTGGGTGATAGGTCAGAATAAATGGTATCCTATCAACCTTTTCTTTCTGTCCATATCTGAGTAGGTCATCACGGTTTGTTTGTTTGGCCCTTTGGATTGCCTCCGCAATCAGGTCTTTGTCGTAGCCTCGGTAAATTAAATGTTTAGCCAGCTCTTCAGACCTTTCTATGAATCTTTCATCGTCGGAGCAAATTCTGCGTATCCTCAGTGCCTGGCTATATGGAATGTTCTTAATGCAGTGTTTTGGATGACAGCTGGTTGGGAGAAGATACTGGTGTTTGTCGGTTGGTTTCGAGTAGATGTCTGTGTGTAATTTGTTTTCCACCAGTCTGGTTGTTGTGTCCAGGAAAACATGGTTTGAGTTGGAAATTTCTGCCGTGAATTTTATTTTCACGGCAGAAATTTCCAACTCAAACCATGTTTTCCTGGACACAACAACCAGACTGGTGGAAATCAAATTACACACAGACATCTACTCGAAACCAACCGACAAACACCAGTATCTTCTCCCAACCAGCTGTCATCCAAAACACTGCATTAAGAACATTCCATATAGCCAGGCACTGAGGATACGCAGAATTTGCTCCGACGATGAAAGATTCATAGAAAGGTCTGAAGAGCTGGCTAAACATTTAATTTACCGAGGCTACGACAAAGACCTGATTGCGGAGGCAATCCAAAGGGCCAAACAAACAAACCGTGATGACCTACTCAGATATGGACAGAAAGAAAAGGTTGATAGGATACCATTTATTCTGACCTATCACCCAGACAATCCCAAAGTAGGTAAAATCATCGCAAACCACTGGCCAACCGTGCAATCGTCAGACGTACTAAACCTAATACTTCCGAACAAACCTGTAGTAGCTTACCGGAGACCAAAAAACCTAAAGGACATCCTAGTCAGGGCCAAGCTAACAACAATCGCTAGTCAAAACCAACCTAGTCAATCTGGACCCTGTGGCGATAAAAGATGCAAAACCTGTCAACATATGATAGAGACCAAGACATTCACTAGCACAGTGACTAAAGAAAAACTAAACATACATGGTCCAAACAAAACGTGCAAAACAGAGAATGTGATTTATCTCATCACATGTAAGATCTGTGGCCTTCAGTACGTGGGAGAAACTGAAAAGCTACACATAAGGATAAACCTTCATAGATCTGATTGGATGACAAAAAAGCTGTACAGAAGCCCGGTCGCAGAACACTTCTCCTCCCCTGGCCACACTTTCAGTGATATAATACTTATCGCTATTGCCAACAACCACAGCTGGAGTTCCGAAACCAGGAAGGAAAAGGAATCATACTGGATACGCCGCCTTAGAACATTGAAACCAAGCGGTCTAAACCAAGAAGACTAGAAAATGAAAACTATGCACTAGTAGAATTTAACATTTTCTAAATCTTCTTATCCTTCAATTTTTACTATAAGAATAACCGGTATAGAACCAAATATCCGGGATATAATCTGCGTTACATATGTACACAAAATAAAAATAGATGTCGCTTTGGCTTGTAGACTTTTAGGGAATTATACAACGTTCTCAGTTTCCGCAACTAGTCTACACAAGCTGGTTGTATTTATAGTTTTAACACATGTGAAGATAGAAATGTAGAGGTTTACAAACGCAACGTTTTTGTGTTTATTTGTTTGTCGTAACTATGTTTTGTATTTGCCTTTGAAAAAGACTCATTAAGAGTCGAAAGCGCTTAGGCTAGTTAGTTACTAGTTTCGTACTGTTCGTCGTCAGTTTATTGCATCTATATATATATATATATATATATATATATATATATATATATATATATATATATATATATATATATATATATATATATATATATATATATATATATATATATGTGTGTGTGTGTGTGTGTGTGTGTTGTTTTTATGTGTATTATTTGTGTTATAAGATCAATCTTAGAGAAGTATTATCTTCTCTTTCTTACTCCAATTTTACTTACGTAATTATTAAAATTATTTTCTTCTTTTTAATAATGTTATTAAATAAAGTCAAATATATGATAAATTTAATGATGTTTGTTTATATATTGTACTCTGTAGATGACGATACCTTGTTGTTTATTGTAATAGCCGCCATTCTATTCGACTAATTTGAAGGAAAAAAAAACATATTTTACATTTCTTTCGAGCAGTGGGAATACATAAGGATTCTTCATTGCTTCAATACTAATTTTGTGTGTTGTAAGATAAACTAATGACCCTTCATTGCTTCGTTACTAATTGCGTGTTGTAAGATCAACCAATAACCTTTCATTGCTTCGTTACTAATTTTGTGTTGTAAGATCAACCAATAACCCTTTGTTGCTTCGTTACTAATTGTGTGTTGTAAGATCAACCAATAACCCTTCATTGCTTCGTTACTAATTGTGTGTTGTAAGATAAACTAATGACCCTTCATTGCTTCGTTACTAATTGCGTGTTGTAAGATCAACCAATAACCTTTCATTGCTTCGTTACTAATTTTGTGTTGTAAGATCAATCAATAACCCTTTGTTGCTTCGTTACTAATTGTGTGGTAAGATCAACCAATAACCCTTCATTACTTCGTTACTAATTGTGTGTTGTAAGATAAACTAATGACCCTTCATTGCGTCTTTACTAATTGTGTGTTGTTAGTTAAACCAATGACTCTTCATTGCTTCACTACTAATTATGTGTGTTGTAAGATAAACCAATGACTTCATTGCTTCACTACTAATTATATGTGTTGTAAGATCAATCTCAGAAGTATTATCGTCTCTTGCTTACTCCAATTTTACTTACGTAATTATTAAAATTATTTTCTTCTTTTTAATAATGTTATTAAATAAAGTCAAATATATGATAAATTTAAATTAGGAAAAACAACGAGAACAGTTTTGGGTTGTAATAGGCTATATTCACCCGTTATGTACACACGAGATATAAATACAGAGGCAGATGTCAACAATAATGAGTAGGATCGTTCAGAGGAATATTCATAAGGGGTCTTGTCTGATAGATATAAGTCTTGCAGCTAGATCAAGCTTCACGATTGACATTTTTATCACGTTCACATGAACAACGTACACTGCTTGCGCATCGATATATCTATTTATCAACTGAAGAAGACCATCATCGCTCTTCATATGAAGGAATAGATGAATAAAGGAAGGAAGGAAGGAAGGAAGGAAGGAAGGAAGGAAGGAAGGAAGGAAGGAAGGAAGGAAGGAAGGAAGGGTCTGATCCATTATAAATTTAAGATTCATCCAATAAATGGTTCATGACCAAACAGAACAAGTTGAAGCTTTTGTAATTACGATTCTTCATACAAAACGTGTGTTGACTAGTATATTACTTTTTACTTTGCTGTGATATTACTAGCCAGTTGCTACCTGCCAACTGCCCACTGTCCACTTCGTTCCACATCGACTTTTGGTATAGGTAGATAGCCAAAAGTTTATTAATCGTTTAAAATTTGGATGCCGTTAAAAATGCCGTTAAAAACACTGGTCCAGATACTCGTTACACTTACCCCTGGAAATTGTTGAGAATCACCACTGCGGCTTTCGAAGACAATATCACATGCTGAATGTCCATTGCTTCAATTTTAAACATTCATATACAAGTTTTGCCTTTAAGTCAAGAAATGTGGACATTATGGAAGTCATAATATTGGACATAGAACGTGTGTAACGAGCTCTCTAATTGACCAGTTGAGCTCGATTAATAGGGCAGTACCCTTCACATGCATGATGAGACTTATTTAAAAACATGTTTTTAGTTAGCTACACTATTTCAAGGGTGATGAGGAACGAGATGTAACGGCGACCTTCGGCTAGCAAACCTGGTCTGGTTGCACACCTTGGTTAAATGTTGTGATCACAGAGTGAACAAGGGTACGAAAAAAGTTTTAACTTTAAGATTTAATTTTAAATAAATTTTAAATAACCGTACGATTCTAATTTGCTGTCTCTTTGACATCATGGTACGTTTTTGTAACAACATCAAAATATAACTAACATTACGTGTAGGCAATTAGTCACTAATTACTTGTGACACAGTTACCGTACATGTCAACAATTAGATGTGCTTTCGACATCTGTAATTTGCTGTTTCCTTTTCAAACTGAATTATCCGTCTTCGCGTCAGGAAGACACGTGTAAGTGTAAGAAGTGGAATTATGCATGTTTCACAACAGCTTAATTTTGAAGTTAAGATTGTTTCGGATTGATTAAATTGAATGTTAACTCAAGCGTAAGAGCTGTATATAAAAGATATAAAAGAGGATTTAAAGTCAGGACCTTTATTTATGACCTTTTCATTCTATATAAATTAAAGTGAAAAAATAATGTGGGTAGCTGCATGTTTATTCACAATGAAAGCCTCGACGAGACGCGCCTAATGCTTTATCATAAATATATTTTTAAAAAAAAAAAAACATTTTTGCTCAGTTATTGGTTGATATACCTTATGGATCTAGTACGAGTTGTTCATGTGGTAGATGACGTAGTTGTTGACAATTTATTACAAACAGAGAAGCTCGGATTGCCTTTTATATTTTATTCGTAACAACTTTTATATCCTTCCATCATTTGTCTAAATATAATAGAACATAAAAATAATCATATCTGTTTTACACTTCGGGCATAACACAAGGAAGTCTATGAATCATACAATATAAGAAACATTTTGTTATACACTTTGTCATCTTTTCACTTTAACTTAAAAATAATTTGCTTTTCTGCATTTAACAAGTATTTTGGCTGGGTTTCAAGTTTCCTACTGTCATCCTTATTGTACCACATGTCACGATCTATGTTCGTCTATATCGAAGTCGTCCTTATTGTACCACATGTCACGATCTATGCTCATCTATATCGAAGTCATCCTTATTGTACCACATGTCACGATCTGTGCTCATCTATATCGAAGTCATCCTTATTGTACCACATGTCACAATCTATGCTCATCTATATCGAAGTCATCCTTATTGTACCACATGTCACGATCTATGTTCATCTATATCGAAGTCATCCTTATTGTACCACATGTCACGATCTATGTTTATCTGTATCGAAGTCATCCTTATTGTACCACATGTCACGATCTACGCAAATCTATATCGAAGTCATCCTTATTGTACCACATGTCACGATCTATGTTCATCTGTATCGAAGTCATCCTTATTGTACCACATGTCACGATCTATGTTCATCTATATCGAAGTCATCCTTATTGTACCACTTGTCTCGATCTATGTTCATCTATATCGAAGTTAACCAGTTTAACTCTGCTCCATTTTGTTCGAGTTTTGCCTGCTTTCCCATCTTTACGCATCCTTTCATAAGAAGTTATAGGGGTCTCCTGGTGGAATGTCGAGACCTTTTGGGGAATTTAACAACTCGCTGAAATTTTATATGTTCCTCTGCGGACTAATGTAATTTAATGTTGAAAAAAAACAAACAAATTGATTAACTTTGTCGATTACTCTGCTGACCTATGGAAATTTCACATTGTGGTTGACTATGTGTATAATCACTGCAATCACCCACACCTACTGACAGTCTTACTTCCCCTTAACCTTGGAAAAACTTTAAATTAAGTAGAGACAAAAATCAAAAACAGTAATAAGAAACTCTCACAAAGACACCCAACTAAACGGAATATTTTATTAAAATCATTGAGACTGAAATCAGTACCAAATCCTTAACTGAAAAGAATTGATCGGAGACCAAAATAGAATAAATCAAAATATGATATTTGTAAAATGCCATAGACTCAAAGCAAAATTCTGAAACTGAATCAGAATTTAATTGAGACTAATAATCCTCGGAATATCTTACTGAAATCATGGACATCTAAACTAGTACTAACATTTCAAAACTGTAACATAAGTTAGCAGGGAATAAACAAATCTAGAGTATTATTACAAAATATGGTTGAGACTAAAAGTCGAATTAAAATTCTGAAACTAAAACGGAATTAGCGGAGCCTGAAAACTGACCGAGAATATTCCGCCGTGTCCGTTTGCAAGAACGTCTGTTGATTTGTATAAATGGGGTATTTTCTGTAACTAGGTACGTAATTGTCCGTCTATCCTTCCTATTAACTGGCGCCTGTTCAACTCTTGGCCCGTAGTTCAATTCGCATCAATGGATAATATGATTAAGATTAAGATAACTCATTTCCTGAGCTGTTTATTCGTTTACTTGAGTCTTTGTCTTGAAAAACGTGGGTCGGTCTGAATGAGTTGGTTTTAGTTCCCCTCTCTACATACTGTACGTACCCCTTACATTCGAGTATGTATATTGTTTCGTAACGGCTCGTTCAAAGTAACGCAAAGAAAGACATCAAGCTTTGTAAATTGTAACTAAACTAAATTATTTACCTAGAAAACAAGAAAAAATGTAAATATGTAAAACAAGACTTACACTTTACAGAAACAACACAAATTGTTCTAAAGATAAACATAAATCCAGTAAAAAGTTCTAAACAAAAACAGTCTGAAGTTCAGTTTCGATCCAAAATGGCGGATGATGACGTCAGATGAAGGCTATCAGAAAAATCCAGAATGTATTCAGTAAAGTACAATTTGTACTGATTCGTTCCAATTTAGAATATTTTCAAAAAATGTCTTTGTCCAAGCAAGAAATGTGTTTGTATGTGTTATGTGTGATGTGCTTTAGATTTTTAACATAGCTTTAACAATTTCTTAGTCATGTTACTACGATGTCAGCAGTATGGCAGTTTATAGTGATGTCTAGCACTGGGGCATCATGCCAGAGACATGTAGCATGATGTCCCACTCAGTCATATTATCCTGACACTAAGCCGACCAGTCCTAACACTAACCTCTTAATGCTGAGTTCCAAAAGAGGCAGCTGTTAGTACCACTTTTGTAAAGCTCGTCTGGGGATCGAACCCACGACCTCCCGCATCCTTGTTTGTATTTGCACGTTATAAAAAATTTAAATTGTAGCTTTCTTATTCGTTTGATATGTTTTGAATTTATTTTTATTTTTTAAATTATTTTTTATTTTTGTTTGTATTTTTGTATATTTTGTTTGAACATGTGTAAAATGGTGTAAAATTATATCCTGACCGCTCCGATGACCTAGTGGTTAGAGCGTCCGCCTCGAATGCGGGAGGAATTTTAGCATTATCAAGTGCTGGTCAGTAAGACTATGCTGGTCATTATATGGCTGTTGATGTTAATTATCCGTTCGAATTCTCAACATTATATTCTGTTTGTCCCCAGAGCTTTATATTGTTCAAATGGCGACGTAATGTTAAATAGACTTTCTCGTCGGATTGTCATGTTTGTTCCCAGCAAGTGTAAGATAATTACTCCCCTGCCCTTATGTCACGCAGCGGACCACAGCCATCATTTTGACTTTAATTTTTAAAGTCCCTGATCTCCACTTTTAACCTATCTCCATTTTCGTATCATTGTCTAATCCAACAAAAGACACATCCTCACTACTCTATCGACGACTGAACTTTTTCTCTTATGTTTCTTTGTCACTGTCTCATCATATAATCAAATTAAATTAATTGAATATTGTGATATCTTTATAAAGCTTAAAATGTTTGTACCTGCCCAATTTCTTGTCAAAGTTTATATTCCATTTGAATCCACTCCCTAACCTTTTGAAGTATAAAACGTGTCCACCATCATCGTGACCACTTTTTGCCATAGCTACCGATTCGGAATAAAAATAATATCCATGGAAATGATATGTATTTCTTTTCCCATCAATTAGGAATATTGATTTAAACTTAGAGATATTTCATACAGCAAAGCATAAGCAAAAATTAATAATTGACTGAAAACCTTAATAAAAGATACTACCATCAACTAGTGAGAAAGTTTATAAAGAAACTTATTCGTATATATACTTTGCGTCTCAAACTCTTTGATTAGAGACATAATTACATCTAGATGAGTATTGTTGTGTCTTGCATAGCTTAATTTCCAGCAGTTCACTGATACGAGTGTGTTTATTCTTTCAGAATCAGTATGAGAAAAACAATGGGAAGTGCGGCTTGTGTGGCGACCCCTACCAAGGACCTAGGGACAATGAAGCTGGCGGAAAGTACTTGAATACCATACTTAAAGTCAATCGATCTTATTCAGGCTCTTTTCAGCCTGATCATCTTTTCAGTCATTTAGGCAACAAACAAATGACACAAAACCATTTATAGACAAGTTTAAAGGTGGTACGATTTTAACCCTCCCGCTCCAATTCAACATTCCCCCTTCTCCAAATCACCATTAAATACCATAATCCCTCAAATGATCATTAATTTAGCTAGATTTTCCTTTAGTTTGACTTAGGTTTAATATTTGAAATGTGACAAAGGAAGTATAAACTTAAAGCGATGGAAGTAGTCTATATAAATCGGCTCTTTTTCTCGTCTTTAGTTTGTCTTTTATTTTCTTTTGTTTTTGTTTTCTGTACATTGTTCCTACGGTAAGATGATTTAGACAACTCGTGCAAATCACAGAGGAAATCACCTATCTGACAACTGTTCCATTTAACTTTAACAACACAAACCACGTGGATTCAACCTTAATAACACCGACCACTTGGTGGGCGCAAGCAATAGATTTGGTTTGAGTTGAAAAATCAAACGAAGTTTATTTCATTTCTACATTGAGTTTAAAATTATTTCTACACTATCGTTTAGATATGCAGCAAGAACAGGTAACCCGGAACGTACGTAGCTTTAAATTTGTTGGGGGCATAAAATATAGTATTTTGTGCATTTTTGAAATGCAACATTCTTTTTAGTCCCATGACCTTGCCAATGAGTAGAATGAGGGCTTGGCACAACGTCAAATTTTACAGTAACACTTATAAGAGGCATTATATTTGAAAGCCTAATGACAGTATATACTTAACAACGTTTGCTTATGAGATTGATGCAATCTTTACTGAAATGCATTAACTTCGGTCATAACAGAAGTCTATAAATGTGACTAATTCTAATAATGAGAGAATTTCTGCAATCTGCTTGGACAAACATTTGTGCGTGATACTGAACTGAAACTTTTTACACAGCTGTAAATCCTGCCGACAACATTAGGGCCATAGTTTACTGGTAATTTGTACGAGACTTTATATAGATGGATGGATGGATGGATGGATGGATGGATGGATGGATGGATGGATGGATGGATAGATAGATAGATAGATAGATAGATAGATAGATAGATAGATAGATAGATAGATAGATAGATAGATAGATAGATAGATAGATAGATAGATAGATAGATAGATAGTAAGCCTACATCCAGCCATCACTGTGATTTCTGATCAAAATTTTCTCTCCAATAATCACAACATTTGCCAAAGAGAGCATACGACAGGCTTTACAAGTCAGACTATGTTCAGAAATTATTACTTTTGACTTCGACAATATATTCACCAGCTATTATGAAAGGTCAGTGTCATATGACGAGCAAGGAATCTCAATAAAATTGGACACGCTTTATGTTTTGAAAGATTGAAATGCGCGTACCATACGCAAGCAAATGTTGAATAAATAGCCTGGTTTAAACAACAGCCACCGAAATTATATTCTTTTGATCCTTTAAATTGTTACCTAATCACTCACATTTATTCTTCAGACCATATTCACTTTGTGAATGATTATGTAAAATTGATACATAGATAAATACTCGCTCCTGATCAAACCGCACAGACTATTTGCATGTACAATTGATACATAGATAATTACCCGCTCCTGATCAAACCGCACAGACAATTGCATGTACAATTGATACATAGATAAATACTCGCTCCTGATCAAACCATACAGATTAGTTGCATGTACAACTGATACGTAGATAAATACCCATTCCTGATCAAACCGCACAGACAATTGCATGTACAATTGATACGTAGATAAATACCCGCTCCTGATCAAACCATACAGATTATTTGCATGTACAATTGATACATAGATAAATACCCGCTCCTAATCAAACCACACAGATTAGTTGCATGTACAATTGATACGTAGATAAATACCCGCTCCTGATCAAACCATACAGATTATTTGCATGTACAATTGATACATAGATAAATACCCGCTCCTAATCAAACCATACAGATTATTTGCATGTACAATTGATACGTAGATAAATACCCGCTCCTGATCAAACCATACAGATTATTTGCATGTACAATTGATACATAGATAAATACCCGCTCCTAATCAAACCATACAGATTAATTTCATGTACAATTGATACGTAGATAAATACCCGCTCCTAATCAAACCATACAGATTATTTGCATGTACAATTGATACGTAAATAAATACCCGCTCCTAATCAAACCACACAGATTATTTGCATGTACAATTGATACATAGATAAATACTCGCTCCTAATCAAACCATACAGATTATTTGCATGTACAATTGATACGTAGATAAATACTCGCTCCTGATCAAACCACACAGATTATTTACATGTACAATTGATACATAGATAAATACCCGCTCCATATCAAACCGCACAGATTATTTGCATGTGCAATTGATACGTAGATAAATACCCGCTCCTGATCAAACCATACAGATTATTTGCATGTACAATTGATACGTAGATAAATACCCGCTCCTAATCAAACCACACAAATTAGTTGCATGTACAATTGATACGTAGATAAATACCCGCTCCTAATCAAACCACACAAATTAGTTGCATGTACAATTGATACGTAGATAAATACCCGCTCCTGATCAAACCATACAGATTATTTGCATGTACAATTGATACATAGATAAATACCCGCTCCTAATCAAACCACACAGATTATTTGCATGTACAATTGATACATAGATAAATACCCGCTCCTAATCAAACCATACAGATTAATTTCATGTACAATTGATACATAGATAAATACCCGCTCCTAATCAAACCATACAGATTAATTTCATGTACAATTGATACGTAGATAAATACCTGCTCCTAATTAAACCATACAGATTATTTGCATGTACAATTGATACGTAGATAAATACCCGCTCCTAATCAAACCAGACAGATTATTTGCATGTACAATTGATACGTAGATAAATACTCGCTCCTAATCAAACCATACAGATTATTTGCATGTACAATAGATACGTAGATAAATACCCGCTCCTGATCAAACCACACAGATTATTTGCATGTACAATTGATACATAGATAAATACCCGCTCCTAATCAAACCATACAGATTAATTTCATGTACAATTGATACGTAGATAAATACCCGCTCCTAATCAAACCATACAGATTATTTGCATGTACAATTGATACGTAAATAAATACCCGCGCCTAATAAAACCACACAGATTATTTGCATGTACAATTGATACATAGATAAATACTCGCTCCTAATCAAACCATACATATTATTTGCATGTACAATTGATACGTAGATAAATACTCGCTCCTGATCAAACCACACAGATTATTTACATGTACAATTGATACATAGATAAATACCCGCTCCATATCAAACCGCACAGATTATTTGCATGTACAATTGACACATAGATAAATACCCGCTCATGATCAAATCGCTCAGATTATTGCATGTACAATTGATAAATATATACATACTCGCTCCTAGTCAAACCACACAGACTAATTGCATGTACAGTTGATATATAGATAAATACCCGCTCCTGATCAAACCATACAGATTAATTACATGTACAATTGATACGTAGATAAACACCCAATCCTGATCAAACCACACAGATTATTTGCATGTACAATTGATACATAGATAAATACCCGCTCCTAATCAAACCACACAGATTATTTGCATGTACAATTGATACATAGATAAATACCCGCTCCTAATCAAACCACACAGATTATTTGCATGTACAATTGATACATAGATAAAAACCCGCTTCTGATCAAACAACACAGATTAATTGCAAACGAGAATGATAAAAGATTAGATTGTCCTCTTTTCCTTCAGTTGGTGATTTATATGCAATCAACACAAATATGATGATGGCATCAAACATTTGTACTGCATCACTGATGCTTTTTCAAAACTTAAAAATTCAAATCTACTGATGAAATCTTATAGGTTGGTCAATTTGAAGTAATCATTAATTTGATTTTAATGCACTTTAATGTTCTTTTTTAATGTTTATACTTCATCTGAAATATGTTTTCTATTTCAAGGTACGCTCGCGGGATAATTGTGCGTCATTACTCTACAGGTCAGATTATCGAGGTAACTATAGAACTGACAGCCAACCACCAGGGCTATTTTGAGTTCCGAATCTGCCCCCATGACGACGTGACCCACCCATTGACACAAGAATGTCTGAACAGGACGTTACTGACAATCGTAGGACACGGTACAAGATACTATATACAGAATGATATCAGGTGGGAATTTACTATTGTAACTCATCATACTGGTGGTACTGCTGACAAAATGACCAAACAAATATATATATATATATATATATATATATATATATATATGTGTGTGTGTGTGTGTGTGTGTGTGTCTGTGTGTCTGTGTGTGTGTTTGTGTGTGTTTAGCTATATATATATATATATATCTATATAGATATATATATATATATATATATATATATATATATATATGTTTAATAGAGAAATTGTTATCTTCATCAGTGAGATCTATTTTGTGTTATTATTTTATCGACGTGAAAATAGAAAAAAATTGTTTCATTATTTATATTTGTTTCTATATTCAGTTGGCCTTTCAATGCATTCTAAATCACATGCATTACCTACTTTGCGTTTGTCAGTCTACCTGTTTCTCTATATATTAGCGTCTGCTTGTCTCTCTCTATAGTATCATTCTTGACTCACAGCTGATATATACGCTGATGTACACAGGTTTGAATCCCACCATTCCGTTAACCAAGGTCGGTGACCGTTATGTGTCCTTGGGCAAATCTCTTTACGCCAACTGCTTTGGGTACAAATAACCTACTTGTATTGCTGTCGCCTAATCCACAAAACCAATCCTGTCTTTATGTGTGTTTTGATGATTTTTCAGTCACAATCAAAATGGTCACAATAATCATAAACATGTTAAAAGATTTTTCTATATGAAGCAATGCAACAATACTAATGGTGAGAATAATTATAAACCCGCTAAGGCCTTAGGTAACAGAAACAAGGTGACACTTTCAATGGTGACAATAATTATAAACCGGTTAAAGTCATGGATAACATAAACAATGTTACAGTCTGAATGGTCACAATTATCCCAAACCCGCTAAGGCCTTAGGTAACAAATTTAATATGACAATTATTAAAATCACAGTTCAGGTCACATAAGTCATGAACCTGCTGAGGCCTTTATGATACAAAAACAGCGACAATAATTATAATCCTGCTGAGGCCTTTATGATACAAAAACAGCGACAATAATTATAATAATACTGAGGCCTTTATGATACATAAACAGTGACAATAATTATGATCCTGCTGAGGCCTTTATGATACATAAACAGTGACAATAATTATAATAATGCTGAGGCCTTTATGATACAGAAACAGTGACAATAATTATGATCCTGCTGAGGCCTTTATGATACAGAAACAGTGACAATAATTATAATCCTGCTGAGACCTTTATGATGACAGACACAATTTTGAATGATTACGATAGCCATAAACCGTTAAGGCCTTCATGATTATAAAACAATGTCTTTTAAAATAGTTAGACCTTATGGTTAGGTATCCATAACCCTGGTTTTTCAGTTGTTATATGATTCGTAAGAACTTTGTCAATACTTGACAAAGTTTCTCTTGCGTTATTGAAATTATTTTACCAAAAAATATAAAAGTCCTATAAGCTAGAGTTAGATCTATTCTCTAGTGGACCTTGCACTTTAATTAGTTTGTGAGTATCCAACCCAAAAAAATAGTCCAGACAGTTTTCTTCCATTTCTTAATGGAGAGGCCCTGCTTTGTTTCACAAATTGAATATCGAGCGTTGTTCCGCCACAAACGTATTCAATAGTCTTAAGATTGATGGCGTAATCGTGTATAAACTCTAGTCTCGTCGCATCTATACTTGATATAAAAGTCTGCTTTGGTTCGCGTTTTATGATTGATTATTGATCATAAAGTCGGAATGCATGAAGTTCGGTATAAATGACACAATTTTGTATCTGTTAAGGCGTGCTTTCTAAACATTCGAACTTTGAACCAAGTTTGCACGTATGAATATCTCATTAGATCTACAAATGCAACTCCTTTACCGAACGTTAATTTCTAATTGTAGAATGAATTCATTTGAGAAAAATAAAAAATGTATGGATTATTTATCAACAATAAACGGCCTATGCGAGAAATTTTCTTTTTTATTCTAACGTAATTATCGTATCTGTGTGGAAATTATTATTAGATATAAATGTCGAAAAATATATCTTTACTTACTGACTTATTTATTTACTTAATGACTTATTTATTTGTCTTGCAGGCAACAATTTGTCCACCTGTTGGTTCAACTACCTCTAGATATGACATGTACTCAGTGTGTTCTGCAGTGGAAGTATGTGGCAGGTAGGCCGTTGCATTTCCCATATAGTGGTAACTATCAAGGGAATACGATTTATACAAGTATACCCATTTTGACGGCTAGATCTCTATAAATCGTACGCCGTAGTCATTATACAACATTTGGCTGTTGAAGTAACCAGAAAGCTTATAACTTTTTTATTCTTCCAATATGATAAAAACTTTATTTCTAGTTTTACTTTCCAGCATAAAAGGGGTCATTTAAAACTTCTTTATGTGATAGCCAGACACAAGAGGGAATGGTCTAATTTATCTGAAGGCTGAATAAATGCATTGTGCTAAGAGAGACTTGATTCGATTAGTTGCTCCAAAATATATATTTTTAATCAAAAATGAAATAATCCTACTGACAAATGAGAAATTGTGACCTATTTTCTGGCCTTTTTGTTATATTATGTCATGAATTTTGGAGGTACTTAACTTATCGCGGAGTAACATCGCCTTATACGAAGTCACTACACACCAAACCAAAAGACGAACAAGGAACTAACAACCAACATATCAGTTGTATTTCTTCCTAGTGGATAAACGTATATGCATTTTACTCGTATATTGAGTTGTAAAGTTTGTACAGATAAAGTGAGGAGTTTTAATATGTTGAAGTATGCAAAATAAAAGGACCATACAACTTTGGTTGGGATGGGATGGAAACTCAATCCCATAAAAAAGACAAATTTGAGATTGACCTGCCTTTGATATTATAATTCTCTGATACTATCCTACAAAGTGACCACATTAATGAAAATTACGTTCACTGCTAACCAAAGATAAAGATTTTACCAGGAAAAAATCGATCATTGTTCTGTTCAGCTAATATATCTAGGCAAGAAAGATTATACACGTTGACGAACAATTTTAGACAAGTGATATCTATGTTATTCATAGCATTTAAGTCGGTCAAACTAAAAATTCTTCTCTGCAGGCACATATTCGTAGCTAACTACAGTGACCGTCAGAAAAAATGAATATTAAAAACTTACGAAAATTATATCTCTATATTTAAATTCTCTTAATACAGTGTCTAGCAGATTATCAATGGATCATAAGTATCGCTTAAAAAACAGAACACTACAACCTGTACAATGACACTGAAAGAAAAGTCAGTTTAAAACCTGTCAAGGTTCACAGTATCAACTCTTGCATAATTCTAAACACCAACTAGGTAGAAAACAGATTAGTATATGTAGTCATTCAAAGCTAAACATCAGTCTGTTATACCTTTTTACCTTCCAGAGCCAGAATGCAAGCATACAAGCACTCTTGCTTTAAGATGCATTACTTGATGTACTAGAGAACCAGCTGATATTCGTGGTTTCATACGGACCATGTTCTTTTCATACCATTCATTGACGGCACCTCGTCAGTAATGTTTTAGATAAAGTTCCAAATCTTGATGCCGCTTGGCAGCAAAATTTCCGATTCCCTAATAACTTTTAAATACTGTAAAGATTACATTTCAATGGAATTTGTGGAGTCAAATTTGTTTGTGGGAAGTTTCCTTAAATGTCACACAAAAGAAATATCTATAATGTTAGAAACAGTGCCAGTTTTGCTGAATATATATATATATATATATATATATATATATATATATATATATATATATATATATATATATACACACACACATCTTGTTTACTCGTTTGAAATGGCATTATGTCAGCATGTTTCCTGTGAAAATTATCGTATGTTTGTATAGCGATTGTTTAAGAAAAAGAAATGTTATAACGGTTGAATATGATGAAAAGTTAATATTACCGGTTACAAGTTGAAACACTTTTATGCTTCAATGCTTTCTAAAAAAAATGTGGCTAGATTCTTTGAAGAAATGTTTGAAAAGTCTTGTAACAGTTTAAATAATTTAGTAACAATGGCGGATATACCGGTAATTCGAGCTTATTCGTACATGTCTGAAAGGTCGTTTTGCAGAATGTTCCCGCTGATATTGAATTAAAAGGTGGTGTGGTCTTTTAGAAGAATTTGAAAATAACAAATGTTGACCGGCGGACGAAGTACCATTGCTCCGTAGAAATGTAAACTTTAAAACTTTACTAAAACGCACATTCTTGAATACATCAACCCAACTCAGTGCTTATCGTTGGCAAAAATCTAAACTTTTAAGTACCATTATCTGGCGTCCAGTGAGACAGAATATCTTTTGTGAGTGGCTTTTCGATTTTATTATCAGATAAACAAAATTTATTTGCTTATCTTGTAATAAAAATGAACTCTTAAGTATGTGTATGAACACTTTGCACTCTCGATACTTATTTCGGTGGAAGGTAGAATACCCTTTCACGAATCATAACGTTGGATAGTTTTCACAAACTGTTAAATTCAGTTAGCTGTTCCGTGTACATTAATATGCGTTATTTTATCTGTTCGTTGTTGTAGGAAACAACAAAGGATCTGGGGCCGGCTACGAGGACTGTTATGGTTGCGGACCGCAGGAGCACTTCATTAACTGTGCAGATGTAGCAATCTATTCGCAATCAGTTCAGCAACAGGTGACGATACCAGTTGAATCTGTCTTAGACGATTCGTTGGAATCAACCTCTATAATCGAATATTTAGAGAAAATGAAAGAATCTCATACCAATCGCATGGTCGATTTTGATTTCCTGGCAGATTTTTTGTCTGTGGATATGGATGACGACTTTTGGGAGGACATGCAATTGTTTCTGGACTCTTCTGCAGAGCCACTAAAGGCTATAGTCACTAATACGGCTGTGAGCATGTTCCCAGCAAACAAAGATGGAATAACTAAGTTCCATCATTTAGTCAAGTTGAGTTTATTGTTCCAAGGAGTAGCACCGCCATCCAACGCACGAAAAGTTACAAAAGCACAGATCGATTCAGATAGCAGCAGAGAATCTCGATTAGATAAGAATGGTGACAGCAGTGATGCAAGTAGCGATTCCGGCAATAATGCTATATTGATAAAGAATAAAGAAAGCAGTGAAAAGCAAAGAAAGTCAATAAATTATGCCAATAACAAATTTGAAGGTCATGACTTGTATGATAGTTGGGCGGACTCTAAAGATAGCAGTGAGTTTCACGATGATTCTTCAAGCAGTAAAGGTGAAAATAATAAAATGTCGTCTGATAGAATCCGTTCGCATTCAGAAAGCCAAAGCTCAGACTCAAGAGATATATCTGAATCAAGTGATGAATCTAATGATGAAGCAATAATTGGAACTCGTATTTCGTCTGTTGGTAATAAAAGTCCAGGCAAAAAGAGAACCGCGAAAGTATCAAAGGTTAAAACTCTCTCCTATGATAATAATGTCGAGTCTAGTGATGATTCAAGTAGTAGCATGGAAGATTCTTGGGACGAAGTAGGTAAAGATACCGATGATCAGTCTAAAAGTTCTGGTGATAGATCGAAGACTAAGACAAATGACAACGAAAAAGATAGTGACTCTGGCGAAATTCGTTCAGACTCAAAATCTATAGATAGTTCTAGTGATTCAAACGAATATTCGAAGGATTCTAAAAGTGACTCGACTGAATTGACGAATGACTCAAAAGACAAAAATGATGATGGCCAATTCAATGCTGATGAAAATTCAAATGATCTTACAGATGGGTCTGATGACTCTGGAAGTCAAAGCAAGAAAGAAGATAATTCAATAGACTCGGAAGATTCTTGGGATATGTCTAAAGGACATGAAGATTCAAACTATTCTCGGAAAGATTCACAAGTCGGTAAAGGTGAGTCTAAAGAAACTGAGCATCAGGGACCTGACACAAGTAAAAACATACAGGGTGAGTCCAATGAGTATGAAAATTCGGACAGGAAAAAAGCTAAAAATTCAAAGGAAAAAGACAGCAATGAAAACCTTGGATCCAAGGGCAAAGAAAAAGAGGAAAGCAAAGAGTCATTTAGAAGGGAAGAGCAAACAGATGCAAAAGATTCCAGAGAAAGAGAAGCAAATAGAAACAAGAAAGAAGATGACGTTCATAACAAAATTGACGACAGAAAGAATTCCAAAGAGAACTTTGTATCGGCAGCATTGAGCGATACTGAAGTTGAGGAACCTAAAATTGAATTTAAGAAACCTGAAATAGAAGTAGAGAAGCTAGAACTCGATGTTGAAGGGGATGATCTTAAAGACGCATTTGGAAACTTGAAAGACACTATTAAACTGGAAGACGAAAAACTAGTTGCTGCAGCAGTGATGAGCGGATCAGAGCAAAACACAATAGACAAGGGAAAGGGTCAGGCTTCAATTTCACGTCTGCTAGTCCACAGTATCGTCTCCGCTGGTCCACAGATTTTATCCAGCAAAAGTAGCACGCTAGAGGAACAACTACGTTCTGCTCTTGTTACCGTATTTCTTGAAAACCACAATCCATCCTTGAGTCTGTGCAAAGATGGTGCAACAAAAGCAAGATGCGGTTGTACAGAGAATTGGTCAAAGTACCCGCTGGTGGATATGTACTGTACTTCGTTGTGTCCATACGGCTATTGCCCAGCATATCTGTGTCAGTGTAGTTGTCCCAAAATCTGCCGTGGCCTTGATCATCTGGTGCAACTCACAGCTGCCATAAACCAGTGGTGCAAAACCAATTGTGAAAACGGACAATGTCCATCGCATATGTGTATATGTGATTAGAAGGCTCGGAAATATTTTTGTTTGAACCTTTCGCACCGAAAAATATGTAGTCTTTGTAATATAGAAAAGGCAATTCTTCTAGGACTCAAAGCGTTGTCTTTTGTTGTAAGGTGATGGAAAGATATGACAGTTTGCATAAATTGATTTTTTACGAAGGGGTTAATGTCATATTATCATTTGTGGGGCATCACATTACACAATAAATGATTGTAAGACATGTTTTAGTCCCGAATAAAAGTGACGTAACTCGTAGTGACCTTCAGTTTTAGGCAGGTAAAGAGTTAATCTAATAATAAGACTTGCATACATACTTATCAGTGTCTAAATCAGACCAAGGTAGCAAACAAAAGCAGTCCAAACATACAAAGTAGAAATAGTTCCGTAGGAAGATCTTTTCTAAATATCAACAGTGAAGTCTCTGCTATCATTAGAATATCTTTGTTCATTATACTACCTATGTCATAAAATCATTTGACAAATGGTGAAGGCGATTTCTTTAATTATACAAGTTTATAAAAGGACAAAGTTTTAATTTTTCTTCCTTGCTTTTCTAAATTACTACTACTACTAATACTAATACTACTACTACTACCAATAATAATAATAATAATAATAATAATAATAATAATAATAATAATAATAATAATAATAATAATAATAATAATAATAATAATAATAATAATAATTCACATATTACGGTAATTTACCATTCTTCTCAGAGTGGCTGATAAATCTTTTCTAAACTCTGAATAAAGATATTCTTTGTTGTCTGGTCAGACTCTATGTAGTGAGTTCAATGCGAGTGTTTGCAGCGTCTGCAATGAATTAGCATATATATGGCACAAACAACGCCTTTAACACCATCAACAATTTTATGCAAGAACACTTGGTAAGAAAGACGAGACATTATGCTGCATTAAAAAACAACAGTGTTAATGACTATTATTATTTATAATATAAATACAAATTGAGTTTTTGTTGTTTATTTTTTTACAAAAAAGAAACTAAGAAGTCACCATGTATTGTGCATGATTACGTTACGTACCTCAACGTATGTTTCGTTATAATACGTCTATTTTATATTTATTTGTTATATTTTCTTTCGACTTCTTATAAAGTGTGAATCAGCCTTTCATGCATGGAAGTCTTATTTCACATATATTTATGATAAATATTTTCTTTCGTGTACATTGTTTAATGGCGCTAAAGAAAAAATATAAGAAAAATGACTAGAATGTACAAAAAATACCTTGTTGCTTAGCATCCACACAACAAACCAGCAACAGTATGCACCGTGGAAATGACGTCCCCACCCGGTCCTAAATTTAACATTTATAAGTAAGTTCCAGGAATTCATCTGTAGGTTGGAAAAATGCTTTAGAAATAGATTGTGCAAATGATACTGTGATCTATATTTTATTTTTTCGAACTGAAAATATGTTATTCAAACTGAGATTTTGGGTAAAATGTTTGGGAGCAATGCGTGTCCGGTGTTCTTAGATGCACTTGGAAGGATAATATATTATTATTATATATATATATATATATATATATATATATATATATATATATATATATATATATATATATATATATATATATATATATATATATATATATATATATATATATATATATATAAACAACCTACATAAATTGATCATCTTTCTAATAACCATAATAACAGCTATATGGAAATCTTTCACAGGCTTAGCATTTGAATAAACATAAATGTTAGCTTTGGCACTTATATATAGCAATGGACTTTTTGTTCATTTAGACCAATTTGACGGGGTTGAGAAAACAGCTACAGCGGATGCTATTGCGGCAGCATTTTACACATTATGAGCATTATTTTACTCGCTATTCCTACCTTCACATTATGTCTAAATTCGAAGCAATCGCAAGCACCTGACCATATCGTACAACCTCTTCCTTTGTAACAGTAGTGGTAAGACAAAGTAGTGTAGTATACGCTTCCTTCTTGAAATCTTGTTATTTTCCTTCAATACCCTTCCACACTTCCACAAAATCACTCTGAATATTTACAATAACAATCCATTCACCATCAGTCTCACATTTTGGTCAGCTGTGTCTCGTGATTAAGTCGACTGCGTTGATCACATGGAATCAGTGTTTCAGCCACGACGCGTTAATTCGATGCGCCAAAAGTGGCAAAAATAATCTGAACAGGGCGCGTATATTATATTTAATTTGATATGGTTACTCCAATCAATCATAAAAGAAATTGCGTGTTTAAGAATTCGTTAAAGAAAATGAATACATTTCATATTTGTTTCTTGAAGCAGGGAACTACTTTAGACTTCGGTCTCTAATAGCCATAATTAAAATATGAAACAGGATTTTTCCCCCTTTTTTCAAATAACGCATTGAGTTCCACCTCTGTTTAATTAAAATTTGTTATCAATGAAAATCTGTAGTCTCGGTCGTGTGCTACCAGTTAGATGATGCGACTTTGATGTAGTGCATTTCAATGTGCGGCAAGATTTGACTAATAGCCCGATTGGATAAGGTGGATAGCAGATTTATTTTCCCCTGTATCACGCTTTGATCGTGACGGCATTCAAAATGACCTTAGAGATGACGACAGTGCTGAACAAAATGAAGAAACATACAAAACCCAGTGAGCTTTTGACCTGTTTAAAGGACACCTCGAAGGTGGCGATATCTTGAAATTCAGAGCATGTCTACTACGTATTGTATAGTAATTGTGTTTTGAGTGCTACACTATACTTGTTTCGTTAATATTGATATTGCTGAAAATTTCATATGTCAATATAATGAGGATAATGTAAGCATACAAAATTATATTCTAGGCAATGACGCAGCAGGCATTAAAAAGTGAAACCAGGTATCTAAGACGCTACGCTAAACGATTTAACCACAACTATGCATGCGAACACGTCTTGTTTCGTTTGATTGATTTGATTTTTAGGCTACCTAGAGCAAGGCATGATTATCTATATGTAGCCTTGGTGAAAAGAAAGTGTGTATGACCATGGTTACTCAAATGACTATAAATTTGAGTTCCTAACCAAACCTTTTTCAGCTGATCATCGTTCAGTGCATGTTATTTCATAATAAAACTATAAATTGTAACAAAATGTTAAAAAAAACCCAATTACTATCTTATCAACAGACGTGCATCTCCCTTTCTTTGCCTCACATGACCAACAAACCTGGTAGTTTTTAAAAGAGGATTTCAGTCCCATTGCAACTCCGAGGCAGGGCTTGTATTTTAGGAGCTCAAACTGTTGCTTCTGGACAAATCATCCTATTGCCTATGGCTGGTTCCCAACGTGGCTGGCCAAAATGCAACCCTGACATTCGCCCACTATAAATTGACCTACCTTTCAGTAATTAGCAATTAGACGTAAAGTCGTATCTAATGGTGGAGGATAGACCTTGAGTCATATAGCTGTCGCTATCCTTTGTGCTCATTCGTTATCAGTGTTGTCGCGAAGTTCCATTGATATGTGATCGGCGAATGTGTTGAACCTGGTTTCGTATATGGATTTAATTATGCTTTGCAGCTGTCATTGATACCATGGACACTATCTCATTGGGCCTTATGTACAGTATACCTGCCCAGCGGTCGCCGGTATAGTGTGTCAAGGTTGATGATGCCAGCTTCATCCCTACTGCTCCAGCAGGTATATTAACTATTCGAGACTGAAGACGCCTGAAAAGAGCTTCAACTGTTTTTTAATACCCGGCGAGTCAATATTGTACAGAGCTTTTAACACTGCCCTGGCAAGTGAACACCTTGCCCTAGCCAAGGATATAAAGGTTGTACTACCAGCTAATGGAGTCAGTGCTGCCTTAATGGGGGCTGTCAGTGCTAGAATTGCAATATATACTGCAGGAAGCCACCTTTTTTCTGCGTGACTACAGAGGCTGCCCCTATCAAGAATATAATGGCGTCCTTGCTCGTTAAACCTTTTGGACTCTGCGAAAATGGTCGACCTAACCTCGGGCAAGAGAGGCTCTGGCAGGGTAGCACCAGGGTCTTATGAAATCATTTCCAAAGCCAATACTGTTCAGCACCGCTTTCTTTTACGACTTGCTTTAAGCCTCTAACCTCACAGGCCTCCTTATCATCATTGAGAAGCAGGCTATTTGTTCGGCATATGGCCTGACATGCTTTATGAGGGGCGAAATAATTTTTCTCGCACTCGCAGGTGACTTCATCCTGTTGCGAGATAGAGGACGTTAGCATACTTTGACCAGTAAATCCGCTGTCTAAGAATTTACAGACATTGAATTCGAGAAAACCAAATCCATCCCTTGACCAAAGGTCACCATCGATCGCAGCATCCGGGTTACATAAAACCTTAGAATTTGATGAATGAAAATGAACTAAAATGGAATGAATGAACTATATAAGACACAAAACACAGTTATGTGTAAAATAAAGGTATATACATTACGAATGTGAGCGTTTGAATGTCATTCCATAAATTAGATGATAATACGACTGTACGAGACTTATGATAACCACATGCGTACCTGAAATTGTCTTCGGCAATAACAATCACAATGTATTGTACTAACGTAATTACTATTCATCATTTAAAGCATACAACATAAATTGAATTCAGCTAGTCTTTCAGCTATAAAATTTCTAACTTGAAACACTATTTTCTATCTGCTAAATTGACATTATTATGGTATTGATCTGACATTCTATAAATGTTAGAATAAATTCCGAAACATCCAATATATAAAGCAATTATATCCCACAGAACAAATAGAAAGACACAAAGATACGTTTTAATATTCACGTCCTTCTACATATTGGCAACTGCCTGACACATTTATCTGTATTATGAAGATACGACGATTCTGTACCATATGCACACTGGTTGCAATCAAACCCACTGACAGAAATCATGGTAAAATGAATTGCACACTGCCATCGCATCGTGCGTGCAACAAGATAGCAAGTGGTAGTTTCGCAAATTTACCTTAATCAAATTTCTTAGATTTAAATATGACCTTTTCAGCTACTATTGTTTAACAATTAAATATCTGGACATACTTTGCTTCAACAAGAGTTGTGTTTTCTAGTATGTAAATTTGACACGCTAGCAGCTGAATGATTCCTGTCTTGAACTGAATTTTCCACTGTTAATAGTCGCTCTGTACCTTACCATGATATTTGCTTATCATCTTGCAAACTCCATCAATCATTGAAGTCAGTAGTAGGAGATTGGGAATCATTGGCCTTTTATCACCAGAACACTAATGTAAAGTTAGGAATATTGTTTTATCAGGTTGTGTCTGAAGTGTATTATTTACTTAACTGTATGGTGGGCTTTTGTTTTACACGTTGAACAAATGCAGCCAGTCACAACTTAAAATATGCATGTTTAAATCCTTTTTCCATAAAGTATTAACTTTTCTGAAAGATTACAAAACATTTGACAGAACCCATATTAATCAAAATGTTTACAGTAGTAGGAAACAGTTTCATAAATTGACCCTGTCAAATTTCTTAACTTAATGATATGGTCTTACTTTTCCAGTTATTACTGTTTAATAAGTATTGTTGTACATTGTTATCTTTCGGTCACGTGGTGTTCTTTAAATTGATGTGAGACGCACACACACACACACACACACACACCTCATAGCTACTTACAAATTGTAGGCTGCGAAATACCAATGGTCAGCAGATCGAGCCAGCCATAGCACTAAACATGTTGGTTCAAGGCTGGTAGAGTATCTCAAAAACGGCCTGTGCCCGTTTTCACTAAACATATTAAGTATGTTTTTCGACTCAAATTTTAAGAGTTTCATCAACATTTGAGGTTTTTTCTCAAAATCAAATTTCTTAAAGAATACATGAGAAAAATCTCAACTCAAATTTGAGAACTGTCCTCAGTTATATGAGGTTAGGAGTATGCTCCCTCAAGTGGAGACGCTAACATATGACGCTTGAACGACGTTATCGTCAACGCCATCAAAAACATCGTTTAGAATGAATTTTTAGGGACAGAGGTAACCCCATGGAAGTTTATGGCACTGTTTTGTTCGCTTGCTATATATTTACAATACTTACAATTTTATTCATTGTAAATACTGTTACTAAAACACTTAATTTGGCTTTTACGAAGCGGAACATGGTGTTGACACAACTCCACAAGGTGCTTGTGGCCTTATTAGTTTTCTCTACTGGCGCTCACTTCAGGTTCATCGGAGAGTCAGTGGGTGTGAGAGTAGCCAGTGTACGCTGATGTGTATTTGAAGTGGCAAAAACCTTGTTGAGACAGGCAAATAACTTCATAATATTTACCCAACAAGAGGCAAATCAGCTGTTAAGCGGGGCTTTTACGGGATTTCAGTTAAGATATTTTCAATTTATTTTTTTATTCTACCTATTGCAAGTATTTAAAATAATTACTCGTGTCCATTATTAGCAGCATCCGCTCCTCATACGTCATATGGCCCTGACCTCAAGTAAAAACAGCTGTTCATATCGGATAGGGTTTGCACGGAAGCAAACAAACTGTAATATGTATGAATATATTTTACTGCGAAGCCTGAAGTATGTATTATTCGGTTACATGGTATGCGAAACGACTGAAGGTGGGACTGTGTGATAAAAAATATTTTATAACTTATGTTAAGAAGTTTATATGGGCCACAAACTTTACTTTAATGTCACGTCGGGCGCGTTGGAACTTGGGCTTGTGACGTTACTGTTATTAATTGTATAATTCGCACCACAGGGGCTCGTACAGTAGCTTACAATTGATTTATCAGTCTTACATGTATTATTATATATTGCTTGTATGAATAATAGTTAAATTGCAAATACCGATAAAAGACCATGTGATTTGAACACCATCGCAATAAAATAAAAAATGGAAAGCATCATCGATGTAAACAAATACGCCAACTTAGTAAATACATTATTTTTTATTTATAAATTGTCGACATAGGGTACCTGACAATGAAAACTTGTTGCCGCTTCCACCAAAATGGAAGCACTTGATGTAAACAAACATAAAAGCTATACACTGTCATTTTCTATTTATTTACTAGTATTTTCAAATAAATAAATGCAGCCTGTATACTTTCAATAAGTCTGCAAAAATTGAACAAATAAAAAACTTCTTGTATACATGTGTTTAAATAGATGCAAATGCAACAGTTTTGCTGTTGTTGAGATTATCAAATATGGTGGACTAAATCACACTCGTTGCATAAAAACATATATTTGTACATGCAAATATGGTTACCGTATTACTTAATAAACTACAGTCTGATTCAGAACTGGTAAGAGCATTGACTAATAGAAAAAGACAATTTAGGCTTAGCATTTACTTAATCACAACATTATTGAATTTCGTATTTTTTTATTTAGAAGATACACATTACACTATCTTCTGCAGTTTTAAATTTTAAATTTTAAAAAAGCAAAAGTATATACAAGCATATAATTTCCAATAAATCGTGGCTCTTTCTAGACTTTCCTATTGCATTTATAACCATTCTTACCTAGCTTTAACACACCACATTTTATTCTATGTAAACAGTTTGGGCAAACAACAAATATAAATTTAGAAATAAATAACTGTTACTTCAAATTGAGTATGTAATAAAATACGTTCATTAATTTATATTCATAACACAATTTTATATCAGATTTTGATTAACTACAGCACGAATGAAGAAAATATGGTTGATTGATTGATTGATTGATTGATTGATTGATTGATTGATTGATTGATTGATTGATTGATATTTTACGGCGCATCAGCACTATGTGGCTATTTAGCGCCAAACATTAGTTTATATCCTTCCTCATTCCCAAATGGTAAAATAATTCTATCGACCAGCGATTGGAGACCAAAGAGTCAAAAAGTAAACCGATAAAAATCTGAACGATTGTAAATAATTAAAAGTTTCCCGATCAACGGGGTGTGCAAATGTATGATAACAAAAACGTATGATCGGCAATTAAAATCTATCGACTGCATAAATATAACACAAAACTAAACAAGGTGATAAAACAAAAGCTATAACTTACTATAAATGTTTGCTTCCTTAAGGAAGTCTATAATGTTGGTAATGTTAACTGTATCAAAGAGCTCCCTCATGTCTTGCACAACGTAGTAATGATTACGCGTAGGTTCAAGATCGAAGCATTCCAGCATAAAGTGCTTAACGGTGAATGGTTCATTACAAGCTATGCACTCTGGTGGGTCTTCTCCTTTTAATATGTAGGAGTGTGTTAAATAAGTATGACCGAGTCGAATTCTTGCAATGACTACCTCCTCTCTACGGACGGATCTGTAGGAAGGGGTCCATTCTCCTAAGGTTGGCTTGATGGCATGAAGTTTGTTATTCACGGCATCATTCCATGATGCCTGCCATTTCTGGCGTAAACAGTCTTTGATACAACGTTTAAAATCAGTATATGGTGTTTTAAAATCAGTTGGTTCTAGTAATAGGGCCTTTTTAGCAGCACGATCTGCTTTATCATTACCTTTAATTCCTACATGGCTGGGTAACCAACAGTATACTATATTGTGGGAGGTACTCAGCTCAGTATGCTTAAGGAGAATATTTGCTAATAATGGATTCTCCAGTTTTCTGTTATGTAGTGACTGAAGTACTGATAGTGAGTCGGAGAATATTATGCTATTTGAAATACTCTTGCTTGCAATGTATTGCAAAGCAAGGTCTATTGCTCTAATTTCGGCTGAAAAAATGGATGTACCATTTGGTAAGCGAACTTTGGTTGTGTGGTTTCCACTTACGAAGGCTGCAGCAGCCTTTACCTCATCTTTTGATCCATCGGTATATATTTTTGTATATTTTTCAAATTGTGAGAGAAGTTCATGGTAAGAGTTGTGGAAAAAGGAAGGGTTTGTCTCCGATTTTTTTTCCATCATGTAACGTAAATATTACTCTTGGTTGCTGAAGTAACCATGGGGGTGTTTCGGAGATGTTGGTTTTCAGAATATTTGAAAAATCAATTTGAGTACTTTCGAGAAATTGTGATATTCTAATGCCAAATGTAGGTATGACATTTGGTTTATTGTCATATAAGGATTTATATTTTGGTTCAAAAACTGCCGAGAAAGCTGGGTTCAGAGGGCTGGATCTTAATTTGATAGCATATTGTGCGGAAAGCATTTCTCTGCGTTGTGATAAGGGTGGCTCATCCGCTTCGACAAGGGGGCTTTCACACGGGGATGTTTTACATGCTCCCAGGGCAAGTCTTATTCCCTGATGATGGATTGGGTCAAGCATCTTTAAATACGATTTCCTTGCTGAACCATAAACAACGCAACCATAGTCTAATTTGGAGCGGATAAACGTTCTGTATAAATTGAGTATGACTCTCCTATCAGCACCCCAGTCAGTGTGCGCTATTACTTTAAGTAAATTAAGAGATTTCAAACATTTGGCTTTCAAATAGAACATATGGTAGATGATTGATATACCTGTAATAATAACTGTTCATAGTTGTGAATAGGTATGATTATATGTAAACTAAAATATCAAAATCAAGATGAAATTGGTCACTTGAGTAACATGAATTAAAATTCAAATTCATATATACATTATTCATAAAAATGTAAGCTTCTTAAGACATGCATGGGATTGAGAATTTATAACATATGATATCAATATATTTTAATCCATTATATTTAAAACAGCATTTATTGTAGCTAATTTTCCAAATGCTGCACTTAATAATTTGTCATGTAAATTAACACAATTCATAAATATTTATAATCTATATTAAACAATAAAGTGATAGAAAATATAGATGACTTATTACAGCACATACTTGATGTCAGTAATACCAAATACTTTTGAAATCAACAAAATTATTTACATTTATTTGCATAAAAGTTTAGTAATTGACGTACATAACCGATACCTATTTTCGATTCTAAGATATGGTAATATCTTAATTTAGTTAAGCACAGTAAGTTTCAATAAGTGATAAATTATACTGACTTTTGACAATGCTGGAGTAATAATTACGCTTTAACAGACTCTGCAACTTCAACACAGGCCCATTCCTTATCAGACTGTGTAACTCCACCCATCCTACCACAACCTTTAAATTTTCCCAAATTGACCCTTTTCCTTTTTAAAACTTTCTCAATAATTAAAATGTTTTATTTTTCGTTCCTATTCGATACCCATCCTGATATAGTTCGGTGCGATATATATATTCACCGGGGATGCTGAGGACTTGTGTACATCTTGGCTTTTGCGTTTCATATTTCATACCAGTCACCATTTTTCTGGGCGTAGTTCTCCACGAAGACGTTTCTTTGATGAGGAAATACGGACAAACATTACATCCAATTTTGAGGGGAGGGGTGTTTTTGTTTTAAATGAAAGATGCATGTTTTGTAGTCTAATGCAAATGGTAACAACGATCGTGATGTTTACAAATTTCAAGGAAATGCCATAAGCATAACACGCTAGATAATATTATACATTTTGTATTAGACTTACCAAGTATCAGGTAAAACATTTGTGAATAAAGTGAACAGAAAATGTAGGCAGCACAATGTTATAACTGCCTCAACTGATATTTCATTTATTTAAGTATATTTCAATCGAGAGTGATGAAGCTTGACCAAAAAAATGACAGATCAATTAAACTGTTCCGGAAATGTACAGTATTTCAAGACAATGTGGTTATAGCAATTCTAAAATTCGAAAATTGAACTGGCTTACTTCCAATACTAATTTCTTGACAAAAAATGGATATATAACATAATATGCTTTGGATATTTTGTGATAATGTATGGAATGTCCTGATCTATTGCATTCACACAATCAAATTATATGTCTTCCCGTACTTCTTGATTATGTTCGATAATGCAACACACAAGTCTTTTCACTTGTGTTCAGTTGTAAAGAATAAGATCAACTGCTGACGTTCTTATTACATAGACTTAATACTGAATATTACGACTCTGTGATCTTAAACTTAGCAAACGACTTCAGCAAAACCCATATGTCTTGTGAGACAACAAATAATTTATTTCTCTAACTTGTAAAATCAAAATGTAAGAGGAAATTAAAGCATTATGAGTCAAGTCCAAATTAATCCTAAAAAGTTTCATCACAAGTCCTAGATAATCGTGTTCCTGTGGTATTCCCAAATTTGAATAGGTTGATGTAACAATATCATTGAATGTGTAGAAATGCAACTAGCCGTAATGTATCACAATGTCATTCTTCAAAACTCCTTAAATCAGTTCACAATAATCTCGAAATGTTGCTTTAGTCTAGACCGTCATATCAGCACTTTGTAACTCCAATAAATAATTTACATAAAGATCCGATCGAGTGAAATCCAAAACGAAACACGAACAAGACTGCAGACTGATACCAAAAGAAGAACAAAACTAGGGAATATAAACAATAATCTCTCTCTCTCTCTCTCTCTCTCTCTCTCTCTCTCTCTCTCTCTCTCTCTCTCTCTCTCTCTCTCTCTCTCTCTCTCTCTCTCTCTCTCTCTCTCTCTCTCTCTCTCTCTCTCTCTCTCTCTCTTAATTCATCCCCCGCGATTTATGTTAAAACCCAAATCACTTCGCTTAATCGTTAATTACCACGAAATTGGCTATAAATATAATACATATAACACAAAAACAAATAAATAATATATTTATAGCTCATTCTCCCTATATATATATATATATATATATATATATATATATATATATATATATATATATATATATATATAAATAACCTACGTCCATAACAGAGAGAGATAGATTTATAAAGCCAATACGTTTTATCACCAGTCCTAATGAATGAAGTTCTAATTAAATTTAAGTGATGTCCTACAAAAAGATCCAGCGCTGAAGGCGTTGATGTCCCTGTACTCTTGAAGATACTACTGTAACAGTAGCCTGAATTGAGATGATGTACTATCATTCTTTTACTTCATCACAATAATACAATCCGCTGTGTCCTTGTCTAAACAGATTATAAATAAATGTTAATGTTTCTGTCCAAGCATATTATAAAAACCATTTATATTTATAGAAAATAAAAATTTGAATTAATAATTCTACCCAAATCAAATGCTGAAAACAAAAGGAAGACAGATTCTTCCTGAAGATACTAAAGAAAGAACGAATAATTTCGCAAATACAAAAGACTACATGAAAATTTAAAACACAAAATAAAAGCCAGGATGTAGTACAAAAGGTTCATTTCCAGAACAGTTATAATTAGACAAAGTTCTTTACCAGAATTATAATAAAGAGCATGGCAAATATATTGCCATTGACGGGGACCAAGATATTGATCCTAATATTTAACCCACACTAGTAGAAAAATATTAAACAAGCATTATTTGTTTACAAAATAAAAACAACATCTGTGTTTCAAGTCAGGAATAATATGTACTTGATTTTGGACAAAGTCAAGTCAAAAATACATGAACACATAATTATAGAGAAAATTAACAAATACAGAATGCCTGTACCTAACAATATTTCAGCTTAAAATACGTATCTGATATATATATATATATATATATATATATATATATATATATATATATATATATATATATATATATATATACAACAACATATTGTATAAATGAGTTAGAATTATAGGTGAAACAAAATAAACATCATAATTAATATGTTGTGATTATAATGGGCATTAGTTTTGTGTTTGGAAATTATATAAAATGAGAGAAAATTGTTGCCTAAATCCTTAATAATAATAATAATAATAATAATAATAATAATAATAATAATAATAATAATAATAATAATAATAATAATAATAATAATAATGATAATAAAATAATAATAATAATAATAATAATAATAATAATAATAATAATAATAATAATAATAATAATAATAATAATAATAATAATAATACGTAAACTGATTCTTGTCATAAAACAACAATTATAATCACAAATAGCGATGGTTTTTGGTCTTAATGCCACATTGTCTATGACATCTCCAACTTAGCTATAACGGTCTGCGGTTCCTCATTTATCTCTATTTTTCTTTTAGAGATAGATATTTCAAAAATATCAAAAACTATGGATCTATTACTTATCGATTGCTGTACTGCAGGGTAGCATATTTTCAGTAACTTTCTTCGATATAGAAACTAACAGCAGCGTGAAATGTCTTAAGCCAGGAACTGGTTGTTTATTATATATGGACGACTTTTATATCTGCTACAAATCATAAAGTATGATCACTAATCAACGCCGATTAGAGAATGCTTGAAAAGAGTTCAGAAATAATGATAAGAAAATAGATTACAATTATCAAAATCTAACACTGTGTGTATGCGCTTCTGCTAATTACAGCAAATTCAGACCGGAAATTCTTGGTCCGCATAAAGTTCATTATTAAGATCTACAATTGACTTAGCAACATATGACCATTATTGTGCTGTTCTGCCGTTAAGGCTAAGCAATCCATCCATCCATCTCCTTATATTCAGCCAGACATACATACATTCATACATTCATTAATACATACATACAAAATATACATCCATAGACAAATATATACATCCATACGTGCATTCATCCATCCATCCATCCATCCATCCATCCATCCATCCATCCATACATACATACATACATACATACATACATACATACATACATACATACATGCATACATGCATACATGCATGCATGCATGCATGCATGCATGCATGCATGCATACATACATACATACATACATACATACATACATACATACATACATACATACATACATACATACATACATACATACATACAGACATACAAACAGACATACATACACACATACATACATACATACATACATACATACATACATACATACATACATACATACATACATACATACATACATACATACATACATACATACATACATACATACATACATACATACATATCTACTTACCTACTTTCCTGCCTACCTACCTACCTATCTACATACATACATACATACATACATACATACATACATACATACATACATACATACATACATACATACATACATACATACATACATACATACATACATACATACATACATACATACATACATACATACATACATACATACATACATATCTACTTACCTACTTTCCTGCCTACCTACCTATCTACATACATACATACATACATACATACATACATACATACATACATACATACATACATACATACATACATACATACATACATACATACATACATACATACATACATACATACATACATACATACATATCTACCTACCTACCTACCTACCTGGTATCATTCTAATTAATATTGCTAAATATGGTCAAAACTAGTACTACCTGCTATGAGATATGGGAGTGAATTATGGTCCAACTCGAGCCAGTTACAGGTATATGATCTACTTGTACGTCAAAGAATAGCTGCTGGAAGAATTACAGGTCTTCCTCAACGCTCATATATAGAAAGTACAATTAGCATTAGTAGTAACGTGGGAAGATATAGTCAATGGGAAAATACATTGCAAAAAACCCTGGGGGGATATTGCGTCAAGATTTATTTCGTCGTATGGCACACACAAGGGCGATATACCGTCAAGGGAAATTTTGGATTGGACAATATGAATGGAACAGGTGTGATGACAATGTAGCAAGCATCGTGACGTCATGCCACCTGTTTCATTTCTATACAAAGTTTTATTCATTCGTTTTCGTCAATCTGTATTGCCTAATTTTTGCAATCGACAAAATAACTATGGAAAGTGAGAATAAATATCCTTTCGAGGCAAATGAAGTGGCCCTGAAAAGGGCCGTTGTTTATTATTTTAACGCCATTCCGTTAAAATAGAGTACATTGCATAGGTCTTCTTATCTTCCTCAATAGTTGTCTCAAACATTTTTTCACTTCAGGTCCGAATATGAGAGTCCGCTTCAAAAAGCCTTGATTTCAACATAGCATCTTCTTTTCCAAACAGTTGCACAGGTGATCCGTGTGATGGTTCATTTTGTTTTCGCATACATGGTTAAGTACCTACGAAGAAACAACGACGATAAGAAAGTTGGAAATTTATTGAACCTATTTTTTTCATTGCAAATGAAAGCTATACTCTCTAACATTGCAGATGCAGCTATCTTTAGTAGCCTTGGTCCAATCATAGCAAGTCATGTAGCTTTACAATCATCCATTTTTTAAATATATTTAAACAAAAATTGTCAACTAGTTTCAGGAATTTCATACTCTATATTGTTTGGTAGTTTTTAAGTAATATAAAATGTTTTACTTCTGGCTGATCACACATTATTCTGGGTTCTTAACTTTTTCGGTAATTTTAACGACAAATTAAGCTATTGAAAAGATTTTAGATGTCAGTTGGATTATTTGTATAAATGCCCTCGTGATTGAGGGATACAATTTCAGGTTTACTCTTACATTTCCCTTCACCAAACTCTGCAAACACTTTCCTAATAGCTTTCGCGTTATTTTGGTTTTCATTCAGCACTTTTTTATTGCGCTTGTTTGGCTTGACGTATCATTTTAATAAATTTATTTCTCCAAACTATATATTCAGCTAGATTTTCTACTGATTTTATTTGGTATCTTTGCTTTATTGCTTCATAAAATTGCTGGGCAGATCTAGCCTGACTGGTAGTCGTTCTTTATCCTGTGTTTTCAAGAGGACATGTTGGTCCCTAAGTGGCCAAGTGGTTTAAAGCGCTGTCCAATACGGATCTCTGCCATCTCATCTCTGTCTGCGTGGGTTCGAGTCTAAGATTCGGCGAATGTGGATATGTTATAAAGCTTGCCAGTAGCTTTTCGTGGGTCGGTGGTTCTTTCCGGTGATTTCCCGGTTTCTTGATTTGCCATTGTCTATACATGTTATAAAAATTGCAAAGTGGTCACTTGTACAAATCTTTAAAACCATTACTTCCGAAACACATTCTTTTGTTTTGGTATAAATATGATCTATAAGTGCTTTAGAGGTAGATTTTACTCTGGTGGGTATCTTTGGAACCATTACTTCCGAAACACATTCTTTTGTTTTGGTATAAATATGATCTATAAGTGCTTTAGAGGTAGATTTTACTCTGGTGGGTTAATTTGTTAGTTGCTCTATACCTGACCAAGCAATAAAATCTATCCAATTAACATTTTTGTTCATTAAGATGGTCTCTATTTATATCACCTAAAACGTAAAATTCTTTTTCTTTATTTATAAATTTTATCTACTTAACGTTCAAAATATTCACACCAATCAATATGTAATGATAGGGTCTATACACAAAAACTACTAATAAGAGATTAGCTTTTCCTCGATTTATCTGTAGCAGAGTGGATTATATTTCCTTTATTTCCAATCTTATAGAACGAGTACCAGTTCAAACATATACAAAGGGCCCACCACCGTCTGCGATCCTATCCTTTCGATAAGGGTTGTTATAGCCACTGATATACAGGAAATGTTCACCCTGATTTTCTGTCTACATTGTTTCCGAGAGTCCAAATGAATGGATATTATTATTTTGAGAGGTTAACAGTAACTTCATTTGTTCAATCAATTCACAAAACCCTGACTATCTAAATGGTATATGTGTAAACCCTTAATACAAACTCCATAAGATTAATAGTATTGTTATTAGAGGCACTCAAGGAGACATTAAAGTGTTAAAACTATATTCACAATGATCATCGTTACAACTATCATTACTGTATAAAATGTTACTTTTTTGCAACTGCATTTTCTACGTTTAAAAAGATTGTATAAATCTGAACTATCGGTCATATTTAAATATGTACAGGTAGCTGGTAAGTTTCCACATTTAGTACATCCATCAGCAAGGGGATCAAATCTGTTTTGACAAGGGATGCATGGTGTATATGACAGTCCACATTTAGTACATCCATCAGCAAGGGGATCAAATCTGTTTTGACAATAGATGTATGGTTTATATGACAGTCCTTGATAGACAGGCTGGTCCTCCTGCTGAATAGTCCTCCTATGGAGTAGAGATGACCTCGTTGCCCTTTTCCTATTCCATAAATCTAGTGTGAGTTTAGGCTTTGTGTCCAAAACTACCATACTGATGTCATTGTATTGGCTGTCTGTGCCTGCATTCCTGTGTTGTATGTTTGGTCTCACCACATTAACCACATTTCAAAGTGTACTTACTGTATTGATGTCTGACCATAGTGTTTGATGTTGTTTGGACCTACATTAGGTTTATAGGGACGGATGAAGTTTGTAATGTGACTGTAAGACCAGACTTCACAAATGACTTCATTTGTATTTTTGACAACTTCCCATCATTTTGTAGACATGTGGATATTATTTATATTTCCAAATAAATGTTGTAATACTTTTCTCTCTTCGTCCAGAAAACTCATGTAATTGTAAACAGTGTCATACTTACGTTCAATGTCCAGTCTTCAGTTGACTTCATTCATATCTAACACATCAGAATCTCCCCTAGGGACATTTCAGAAAATGCAACATGACACCTTTGAATTTGCTTATGAATGTGTGTAAGTAATAAATCTTATAGTTCTTCAAACAGTTGTAGTTCAGTCTCTTCACTGGCACTATTCTCTCCAATATAGACTATTTTAGTAAACTTGGAGAAATCATATATTTTTATATCTTCCAGCATTGTCTGTATTTTATCACCTAAAATGGCATGATTTCTAACACAGTACTCAGCCTTTTGTTGTTTATTCCATGTAAAATGGAACGACCAATAAGGAAGGTGTATATCTGCTGGTAGAAGACGAAGTATTGTGTTTACTCTGTATTGATGTAATTAGCCTGTATGGTGCTTTATTACTCTTTATTAGTTATGACTGAGTCAGTGGTAGAGTTGTAAAATTGCAAAAATCGCAAAAGTGTTAGAGTAATTTGTTAAGCAGTCATTAGACTGGTTACTACCAAGTGACCACTTCAATTCAAATGAAATAATGATTATGCTTCCTTTCAAATTAGTAAAATTATATAGTCACATCTTCTAATCCCCAGTATTCTACATACAGATTTATCTCATTTTTCATCTTAGTTCTAATTTCGTATGACATTATTTGAAAAGTCAAACAATGAAGAAGACAAACAAAGATATAATTTAACCATATCCATACTTCAACTTTATTATTCCTAAAATGTCACATAACTTAAACTTTGTATTTACATATGAATTATTTTTAATGCTTGTGAATCAATGATCTTTCAAGCATCGCTTGATTTTTAAATTCTGTTCATTTCACAAGTTCTGCATAGTCTCAAGAAATCAGACATTTGAATAGATGGAGGTTGTTCAATGTCTTTCTATGACACAGCAGGAATATCTATTAATATGTCTGAAAATCAATTTCTAGTTAAGAGTTTCCAAGAAATAGCATATAAGCTCAAAATGCTATACACTATTGCTTACTTCATATAACCCATGTAATCCATTGTTTTATGATAGTTTAATAGGAGTCGGTGACTGTTTTATGTATTAATTCTCCACTCACGCCGGTAATTAAAACTGCAGAATGACAACTTATAATATTAAGAGAATTCACTGAAATATTTTATCGTTAATCAAATCATTACATATAAAAGATTCGTCTTTACATAAATCAAGATTGTGTATACTACTCTTGACGTAAGCAATGTTCGGATATATTTTACACCAGTGATGTTAATAATCTGATGAGTCGAATTTTGAGACTTGTTGAAACCCAAGGTTAAATGAATTGTGCTTTCAAGCTAACATAATCGAAGCATAAATGTCTTTAGAAAATTCAATGTTTATTTATTTTTTTATATCTGAACATAAAAGGAATTACGTTAAGCTTCAGTGGAAGCTGACAGTAATTTATTATGGTACATGTGTAATAATATTCTGTCCCGTAGCAGTTCAAAAAGGGCACACGTCAATTAATCGAGTTTTCAAAGGAAGCTAATTATGCCACGTTTTAGATGTAAGGTTAACGTTTTTTGTTGTTTCGTTGTTTGTGTTTTGGGGAAACTTGTTTCATTTTTGGGATCCTTATTTATTGTTTTTGTTAGGGTTTTTCCAGCATAAAATGACCTTCTTTCAAAGTTAAAAAATTGCTTCTTTTTATTGCTTGATTGAAGCCGATAATTGAAATCTTTTCCAGAAATTGTTAAGCCTAACAACGGATAAAAATAAAAATCGTACAGGGACCAAAAATTTAATTAGAAAGAGGAATTATTCACATCACTTATCTTCCCCAATGGTATTTTATGTCAATATTTTATATTAGCTTTTGAATTTGAAAGTATTTCAGCAATTGAAATTAGTTTCAGTTCTTGATATTGATCAAAATTAACTTTAATTGTAATATTTGAAGTAAAAGCTTCATACTTGAAATCTGAGTGATATTTTGCGGATGTTAGTCCCTTAAATTTCAAATTATCGTCTGGAATAATCATATTAATCCGTTTGATTGTGATTAAATACAAACGAAAATCTTGTATTTCTTGGTAACTGAAAAAGAAAGTGTTTTGCAGCATGACAGCCGATCTAGAACATCGTTTGTATTTTATGTAACTATTTGTCATAATTCTTTATTTGTTATTTGTAATTTGCTGGTTTATTATGGATTAGTTTAATTGTGTCATATTTTTATATTTGTTTTTCTTCCTTTGTATCAAATATCAAATTCCTGAAAACTCTTCCAATACGGTATAAAAAACAGTGCATTTGAATATGTCGCATATATAATGTTGTTCCAAACCAATGCAGTTATTGATATCCGTCTAGCTCATCAAAGTCTGAATATCTAATATCTTAGACACAAACCCTTTTAATTTCTAACAAATGAGTTTTAAAGTCTTCGTGATCTGCACATCGAGGCTAGCAAACTTCTTTCATATTTTCATCAGAGATTCTGACATTAGAGCAGGACAACCAACCAGAGTCACATTTGAACCATTTTGTCAGAGAAGCCTTAGATACAACTGAGCAAATAGTATTTATTACTGTTTAACTCTAGAAAGCATATAACATCTTACAGACGTACTGATCCAACCGCGATTTTTAAGCCCATAACTCCTGATGGTTGCCTCGACCAGAGCGCATGTTTTGCGATAGTCCACTGCTTTTGTGGTGAAGGTGGCGCTATTTTGTTAAGATTTCTCTTTGCAATGTTCACAAAGCTCAAGTGCAAAATACTACAATGGTCCATCATTTTGTTCAAATAATTACTTTCATACATTTTGTGCAACTTTTTTGAAATAATAATTCCAATTTTTACGAACTGGCTGCGTTTTCTACAATTTGATTGGATATAACCGGTCACTTGACACTCATCCAGAACATTTTAAACATCGATACATTCTGTGCACTACTTTCGGTTCCCTATTTTCAGGTCATTTGATGTCAAGTTGAATGCATATCAACGCCTTACACCATAATAATAATAATAATAATAATAGCAACAAGTCCACCCCATCCACCCATCCCTATTTCCGATCAAAATATACAAACTCCAGATTAAAATCGTCCATTATAAGTTAAAACAAGGTAATTGCACAGACCTTACTGGACTCCAACACTCACCCGTTTTGTCGAAGAAGGAATATAACAGGCTTCACGCGCCAGTTAACAGAAATTGTTGCATTTAGTTTCCACATATGTTCCAGCAGCTGTTCTTAAAGGTCAGGGTCATTCGACGAGCAAGGGATCTCACTAATAATGGACACGAATTTGCTTGTGAAAGATTGAAATGCTCAGAAAGCAAGAACAACGGATGATATAACAGCACGTGTCATGCTCAAGAGTGGTGTTAAAGAAAGAAATAACCTGGTTTAAATGATATCAACATTTTTGTTTTATTTGTTTTTAAAAATTATCATCACAATATGACTATATAACTGACATGTCCCGCGCTGACACTCTACCCTCTATTACTACATAAAATCGACTACTCTTGGCTAACGAAGATGGAGTTATGCATTATATCGCAGTGAGGAGACTGATGCAACTTCGACCTACCTAAAGATAAACGCTTCGTTAATGAAATCTGCTAATATGATGACAGAAAGAAAGCAAGTAGGAATTAAAAGGATTAAACAATCATGGTTTTCTATCTATCGATGTGTAGATTGTTACCTAATTACTCACAAAGTAAACATAAAGTTAAATGAGCTTTATTTACTTTGTGATTGATTAGGTAAAATTTACACATCAATAAGTACCCAACCATGTTCATTTAATCCTATAATGGTAAATCTTTTGATAATTTTTTTTTGTGTATTCAGACGTTTTTTAAAGACCATACAAATCTGATTAATTCAACAGCGCTATCAAATTATTTAGTTTGTTGTAAAATGTACCTAAACTAAACAGCTAACGTCAAGATACATTTTGCCTGGTAAAAAGGATTTGGATGGGAAAATAAATTCATCAAGCACAATGTATCCCAAAAGGAAATGGCTTGCGTCATACAAGTATATCCATCTCGTACACCTAAAATTTAACAGACCGAAAGAAATTCTTTTAAAGATTGTAACAGTAACGTATTTTAGACGAGTTGTATTCACAAACGTTTTTTCTTTTTTGTTAATTATTCCAGTGGCCTATTGGTTAGAGCGTTAGCCACGGATGCTGCATGTCGCTGGTTCCATCCAAAGACTTCAAATAATAGTACTACTGTCTTCGCTTAGGTCTCAGCATTAGGAGGTTATTGTTAGGACTGGTTGGCCTGGTGTCAGGATACAATGACTGGGTGGGATATCATGCCACATGTGCTAGACATCACTATAAACGGTCACACTGCAGATGACTGTTATGACTGAAAATTTTTAAAGCTACGTTAAAAAATTAAATCACACATACTCACAATCCACAAATGTTTGTTACCAATCTGAAGCGTCCAATACGATGGCATTAGACGTGTATTGGAATCTAGATTTTGAAATTTTGTACTGTTTAACTCATGAAATCACACACACGCGCGCGCACACACACACACACGCACACACACACTCGTTGGATCCTATTTACAGCCACTGTATCAAATACATGCACATACTTTGTTTTTCGTCAGTCTCATGCCGCCTGTTGAGCAAATGTTAGATATTGGTCCCATTAATACTGATGGCTTCAGAATTATGTTAGATAGACGCTGGTCTCGTTAATACTGATGGCTTCAGTATGATGATGGATTGACGCTGATCCCATTAATACTGATGGATTCAGTATGATGATGGATTGACGCTAGTCCCATTAATACTGATGGCTTCAGTATGATGATGGATTGACGCTGGTCCCACTAATACTGATGGCTTCAGTATTATGATGGATTGACGCTGGTCCCATTAATATTGATGGCTTCAGTATTATGATGGATTGACGCTGGTCCCATTAATACTGATGGCTTCAGTATTATGATGGATTGACGCTGGTCCCATTAATACTGATGGCTTCAGTATGATAATGGATTGACGCTGGTCCCACTAATACTGATGGCTTCAGTATTATGATGGATTGACGCTGGTCCCATTAATATTGATGGCTTCAGTATTATGATGGATTGACGCTGGTCCCATTAATACTGATGGCTTCAGTATTATGATGGATTGACGCTGGTCCCATTAATACTGATGGCTTCAGTATTATGATGGATTGACGCTGGTCCCATTTATACTGATGGCTTCAGTTTTATGTTAGATAGACGCTGGTCCCATTAATACTGAGGGCTTCAGTATTTTGATGGATTGACGCTGGTCCCACTAATACTGATGGCTTCAGTATTATGATGGATTGACGCTGGTCCCATTAATACTGATGGTTTCAGTATTATGATAGATTGACGCTGGTCCCATTAATACTGATGGCTTCAGTATTATGATGGATTGACGCTGGTCCCTTTTATACTGATGGCTTCAGTTTTATGTTAGATAGACGCTGGTCCCATTAATACTGATGGCTTCAGTATTTTGATGGATTGACGCTGGTCCCACTAATACTGATGGCTTCAGTATAATGTTAAATAGACGTTTGTCCCATTAATACTGATGGCTTCAGTATTATGATAGATGGACGCTGGTCCCATTAATACTGATGGCTTCAGTATTATGATGGATTGACGCTGGTCCCATTAATACAGATGGCTTCAGTATTATGTTAGATAGATGCTGGTCCCATTAATACTGATGGCTTCAGTATTATGATGGATTGACGCTGGTCCCATTAATACAGATGGCTTCAGTATGGTCATGAATTGACGCTGATGATGGATTGACGCTGGTCCCATTAATACAGATGGCTTCAGTATTATGTTAGATAGATGCTGGTCCCATTAATACTGATGGCTTCAGTATTATGATGGATTGACGCTGGTCCCATTAATACAGATGGCTTCAGTATGATGATGAATTGACGCTGATCACATTAATACTGATGGCTTCAGTATTATGATAGATAGACGCTGGTCCCATTGATACTGCTGGCTTCAGTATGATGATGGATTGACGCTGGTCCCATTAATACTGATGGTTTCAGTATGATGATGGATTGACGTCGGTCCCATTAATAGTGAAGGCTTCAATATGACTGTACTCATCGCTGAGATTGTTCTTAGGGTAAAATTATTAAAATTTCATCTAAATGTATCAGCAAAAGCCATAAAACAAACATGTCAAATCCATAAACACCGTCATAATTTATTACATAAACCGAATTACATCGTTCAGTTTTAATTTTTCCTGGTAGTACATGATCCTTAATTCAGTTCTTGTCATAAACCTTCTGTCTCACAGGGTAGTAGTGTCAGTAGTAGTAGTAGTACTAGTAGTAGTAGATTTTAATGACATAACTCTGTCTAAATTACCAACTGGCTTATCAACACCACCTATCCACAAGTATGCCAGTTCAAACTATCTTTCGCGAATTCTCTCCATTTCAGAGTAAATTTAATAGCGTGATACGACCCTATATATAAAAGGCTTGCAAGATCGATAGATACCTACAATATTGGAGTTGCCTTTGCAGTACACAAATTTATTTTTGTAGCCGCATTACGCATCCATTGGAACAGCAGAAATTACTGCCATATGCAAATATCTTAACCACTTTGAAACTATTTCAAAAAATTTCATCATCTTTTGGATTTACTTTACACACTCACTTCCATGCAAGACTTTAAGCATGACAACCAGATAATAACCCAAATATTAAAGGAGGCCAACTTGTTCATAGAATCTGGAAGAAAAAAATAGTCTGTACTGTTTGCTGAAAGGTCATAGGGGTATTGGTGTAATGGTTGGGGAACTAAATAGCCCAAGCTGCCCTGTGGTCATCAGTTTCTGGACGGAAGATTCTGTTCAGGAACACAAATCCTGCTTAACTCAGTGTGTGCTGTATGATTTGCTCCCCAAACATCAAACACATCCTTGGAGAGTGGTCTACCTCGTACACAATAAATTGCATAGACGAAGTGGCATTGTGCCTGCTGCATATCGGACAAACACACCCGACTCTCGCATTACCTCCTGGAAGGTGATCCACATCTTGCCACGATTGCGCTCTGTGAGGTAGAATGGATTTGTTTTCATGAACTAAGGACCTTTATGATGAAGTGCCACCCATAAAAAGCGTTTGACTTTATAGAACATGTTTTAGGTCATATATATTAAGGATTCTGTATTGGCTGCATTTATATTTAAATTTGTATCTTGTGTTATTCACCTTTACAGTTCAATGGAAGGTTAAACTTCATATGGTATTTGAGCACTTCTTCAATTTTACATTTCGAGAACTTTACTTTTATTTATTTGGCAACATATTGCTATTATTCTTCTGACGTGCAGTCAAATGCTTTTACATACATACATACATACATACATACATACATACATACATACATACATACATACATACATACATACATACATACATACATACATACATACATACATACATACATACATACATACATACATACATACATACATACATACATACATACATACATGCATACATGCGTACATGCATGCATGCATACATACATGCATGCATACATACATACATACATACATACATACATACATACATACATACATACATACATACATACATACATACATACATACATACATACATACATACATACATACATACATACATACATACATACATACATACATACATACATACATACATACATACATACATACATACATACATATTCAGGAACGAATACTATTTATTATAGCAGCATTGTATCCTTTTCCCACCCTTTAATGACAATGCGACTATACAGATAACGGCACAAAATACATTTATTCCAAATTGTATAAGCAAATCATATTTCTCTAAAATGTACTACATTAACAGTTCCCAAATGTAAGGCTCTGTACTACTTTCAGTTCAGAAAATAGGATCCAAAAGATCTTGAAATTTGTATCTGGCGTGGTTTTAATGTAATCTGTAATTTCTGCTTCCGAAATGGAAACTATCGGCCAGCCTGATACTAAGTTCTGATTTTGTTGAATTTACTCTAACCTGCGAAAGGATTTGTTAAAGACATTTTGTATTGGCAGAAATAAAATATTATCTGGGAGATCGAGTTATAACCAAAGTAGTTTCTTAGAAGGGTTGAATATTACAGTATTGGCAGGATTGCTTTTACTGCCTCCAGGTGAGGACGAATTCGTATTTTATAGGTGATACTAAATTTATTTGATTCTTGAGCGTAACATATTTGGTAATAAGGCCACCGAAATTATCAAATGGGGGATTCAGTGAATTAAGGAAAGTGTGTAGTATACTGCAGTGACAGTTTAACTTGTTTGCTATAAAATGATAGATCACTTCATTTGCCTCAACATAGAAGCTTTATGAAGGGCAAGTTCTAAATATTAACAAGCAAAGTTAAAATCACCGATACTGTTTTCATCCAGATTGTTAAAACATTTAGCTATTATCTTTTCTCATTTGCACTTCATGGTTACGTTCTTTTGTTCAATTTTTCAGCCGCATCTTTTTATAACTTTACTTTTAAATGGTACTATATAACCATATATTGTGCAGAGGTGCCGCTAAACCAAAATGCATATAAACACCATTCGTATTTCATCCAGGAATATGTTATATTTTCCTGAAGAATCGATAGTATTATGAAAATTATCTTGAAGATAAAAACAAGCATTAAATATTTGATCTACTTCACGAACGTAATAAAAAACCGTCAAGACCTAATTTGAGGTCAACAAAAATTCTGTCTGTGGATTGGCTTGGTATCTTTTGGCACAGCAAATTAGTAGGTAATTTAATGCAGAAGTTATTCAAATAAAGTAAAATTCCTACAGACACACGAAGGTAGCCGACCCAAGGTGATCCAATGTCCAGAGACCGGCTCTCTAGCCACAGAGCTACAACAGAATTCTACGTAATCGGTAAAAATGCATACAGTTTTAAAATTTAGATTGGACCAATTGTCATCTGCTCATTTCTTATATATATATATATATATATATATATATATATATATATATATATATATATATATATATATATATATATATATATATATATATATATATATCTGAAGTAGACATCGTCTTTGATATTCAGGCGATCAAAGTTACCACTGATTTATAATGAGCAGTAAGTTCCTGGTTTAAGTTTTTTTCTCACTATGTTGTTAATTTTAATATTGATTAAAGATAACTGACAATATCTTGCCACGATGTATACCAAGTAGCCTTAGAATATTATTTTAAAAAAAGATTGGAACATACATTAAATGTTTAAACCAATATATGGAAATAATAATAATAATAATAATAATAATAATAATAATAATAATAATAATAATAATAAAATTAATAATAATAATAATAATAACTAGGTCTTTATAATCTTTAGAAGCTCTAATAGCATTACAACATTTGACAACGCCTAAAAAGAATAAAATAACATATATAATGAAATGATTACAAAAATAAAGACAAACTCCACAAAATTCGAAACAGAATAACATGCTGTAAATTTTGATGGTACGGATACGTTAAAAGATACATTATTAGTCTTTATGACTGTTTTTGCAATAGAAATAGATGGGTTTTAAGAGCGCTCCTGAATGAGATCACTGTGTCTTTGTGTCTAAGTGTAGTCGGCCATTCGTTCCAGGTTGTTTTGCCCTGGTATGCAAAAGAACGTTGTCCATATGATTTCAACTTCATAGTGGGAATATTGAGAATGCGATTGTCAGAAGAGGAGTGTAAGCAAATTGCAGGTGTTTACACATAGGTGAGGTCAGATAGGTATGTTGGACTGGAGCCCGTCAGTGAACGTAGCACGGAGAACAAATTTTGTGTTTAATTCTGGATCTTATGGATAGCCAGTGTAGGGTACAGAGCAGGAGTAGGTGTAGGTAGGTGTAGGTAGCCAACTGTGTTGTGTTTGTGTAGGCAGCCCAATGTGTTGTGTTTGAAAATCCTGTGACCAAGATTACTAATATTAAGACATTAGTAAACGTATCGCACGGCTGGTGGCAACGCAACTCCTGCTGCCCATAGTTTAAACTGCATCAACGTCACTATACGTCTTTTTTTTCACATCCTATAGTCAACCGCTCCAGTGGCCTATTGATTAGAGCACCCACCTCGAATAATGGAGGTCGCAGGTTCGAACCCTGGCTGATTCATACCAAAGACTTATAACAAATGGTACTACAGCTGCCTCGCTAGTTGCTTGGCATTAAGAGATTAGTGTTAGGAATTGTCAGCCTGGTGTCAGGATAATTTGACTAGGTAGGATATGCTAAACGTCTGCATCATGATGCCCCAGTCATGGATATCACTACAAACTGCCACACTGCAGATATTGTAGCGATATGACTGAAAAAAGTTTTAAAGCTACGTTAAAAATTCAAATCTCAGACTCACATCCTATAGTCAAGAAAAACAATGGTTGGACCAGCGAAAGCCCGTTTAAGAGTAACTAGTGTTTGATTCTATCATTGTTTTGACAGGACAGATATGAAGACGGACATGCTTGGTTAGCTGTCTCGTACGGAAACAAGAAAGCTCGCATTCTCTGACGAAAAATTCACGACAATCGATAAATGATATCAACGTTTTAATGATGCAATAATTGAACAAGGTTACCCCATATTGCAACACCATGCGTATAAGTTCTCGATAATGTATTCTTCATCTCTCTGGATATTGCATTCTCCAATTAGTTCCTAGCTGAGTAGTAATGGAACATATTTAACAAACACTTGGAATACCAACTCGGCTCTAATCCATCTCCAAGAGATAATAACAGAGATCTCTACAAGAAGTGAGTTTTCAAAGGATAGTTAATGGAGCATTATGAACTGGAAACGGTGCCTTTTGTCTCCTGGAGACAACACATTCCATTAAGTATGCAGCTGGGTTTGACTAATACAGACTAACTTTGCGATGCTCGAACCTGTCAGCACCACCTCACTGATATGTAAATAGTTGCAACACCTTGCACTTTTCAAATAATTGTTTTCGATGACTCGCTTGACTATATTTGAAGACAGTAATAACTCAAGGAAACGGAAAAAATCTTGAGTTTTATTTTAGGACGAAAGACATATATGCATTACACCGATATTGTGTATTTGTGCAGAAAGTTAGATATTTTAGGTAGATCATCGTCGTCGTCGTCATCATCATCATCATCATTATCATCATCATCAGTTCCGTAGTCTGGTAGACCATTGGGGCACCCCATGAGACCGAACAACCAGCTTTTTTTCCCATTCCTCTCGATGTTTGGTAGATAAGACACTTAAAGTGAGAGATTTAATTTTGGAGTCCAAACGTTAAATCTAACGGTACATGAATGTCGCATTAGAAACGACAGTAGCGTGTTCACTTTTACACAAAAAAGGCTTCAGAAAGATACGAAGATATTTTACTTCGCTAAATTAATCTTACATCATCCAATTTAATTTTGATTTGCTTTTATATCATTATAAATAATTTAAATGCATTTATGGAGTCAGTTTAAGCCAACGGTTTGACAAAAGATACAATCGTTATCGAGTATCCTATTCCGTGCTGAACTTCCTATTTCTGTTAAGCAAAATGACATTGATCTCAAACATGCTAAACACAGATAATCACCAGTAGAAAATTTGAATAAACATAGTAATATTTCAGTTGTGTTTAATTTAGTGGTAACCTTAATTGTAATGCATGGAAAGTTTTAAAGTATGTCGTTCAAGATAGAACAGTTTCCCCATCAATAAATTCTTCTGCAAATACAAAACCATGTCATTAGAGATATTACTGCGACTCTGTGGTTTTAAACTAAGTAAGAGAAAAGAGCGAAAACCAATAAGTTTTGTAAAACTCATAAAGTTATTTATTTTCCTAGAATACAATGTGGTAAAATAATTTACAGTTCTGCGAATTAAATTCCAAATATTCCTAGAATTTCGAAAACAAGTCATAATCCTTAAAGCGCTAAATAAAATTTATTGCTATTCCAAAATAAAAATCCAACGCTGGAAGTGTTGATGTTACTGTGATAGCCTTTATAGTATTGATGTACCAACAGAGTGAACATTTAGAAAGGTGAGCGTCAATAGTCTAGTCCGATTATATGTAATGGAAACGTCAATGATGTTAATGATCCCAAATTTCCTTCCTTGCGTCAGAGGGAAACAATCTTTCATTTATTAAAAACACGGTGTCCATGACATTAACGTTATTAAATGTCTTGCTTTGATTCTGAGAAAAATAAACATGCATTTTTGAAAACGACTCTCTTTGACGCGTGACCCTAGTCAGAAGTATGAAAACTTTTTACTAATGAAAGAAGATGCCTAGCAGCAGGGGGGGTGAACCCTACAAACTTTAGCGATAAAATTGATTAAAGCCTCAGAATGCCAAATGGAACCTTCCTACGAAATCTCATATTTTAACCAAAAAAAAAAATAAAGACCCCATTTTACAAATAGAGCCTTAGCGATTTTGTCGTAAATACATTGTCATAACCACCCTGGAAATTGCTGCCATCTACGTCGCAAATATGTTGTCATCTCACCCCCCCCCCTGCTGCTGATTAATACAAATTATTTAACCAAATATTTGTTAGCTTTTCACAAACAGACTAATCGATAATACTTCACCACGTAGATCAATCAAATTATTTGACTGATCGGTGAGTGTAAAATTAATTCTAGTTAGTGAATCATTTTGACATTGCATATAGACTGGATTAGTCGGATTCTCAACAATTAAAAATCCGGGGGGTGCTGTTGGTGCAAATGAATAAAGAATGTAACCTTGTCGGGCTTGATTTGATTGTTCCATATTAATTTGATAACTTCCTTCGATTACATCACACGTTAAATTAAGTGCGATCACCGATGAAATATCCACATTGTTCGGTGCGATATGTCTACCGTCGCCGTCGGGAGAATTATTATAAGTGAGGATAATAGGCTTCGGCTGGATATCTTTCCATGATTGATAAATTTTATTAAATCCTTCGTCGATGGCAGTATGAGTTTTTTCTTTAACTCGGGAACGTTATATCCTGGTAATTTATAATTTGGATTTTCATTTATATTTTTTTTATAATCTTGGGCTGAGCTAGTTTTTGAAATCGGGCTATTTTCATCAGTGAAGAGATTAGTAATCCTCGAATTAAATATTTCCATGTCATCGATGATTTTATTACCCGCGGAGACTACACTAGTAAACTCAGCTTGTGTAAGAAAGCCAGATCTTAACGACGGTAATAGCAACAAAAAATCATTATTCATTCTATCAAGGATGTGATCTTTAATATCTACAAATGTTGGACTTGTTTCATGTATTTCCAGAATTTCACCTTCCTGTGGGATATAATCATTAAAAAATGGAATTCTCCACGCATCTTTACCATATTCATCCTTATATCGATATCTTTTTTGTGAAGTTTATATCCTCGAATTTTTTATAAGTTTTTGATGGATTTTCAGGTCCTATTTCATCAGTGACGTAATCAGATTTTATAGGCTCGGGCGTGGAATTACCAGCACTTCTAGGTGGATCTTCGGGCCATCCTAATACTGTTCTTATTGAACTGTTATAAATATCTACAACATACCCAGGAGAGCCTATTTCAATTGTAGATGATAGTGTTGGTTCATGAACTGTTATCGCAATTTTTGATTCTTTTTTAGTAATGGATTTTATTCTACGTTGTAATTCATTATTAATTTGCTCAATTTGATAGGACCCAGTTGGTATTGAAACAACGTTCCAATCTGGAGTGTCATCTTTTTTATTCCTATATGCAAATACCAGAGAATTATTAGGTCTCTGACCACCAAATGAAACCGATCTAATATTAGGCCAACTATGATACACTCCTAATTTTGCCAACGCGATTTCCTTTACTGAAACAGGTGAAGGAAAATTCACACTGAATTTAGGGTTTGTTGACGATATTGATATCATGCTTGTTTTCCGCGGAGTGGTATTTTCTGCTATCCGCTGAAGTAGTTGAATCTCTTGAGACATTATTATTATTATTTACAATGTCTAATTTTGCAATAGATGAAAAAACGCTAGCGTTTTTAATCGTAGTATCATAAATACGTATCATCGCGGAGAATTCGTCTTCGGTAATTATCGTATCATCAATCGATGATGACATCAACTCAACGAGGATAATTGTGAGTAACCGTTAGATACTGCTTGATGTTTTACTATATAGTCGTTAAGTTTTTCTTGAGAACACGATGATATTTTTTTAGTAATAGCATTTGCAATTCCAGCAAATGTTGTCACCGCGGAAATAGCAATTGGGACAGCAATCGGAGCTACCATTGTTACTGAAGATAGTATAATACCAGCACCGGCCATTATACCAGATACTGAGTATACTGTAACATCAATTGCGGTAATTCTCCTGCGATACTTTTTAATTTTTATTTCATATTCATCAATGAGTGTTTTGAGTTTTGTTAAGAACTCTTTGACGGTATCATAGCGATATTGCGATGATGGAATCATATTATTTTAAAACCTCAAGTGGTTTCTAATTGTTAAAAATTCTAATTTAGATCAGCTACAAACTCCATGTACCATACAAATGATGTCTTATTTAAATTAGGATCAGTGCTTGTTATTGTAAACCGTTTGTATTCATCCAGGTCAATAGTCGTTGAAATCACGTTGTTGTATCCATATGAAGTCGATGATGATATATTAAACTGATTCAGTGACACTATTGTTAATCGATAAATACCCGGCTTTGACACAGTGAGAGTTATTGTATTCTTATTAGGTTCCCAATCTAATGATCCAGAGAGAACTGTGTATACCATATTTATGATATTCCTCTCATGAGGAATCTTTATTTTTTCAAGTAGCGGAAGATTGTCTGTTTTAAATTTTGTAATATCCTCGATAGATTTTTAATATTTCTAATGTTATCTCTAATAATACTAAATCCAGCATCATTAATATTTTTAATATTGGATTTAATTTCATCAAAATTGGATTTAATTTCAGCGAGAGATGGAGAGGTTACCGCTGGTGTTCCAAAAAATTTATTGATAATATTTCTACGAAGGGAAGTATATGTTGTTATATGTTTTTCAAGTTCTTCATTTAAATTTTTTAATGCATCTGTGATTGTAGAAACAAGTACACCTGGTTTGAGTTTTCCATCATTTGAATATAACACTATTGTATCTTCAACGACGTCACGTCTTCGTATTAAGACATCATCCAATGAAACATTACTAGATTTCAATTTGCCCTGGCGATCTTGAAATACAACTATTTCCCCAGGATCTACACTTGACAAATTTAATGTCTCGGCGATTTCATCTTCGATTATTTTTTTTACATTTTCGACAGCTAATTTACTATCGGTTTCTGTTTTTTTTTTATTCTGATAAAGGTCGTCCCCAAATATCAATCATTATACGAACACGCTACGTTTTTCTAAATCATAACGCTATCGTTTTTTCCATTGTCTGCTAGTATATTCATTAACAACAACTTGTGGTGGTTTCCTTGGAAATTTAGATATCTCTGCAAGGACGTTTAATACTTCACGACCGCATATCGGTTGATCATTTAACTGTTGTGTTGGTAGCGTGGAATAAAAAATTGGAGATGACTTTGTTATTGTGGATACATATCGCATGAATTCTTTTGGTGGAGCTAATCTATATGAATCAAAATATACAATTCCACGTGGATCAATTGCATATGCGATCCAATGAGTTCCTTTTCCGCTGCTGTTATCAAGATTTATAATACCCGTTTCATTTTTCATTGGTTTTGACGGTAATTGATCTCTCATGAAAACTCCTCTAAAGTTTTTTATTGATAATGATTTTACAGCATCAATTAAATCAAAATTGGACATTGGTGAAAATCCTAGGGATTTTTCCACTAATAAGCCGTTCCTGGTATTCTTAGACCCGTGCCCTTGTACCAATTGTATGGGGTTCCTGGTAGTCTTAGACCCTTTCCTTTTTTATAGCCATTCCCAGTAGCTTTTTTCAAGGCCATTCCTGCAGCAGTACCAACGGCTCCTAACGCTGCCGCCTTCGCAACCGCTGGGGCAGCCGCTGCAATCAATGCTGGAATAGCAGCTAACAGCGGGAATATACCACCTGATTTTATCATACTGGCGATTGCTGGTTTCGAAAAATCAATTTGAACTCCTCGTTTGTTCTTTAGTGCATCATTGAAATGTTTTATTTGACGATCTGTCAATGATAATTTATGTGCACCACCGGACATTTGAGTGGGTTTCAGCGTTATTGTGGTTCCACATTCTTTAGCCGACTTTGATTTCAATTTCTTGACCTGACCATCAGTCAACTGGACATTAACAATACTATATGTCATTCTATTCTAAAATGTAATTTACACTTTCAATTGATCTTATTGTGAAAATCCTAACTACATGTTTGGAAAATCAAAGGTTTTCTACTGGTGCATCAATAAGTCTCATTCGTCCGCCAATTCCTTCTAACAACATTGATTTATCACTGAGAATGACAGCAACTGCTCTATAATCGGCTACGGCTATACCAGCAGGGCGTTGTACCCGAGCTTGGAAGTATATATCAACAACAGATTGTCTCATCATGTCAAGATGTTCCAATGAAAAGTAATAAATCGGATAGAGTTTTTCAAAATCAATTTGCGATATTTGCAAACCAGTATCAACATTTTGATCACGACCCATATACGACAATATTCTATGATATACACGTGCTATGTTGTTGTTTTCATAATTAAGCTGTACAATCTCTGCTGGCTCTTGTTGTCCGTTTATTCTCAACGAAACTTCACTTACCCCTAATTTATCAAATATCATATGACTATATATATTTGACGATCCACTCGATTTGCATTCTGTAATGCTATAAAGATATGACGTGGAGCTGAAACACCTTGTTTTGATGCTAAGTGCCATGTAAATGTGCCATTTACATTATCCTGCTTCGTATCAGTCGTTGTTGTTAGCCAACTTAGCAATGATTTTCCACCTGTGTCCATAAACGATAGTAATTGTTGCTCTATTGTAACTGCTGGTGTCAAGACGGTTATCCATAGAACCAATTTATTTAAAATGACTTTACCATTATCAACACCATTATCACGCCAGATTGCATCATTGTCATTCTCCTTTTGCACTAACACAACCGTATGCTTTGCTCCATAGATGACTTTTCTGACATTACTACAGAATCCGAATATGTGATGTAACGGAATTGCACATGAAAACCGTCGATGCTGTCCTTTCAATGCTCCTTTTCGTGTTGCAAATCCTAGATTGAAATTATCATTGACCCTTTTTAAAATGTCGAATTCATTGGCTGAACCTTCACGGTCTGGATTAGCATCGAGTTGTTGATCAGCTTCTGCAGTAGCTGCCGCAGTTAGTACTTTAATAAATTGATAATGGTTCGGATGATCAGAAGTATCCTTAGCAAACATCATAGACGGACCAACCGACCTTGTATAATCATCAGAATATCTCGCAAGTCCGATTATTGTTGTTGCAATATCAACATTTTGTTCTATTGATTCAATTTCTTTTCCATCAATGATATATCTTGCACTGTTAAATAGCGCCATAATGCCATTATTTACGAAACCAACTCGGATATTTGGGTTATCCCCATATGGTGTATCAGCTGCAACATTTGTTACAAGCTCTCCTTCTACTTCAATAAATGCCTCACACGGCAAAAAGTATCTATTTGTATCTTGAACTTGAAGTTCAACTCTCCCCCGTTGATTAGGCTCTCTTGCAGGATAGGCATAATACTGATAGTTAATTTTAGAATCATCTTTATTCACTGGTACTGCCATATCAAACGCTGGATCAGCAATTTTTTTAAATGCCATTTATACTAAAACGTTATCGTTTTTCTAAATGTAGTAATGCTATCATTTTCTTTTTCGTCTGACATTTTTACGATTTCCTCCAAGACCGCTTCCCGCTATCATACTTGCAATATTACTACTATCTGGTGAAGTCATTGCTAATGATGATAGTTTTTGTTCCACTGCGTTATTTATCACTTTACTGACATTTGCAGGCATCATTGTTGTTGAAGCTAGCGATGTTGAAACTATTTGTGGTGGCTTTCGTCCGAATCTAGATTTCACCAATGACGTTATTCTATTCTTTGCGGTAGAAAAGGCCGTTCCTGCAAGATCTCCAACAGCGTTAATTCCCTTATTACGAATAACATCAATGGCTTTCATCGCTAATTGTTTAGCAATTGGTGCTACTTTTGGGGCTATTCTTGTGAATAAACCCGCTATGGTATTTCCAAGGCCGTCTCCATAGTATGCCTTATAAATGGGCAATCTTGAGTTTACTACATATACGTTTGTTGGTTTATTGTGATTATAGTGTACTATCATCTTATTTGAAATGACTTTGTAATTTCTAAATGCAAGCAATTAGAAATTTCAATCGCTATAATAACCACTAAATTCCCCTGGAATTCCGTCCATTAACTCATCCAAGAGTTCTCGATACGTATGAATATCAATTATCCCACCTTGGAATAATCGTCTGCAAATATCAAATGCTTCATTAGTTATTTCGACTGAGTTATTCCCAGCTCGCTTACCTCCCATAAGAACCTCAAGTCGTGATATATCATTAATGATATTACTAGGACACATATGAGAATCATGATGAGAACTTCCATAACCCTCTCCTGAAGAACTTTCTGATTCGGAAACGTTTTGAATTTCTGGAGCTGATTCGGAAACGTTTTGAATTTCTGGAGATTGTCGACCTTGACCTCGACCTCGTCCTCGTCCTCGACCTCGACCTTGTTGTTGTTCTTTTCGTTGTTCTTTTAGTTGTTCTTTTAGTTGTTGTTGTTGTATACCATACGCATCAACTCCCATTTTAAAAGCTCTGTATTCCAATGTATCCTTATTTAAATTGCCGGGTTCATTTTTATTAATTTTTAATAACCAATCCACCCATTGATCTCGTTTTATTGTGTTTTTTTTATACTCGTCTTTTAAAAATTCCCTTCTGTTATAATAACTTTTTACAGCGAATTCACCAAATGACACATAGTCTTTAGGTTTCAACAATTGAATTTGTCTGATTTCTTCTATAGCTTCATCGGTGAATTTCTCGTTAAAAGGAACACTTTTTTTAGTAGAACCTTTTTCAATAGAATCACTTGCATCTTCAACGGGGTTATCATCAGTATCAATATTACCCATTTGTTGTATTTCTCGCTGAGTTTGTAACTCACCTGAAAGCTGTTTTATTTCCTCCTTGGTTTTTTCAGTCTCTGTAGTAATCTTTCCTAATACATCAATAATAGGTACTGCTCCCTCTTTAGGGATGTCGCCGTATATAGCACGTTCTGTTGCAAGTTTCATATCTTTAGTGGCTTTAGTTCCAGGGGCAAAAAGTTGTTCGCTCCCAATAGAAAAGTCAGTCTGCGCTTGCTGTCTAAGTTGTAGTTTATCTCGCACGTCATCTCGAATTGGTATAAACTTTTTCAGTAATGCTAACCTCTCGCGGGCTAGTCTGGTAGTTAATGCTTCTGATGTCATTATTGGAAATGCTAACGTTTTTTCAATTGTGGGTTTCAATGCTTGCATCAATCAAACGTCTTATAGATTTCACTTTCAAAGCAATCTCTGACCGAGCTTGGTACTGTTCCCCGAGTTTCTTTCTAATGGCTTCAACTATACTAAATAGCCGAATGAATAAATTAATATCATTGTTATACAAAGAAGCATTAACCGCTTTTTGGATTCTTTTTATCAGTGAATACATTTTAGGTAGAACATATCTTCCATGTTTCAATTGTATATCAATTTGTTCAAATTCATTAAAAAGTCTGTCTTCATTTAAAAATTCAGAAAGTACGATTCCTTGATTTCTTAAATTTGATATTTCTGTGATGATAGATGTAATATCTTGAAATTCCATTTATTGAATATTATTACTAATGTATTTGTATCTTTAAAATATTTTTATATATAAAAAAACAAGCAAAACATATACAATGCCCTGTCTCTTCCTCATTCGAGTTCCGAGGCAAGAAAGGCATACATTAAAGACTTATACAATACCCTAACTCCCCAATCGAGTTCAAGGGCGGGTTATATTGGTATTAGACGTGAAATCCAAGTGATTAGTATTAGACGTGAAATCCAAGTGATTTCTTTACAAACATTGAACATATAACATGAAGACTCATTTGAAAACCTCTTTCGCGCCAAACGACGTCAAAGAGGCCCAGAGGGGGGACAGCACATTCTTGGAACTCATTTAGTGACTTCGCATTATATAAGCCCAAGGGCCACAAACATAGATCTCCCAATTGGAAGCTCTAACGTAACAAATGCTATATTAGGTCTTCCGGAAGATATGTTGTGGGGGGGACAGTACATTACATATAGGATGATTATATATATACAATGCGATTATATAGGATGATTATATATACAATGCGATTATATAGGATGATATATACAATGCGATTATATATATATACTAGGGACAGTACATTACATATAGGATGATATATATACAATGCGATTATATAGGATGGTTATATTTACAATGAAATGATAGGGACAGTACAGGACGATACAAACATGAAACGACGGGGCGGACCTACACCCAATCTACCAATCAAAAGCAACCCCAAGAAATTAACCATGGTTGCAGTTGAAAAAATTCAACCACACCATGTCAATGGCGTGGGAGTTTTAATTGGCAAATTGGGCTTCGTTTAAAGCCCCAAACTTATTACGGCTCTTATTATATATAAGGTGACTAATACTGCAGTGTCAATGTGTAGGTGTGTATTTATTTTCCTAGCATTTCATAATGAAAATTGTGTAGTAATTTCAATGGAAGCTAAATATTTAAATAAAACATTAAAACAAGAAATACAACTGTTAAATAATAGCAATTTTTTTTTATTAATTTCTATAATATTACGATTAAATAATCGTAATAATAATGGATTTACATGACGAGATAACTCTGTCATGGGGGATCCCTGTCAATTCAGGACCTGCTATTCGAGAATGATATTTTTCTGTGTCATTGGATAATTTTATTACATGTAGCCACACTAAAAAAACTAAATTACATGTAATGCGCTTTACTATTTTGACCTCACATACAATCTATTTTAATTAGTAATTACAAAGTAATTTCATTTTCATACAAAATCTAAACAGCGCTGTTAACGCTGTCATTGTAATTGGGATTTTTAAAAAATCTATTAATAGAACCTTGACCACGGCCTCTACCCTATATAGGTTTTTCCAACAAAACCCTAACTGCTGTTCTCAATACAGTCTTTAGAAACAAGAAACAATAACACAAAATCAAAATCCGTACATACCTGATACTTATATATACCGAGTTAACCATTAAATACGTACATGAGATCACACACATCATTAATTCAATCCAATTTCACATGTGTTTTCTACGTTTATTTCGTACGAATTACATATCCGGGAATCAATATCGAAAGTAGGATAGTCACGTGACGATCAGTAGTAATGAGGGGAAATACGGTACAAAATTAAAAAAATAAAAAAATATATTTTATTAATAGTAATTATTGAGAGTCATTTCATGCGTATGAAAACTTTATTCTATGTCCATTTTTCTTTGAGAGAGCTGTTTGACAAATCCCTTCAGCAACGTTTCGTACTGAAGGCATACATATTCCAAAATATTTTCCCGCAGCATTCATTGATAGAAAAACTCTTTCTTCATTCGTCGTTGTATCAAATGATTTAACTCCCCTGCGTCGTTTTGAGTATTTCCCTGTCTTTCCTCTTTTTGTATTCTCTCTTTGAGAAATACATTGTAAATTTTCGAGAGAATTATTTTGAATATTAGAATCAATGTGATCAATAACACAGCCATCTTTAATCGGTCCCATATAACACTCAAAGACTGCCCTATGACAGAGATATACCTTTCTTCCAGCAGTAAAACACAAATATCCTTGATTATTAACAAAACCAACAGGTTTCTTTAGTCTATAGTGTCTAACAACACCATTACGAGATATTTCATAATTAACGAGTATTGGATGTGGTCTGAATTCTTGCTCCATTTATATATAATAATACTATTTGTCTAATTCATCATTTGCTTTAATTATAAATCTATTAATGTAGTCTTGAGGGGTTTTTATGATTTTGTCTTTGACAGAGTCATGGTTAGGGTCAATGATAGCGTGTTTTATTCGTTTATCATAATAACGTTTCAATTCTCTAAACCGCTTACCCCCACAATTGATACATAATTGTGATTTTCCTCTCACACCCACCCCACAATTTATGCATGGGGACGGGCCTGTCGAATTATTTCTGACACTCTGTAAGTGATATCCACAGAATTCACCTCTACACGATTTATTGCATGGAGTTACTGATCCAATCATAAGCCATTTGCAGTGATTCATTATATATAAACAAAATTTTCTATTTAAATACTGGTCTTATTTATATGAATGAAGAATTCAAGAGATTATCGACAATCAAGCCTTGGAAAAATATTATATTCAATCTTGATAGAACTATCGAAGATGTACCAAAAGAGAGAATAAATAATAGAAGTCTGATTAGAAAAATACGAGATTGTGTTCATGAGTTTAAACAGGACGGTGCATCACACACCTGGTCAACATTTAGAATTGATGGTGTTGTTGATGCTAGAATGAATGATGAAACAGCAGCTATGATACTATCACAACTTGACAATAAACGGTATTTTCTCAGAGTGAAATTCATTATCAATTTAGAATCGGACAAATATATTATAAGAGACAAATTTGTTCCAATTCTCAAAGATGTGACAACAGTCATTGTTAGCCGTGATTCCAGACCAGGGCTGTTAACTGGAATTGATAAACCATACTATGAAAAAGCGTATCCAGAAACAGCAATCGTTTATGGGATGTATCCGTTAAATAAGAAACCTGACATTGGAAAACTAGCACCAATGAAACAGTCAACGTCAGTGGAAAAACCACTCAATTGTGTGGCATAACGAGTCATAGAACACTTTACAAATGCACTCCGTGGGAATAAATTAACCGATCTAAGACGTAAAAAATAGATCAATGGGAGCTAACAGTGAAAGAGAACGGAGCAACTATTTCCGATATAGCTAGATTGGAAAAGTCGTTGAGATTTCCGATAACCGTTTCAACGATAACTGGCGAAGTATTATACGAATCGAAATACAATAAAAACGGAGCTCCAATCAAAATTATTGATCATAACAAGCACGCATGGACATCCGCGGTTACAATATTCCCGCGAGACAGAACAGTGAAGTATATCCCAGGAGAATTCACCAAGGATGGCATTCTCACTGAAGAAAGATTATTCGATGCTATTGCTAGTTTGTGTAAAAACGACCCTGTATCAGTATGGCTACTTCATAGTTTTGAAGATGAAGAATGTCAATTCAATCAATTTGTGAAACCTAACGGTGAATTATATCGTACTGAAAGTCTACATAATAGGATGAAAAATCTAGCAATAAGTCTCAGTGAAAACGCTAGCGTTTTTAATGGAAAATCCGAAGATTACGAACAATTACTTACAAATTGTTTTACAATTCCATCGGTTGCAGCTCATTTTGCAAGAAAGAAAAATAATTGGAAACCAACACGAAAAGAGTTTTTACAGGATGTTCAATCCATCTGTCTGCAATATTATCATGGCGGTCTATGGAACGTTAAGTACAATCGTGAAAGTATGATATCAGTTGATATCGTTGCTTGTTATCCAGGAAGTTTTCTAGGATATGGATTCGCTGGTGAGTATTTTAAACGGTTTGGACATCCCACACATGAAATGACTCGCGTTGCTATTAATGGACCACTGCCTGATTTTGATTTGACCGGTTTTGCTTGCGTAGTATCATTTGAATTCGCTGAAGGACTTCATCCGTGTTGTTATGTTTAGATTGGTAGACACATGGCTGAAAGGATGTGGTTACCAATAGTGTTATTGCGATATATGATTGATTGTAAAATGTTAGTTTCGTTGATTGTCAGCGAAGCGATTATTTCATATCAAAAACAAACCAATGTCTGGTTACCAGAACCAGAATGTCTTGATAGTATAATCGATAAGTCTAGAAAACATATTGATGCTGACGAGGAGTACATCATTGAATAGTCAAAAAAGATATTTAATCAACGAAATAGTGAAGCAAAGGATCTCAGCCGAAGAATAATCGGTTAATTTACACAAGGTGGAAACAAATTCAACTTTAAAAGACAATCCTCACGATTGATTATAGATGATGCCGAATACGACTTCGTTATTAAAGATGCAGTAGAGAAAAATAGATACGCAAATTGTAAAACAGCCTTTTTGTCCAATAAAACAAAGTTAGGTAGAATTGTTACTTACAGTGATGGAGAAAGCTCTGCATATCTACATTTGAGAGCTTCTATGCTGGGTTATGCATCTATCAATTTATTTGCAATGATACATAGATTTCCTAGTATAGCAGTTAGAGTTGCAATTGATTCAATGTATGTCGATAAAAAATATATCAAAGAGGTAACTAAATTTACTAATAGCGAAGAGACTTGGGGAACATGGCGAATTAAACGTGAAATACAATGCAATTATTCTGAATCAGCAGACCTTGAGATTAAAAGCAGTTACCTGAAGAACGATAATTCTATCAGTGAAAAATCCGAAGGATTTTCTATGTCTAAAGCACCACCGATATCAGATCCAATTTGTAGATATAAAACAGTTTATTTAAACGGTTGTGGTGGATCTGGAAAGACAACACGTGTGATAGAATTATATCGAGAGAGAACGTCCATGATTGTACTCACACCAACCCATAGACTAGCGAGAGAGATAAAACAACGCCAAAAATCCAAAGGATTTTCCGTTGAAGCTTGCACGTATCATAGTTTTTTTCGATACAAGGGCGATGCTTGGACTCCTGAGCGAATGGGTGAGAAATTTATTCCAGCGGTTATTATTTGGGATGAAGCATGTACTGTTTCAGAAGATGTATTAAAAATGTTTCTTGATTGGTTATTGCAAAATAATACAAAAGTTATATTGTGCGGCGATCATGGTCAACCACCACCATTTGTTGGTAGAAGTCCACATAATTGGTTAAAAGGATTTGTTGATTATTACGAAGAAATTGACACTGACTATAGAGCACTCGATGAGCAGTTACGTGAGTTTAAAAAACTAATTAGATTACAACCCGATAGAATTCAATGTGAAGTAGCGCGTGAAATAATTTCTGAAACACCTATGAATGATTTTTGGGAAACATGGAGACCAAATGATTTTGTAGTAGCAAGTAGAAAGATAGTCAGAGACGCACTTCAGAAAAAGTTGTTTGAGCTACACAAGAAAAAATTCCCAACGTTTCCAGTGCCGTTGTGTTATAGACCATTGGATACACGAAAGCAGAATATTGAAGTTGAAATTCCAGGCCAGACGGAGAAACAGATTCTAGTGTTAAATGATATTGTGCTAGTTGATATCAATACTGTAGAAGATGCATTATGCGCTGATAAATCACCATGGACGCTTGGTTATGTAACAACAATACACTCGTCACAAGGATTAACCATCACGGATACAATTGTTTGGATAGTTGATAATCGCATTGAATGGTCAAATTTAGTCTATCAAGCAGTGTCCAGAGTACAACGAATAAATCAACTACGAAGGATTGTTTTCGATGATTATTTTAATGCAAACGATGATAACACTGATATTAGCATCATTAATAAAAAAAACTCTCTGGTTACAAACAGCAGGACAAAAAAAACGAGAATTTGATATTGATGCTGAAGTAATAATCGCATTAAAAGAACAACAGAATAATCACTGCGCCAGTTGCAATTGTATAATGCACTGGCAGTATTCGGATAAAGACCCTCGACAATTCACCGTAGACAGAAAAAATAACAGTCTTGGTCATGTCAGAAACAATGTGATGTTGACCTGTCTTGAGTGTAATAGACGTAACGGAGCTAGTTAAGACCATGTGGCGGTAATTGAGTATCGTCCGGAATGACTTGTAGTTGTTCGCGTGTAAAACCACGCTGAGGTGCAGTTGAATCCAATCTGTAGATTGGAGGTCTACCAGTTAATCGCGTTATGGTTGAAATTTTATGCGTAATAACACTCCATATAGGATCAGTAGCTCTTCTTTTACCACCTTCAAGCTCTCCTGGTTCGTATAAATATCTCACAGTAACATCACCGAGAAGTGGCTGAGTGCTAACCCGCTGTGGTTGTTCGGGAATATATTTTTTCTTTATTGCAATATTTGATTTCATATTAATAGTTCGAGTAATCTCGTTATTTAACGCTGCAACTACACTCGGTAACCTTTGGACCCATTCACGAGATCGTTTTTCTTGGATGAATTCTTTTGCATATTGATATCCAAATAACCGTTCTGCAAGAGTTCGATTAAATCGTTCTACAATTGCCTGATCACGATGTAACGCAGTATGTCCCCGTCGTATTGTAACATTATGAGTTTTCATTGTTGATAGAACAGCACCTTGAAACTCTTTGCCAGGATCAACTTGTAATAGATTTGGCCATTTTAGAGGACCTCGTCTATAAATCCTTTCAAATGCAGAAACAACTTCAGAAGCTGACTTTGTTTTCAATGGTTCTGCTTGTTTAAATCGACTCGCAATATCAACTACAGTTAGCGCGTATTTGTAACCATGGTCATGTGGTAAAAACAATAAATCAGCCTGATGAACTTCATTGGGTACGGTAACATCAAAATGAGAATAATTAATTTGTTTAGGCGGTGGTAGATAAATTTGCCATATAGCTTGTTTGGATAACCAATCTTTCGCAGTTGACTTTTTCACTTTTGCAGCGTTAGCGAGTTTACTGATTGCTGCTTTACCCTTCCAGTATCCTTTCGGAGAATAATAAATAGATTCCATACTATAAAAACACTAGTTTTTTTAATTACCAGCACCTAACACCAATTTGCCTTTCATAGCTGATTTGACCAACCATGAAGCCAATTTTTCTTTGAAGGATTTATCGGGAATAGCATTTAACGCATGAATTAATTTTATATCCGCGAGATGTCTTTGTTGCAAATTATTGCTTTTATATGCAACATCATGAGCATGACATGCCTTATCAATAGCATTTATCGGATACTCACCAGGCCGGGGCTGATTTTGATCATCAAGTCTGATATCTAATCTCGTTCCGGGACCACAGTAGCTATAACCTGGAAGATGTTTTTCTCCGGGGTATTTTGCCCATGGGGTACCGGGGAGTTTTCCAAGTTTTGCGGCAATATCACCTCCGAGTTGCTTTTTTTTAAAAATCTAAATTTTTTTGTACCACATGTTACACACTTACCAGTAAGCGCTAGTCTATTGTCTTTAGTTGTAATGGTTGTCTGATCGGTTGTATCAGTACGCTGTTTACATTTAACACAATATAGATCCATAATTTATATATAGCGTTATGAATATAATTGATTTTTCAGCGACTAAAAGAAGAGAACCGGTAAAACACCACGCAGCGCTTCCGAATTCTGTCCGTGCCATTATAATCGGACCATCTGGATCGGGTAAAACACAATTGCTGCTTAATTTGATAATGCGATTTATGAAGTGGGATAAATTATATTTAGTTGCCCCATCTGTAGATGATCAACGGTGCTATGAAGTGCTAAAAGATTATAATGAAAATGCATCAGAAATTAAAGGTGAAAGTGTAATCGACTTTATTACTGATATTAATGATGCACCATCAGTAGAAGATCTCGATGGAGACATAAACAATCTTGTAGTGTACGATGATGTAATGTTAGATAATCAAAAGAACCCTGCTAGAATATTTTCACGAGGTAGGCATAAAAACACTGACGTGATATATGTCACTCAACGATATACTCAAATTCCAAAAGTGATTCGCAATAACTGCAATATTCTTGCTGTATTCAACGGTGTTGATACACATACGCTACGAAATATTTGGCAAACATGGTGTTCCGATATGGACTTCAATGGATTTAAAAATTACTTTAGTCATGCTCAGTTTGTCCCATATGGATTTATAACAATAAATTTACACGACCCTCGGTCACGATATCGTATTGGACTTGATCAAATATTTGGTTAAATAATTTGTATTAAACAGCAGCAGGGGGGGTGAGATGACAACATATTTGCGACGTAGATGGCAGCAATTTCCAGGGTGGTTATGACAATGTATTTACGACAAAATCGCTAAGGCTCCATTTGTAAAATGGGGTCTTTATTTTTTTTTTTTTGGTTAAAATATGAGATTTCGTAGGAAGGTTCCATTTGGCATTCTGAGGCTTTAATCAATTTTATCGCTAAAGTTTGTAGGGTTCACCCCACCCCCCTGCTGCTTGCCTCACCATTTAACTAAGAAGAGGATATTGATCTGTCTTCCGTAGCTCAAAACATGTTAATTTATACTTGTACGTATTATCTTTAAAACGTCTGTTTTCTTTAAGTTTTAAGAATATTAATGTCGCGACACTTCATTTCTTTACCACAGTTCTAATACCTATCATTTGGACGGGCTACAGCATGGGATATAAATGATTCGTATCTTGTCATCTTTAGTAAGGCATGCTCCTGCGAAATATAATTAAAATACACGTCATCATCAGTTTTGTAAAATAAATAATAGTTTATATGTTAGGCCTTAAATAGTGTGCTGAAAGATACGACTATTATGTTTTCCTCTATCACATGTCTTCCAAATCATGATAATTTGAAAATCAATCTGAGTATTAAGAATGGAATCCATGAATTACAGATGCAGAGAATACTAAAAGAGACATTATAAAATTTCTTAGCAATTCGGTCTCTTCTAAGAGATACCGTTGGGAAATTTCCTACCAAGGATATGTTGAATAAATTCCTAAGCTGATAAATTATGAAGTAACACACCAGACGTATGTCAAAATTATTTGTATTATGTGTCACAATGCTTCTCTTTGTCGCACAGTGATTTGACAGCAAGTAAATTAGAACAGTGATCAGAACGTTTGCAAGGGATATAATTAACTGTAACACTGGTCTTCAATTTTTAGAAGTCGTCTGCTTCATAGATAAAATATGTTCATTATGGATTTTGATGTGCTGGATTCAAATATGACAATTAAAACGGCAGCTTTTCTACTGTATACTTGATATTTAAGTTTTTACATTTTACGTCTATGTATATTGTATAGATAGAATTTTAATCATAAATTGTAAACGTAGGTCTTTTCATGTGTTTATGGTTGCTGTACATGGTAATATTTCACCTGTCCTTTGTATGTTACACTTTCAAACTGCAAAAGGGTTATATAAGTAAACTCTAGTATAAAACCAAAGGCAAAACTCTATTTTGAATTTATGAGTACATAGTTTGGTCCTTATTCAGTGTCTGCTTAGCGCTTCCTGTCTTGTCTCTCGTATTCATTAAATGGCGCATCTCTTGTCACAATTGTCAAAACTCTCGCCGTGCTCGTCGATCACTGTTCCGCAGTTCGGTGGAAGAAAATCTAGATGAGAATGCAAAAACTTTATCTTTAATGACATATTGCAATCAAGGCTTTTGTATGCCTTGGGGAGGTCTTCCATCAACGCACTGTAGTTGTCTGCCTTGTTGTTTCTGAGAAAATGTTTCGCCACCAACTGTAAGGCTTTCCATGCCGTATTTTCCTTGTCACGCAGCGCATGTTCAAATATGTCATCTCAAAGAAGTTCACACATCTGAGGACCAACAAAGACACTTTCTTTTATCTTAGCTTCACTTAACCTTGGAATTTTCTACGGGGTTACTTGAAAGGTGCGTGTTTTTTATCCATGACCATGACTTAGTTCTTTATTAGACCCAGCTTGATGTACAAGGATGGTAATACAATTTTCCTTGATTCAAAAAGTGGTGGACGCTGAACATTTTTTCTCCCAGGCTCCGATGACTGTCGGAAAGGACAATCTCTCTTGATGGAGTGGGGATATTTTGCACGACTATACAATTTACAGAGAAAAATATAGTAATTTGTGTATCTAGTCTGCACACAAATCAAAAGAGCAAAAACTGTCAAATCACCACAAAGCTGCGACTTATATTTGTCTCAGTTTATGCACCTCAAAAGTTGTTTAATGTTTTCCTAGGTTTCATTCATATGTAATGAGTGACCAGCGGGAATTAACGGAAAATATTACAGTTATGCAGTAAAACCGATTTAAGATTCTTCTTCATTGAATCATTTAACAGTCTCCACTCATCTGGATAATGAACGATGTTGACGTCTGCTATCACACCATCGAAGTTGTTGCAGGCTAGAAGAAGAATGAGACGAGATTCTTTTGATGGCTATTGAACATTAAAACCCTAACACCACCTTCCAGAAAATTCCACTGCTGTTGTCTGAAGATCAACATCTGTGTTTTAATCTTTGATAGTTTCCAAATTCATGACAAGGTCATTCTTTTCACCTTGTGTTATGAGGTGTGGTTCGGAGGAGTAAGATGGTGAAAATATGGGTCATGTCACATTGATGGTTCAGGACTAGAAGATTCATCGCTTTCCTCTTCCTCGTCTGACTGAAGTGAGAATGATTCTGGTGAATCAAGAACCCTCAATCCTTCTCTGTGGGATACTGGGCGTATAACTGACGGAATGTTTGGATAATTCACAGTCCACTTTTTCTTCTATGATATACCTTTCCCAACTGGAGTCACCATGCAGAAGTAACAATTGCTGATATGATATGTTGGCTCTCTCCAAATCATTGGTACTTCAAAAGGCATTGGTTTCATTTTCATGTTCATCCAGTGCCGTAGATTTGTTACACAAGTGATGCAACATATGTGTGGGATCGCCCACCTCTTGTCCTGATCTCCAGTGTTGAATTCAAAATAAAGGTGATAGGCGTTCTTAACTATAGTGGTTATACTTAGCTTTTGTGATGCAAAAGTCACTTCACCACAAACATAGTAGAAACATCTTCATTGTTCACGCAAGTACGAGGCATCTCTCACTTTGGCTAAGCAGACATGTGTCCTTTTGCAAAATCAAACACTGATAAATCACGACGCTGTATGATTTCTAGAGCCGATGCTGGGTAATTAGTTCAGCAGAATGATGTAAACTTAGTCATCCATGGCTTCTAGGAATAACATGATGCATTTAGTTCAGTTTCATTACATTTATTTCTGAAGCACTTTGGATGAAGACCAACGTAATGGTAGCTGTTTATCTGGATTTTTTTAATAAAATCGGTGGTTTTATTAATTATTTACATTTTTTTTCAATCTTTTATAGTTCATGTCAGTTTCGCACAGGGTTGCAGAGTGCTTTATCTCATACTTACGAATATCATGTTTTATTATTTGTCTCCGCTGCATTCTTGTTGGAAATATTTGCTCTCTAATAAACATTTGATGTAAAATGTTACACAGATCTGAAGAAAAAAAAAACTTTCTGTCCAGTATCATCTTTTCAAAAAAGATATAGGTAGAATCTTAATAAATATATTCTATCAGATGTTGCATTTTCTTGCAGGTTGCGCAATTTAGCAAACATATTTAGTCTTCTTTTTATCATTTTCCTATACATTTCTCCTTATCCCAGTAAATCATCGCTCATTATTCACCGTGTTGTTTAAGGAAATCCTTGAAGAACTTCGGTTCATATATGCTATTACACTCGGAGATTTCTTAAGTCTTTGTGTCTGATATTCGACCAGACTTAACATAAATAATGGGCTGGTTTCACTATGGTTTTACTCAAATTAACGTAGGTAAGATGATTGGCTCTAACTTCATTTGTGTAAATCATTGCAAGAGAATAAAATGATTATCTGCCTTTAATACAACCCTGGAATAATTTTGTGAAATGTTTTGTATTGGATGTAACCTTGATTCCATTAATAATCTTTATTTTATTCTTATAATTCTCTATTCTCATCTTTCAACTGAAGAATGTTGGAAACTTCATTTAGTTTGAATTTCAATTAATTAAGTCTTGTGGTTGCGTTACGGAGATTATCTTTGCATTCTTCTAATGTAAGTTCATTAGAAGTGGAATCACTAATCTCTTTGCACATCGAAATCACAGTTGTTCTTTCGTTTGATGATATACAGACAATATCTTCTGTTTTAGAATCATCTCCGTTCAAGATAAATGTAAGGCATGATAATCTTTCACGCATTTGTAGTCATGTGTACCCTGTTTAATTTTAGATTACCTTTTGACAATTTGCTAGGCCTGTTATCTAAAGACGATTCTATATCTAAATAACAAATCCTCTTCTCCATTTGAAAGATCAACAAGTTTCTCAATATAATTGTTTTACATGACCTTTCCATTCATGGTCAAACCGCAATATGATCTCTTAACCGTAGATTTAAGAGCACTGGCTACTATTATAATATTATCGGACTGATTAGGCAAAACGAATTATGTGTTTCTGGTCGGCTGACCGTCCCTGCCTTTCGGTGCCAACACTAGCTCTTTTTCTCCAATGGTACACGAAAAGTTTAGAACAATAAAATAAAGGAGGTTAATGTTTACTTATGTTTAGCTCATGATTTTGCTTTACTACGAATGTTTTTAAAAGTCATTTGTTTACGAATTTGCTTGTAAAATGACCTTCATCCTGATTCTGTTATTTTGTCCTACCTTTTCAAATAAATGTTGTTTGCTTCCGACTTATTCATTCATGTCTTAACATCCAAAGAGGAATTGGTCTTACTGTTGTGTTACATTTTCATTTGAGAGCATTTATTTATTTAAAATATTCACTTTGGAATTACAAAGAGCTTATTCATACTTCTTGGACTATATTACTATTTTAGGATGAATGTGTACTCATTCAAGGATATTTTGGTTTAATAATTTTGATAACAGCAAGACCATTAACACATCGCCACCTTCCAAGCAATTATTATATCAGTACATTCCATATCAGAATTCATTAAGATCACCTCTGGAATTCACTTAGAATTCTCTATAGTTTTGGACTTGTGATAGTACTTTTAGGATTCTTAATGATTTAATTCGTAATACAGTAAGTCTTTTTTAAAAAAAAAAATAAGATTTGGCTTTCTAGGGAAATAGATCATTTGCTGCATTTTACAAAAGAGGTTGGTTTTCGGTCTTTTCCCGTAATTTATTCAAGACCAAGTCGTAAACTCCAGCCTTGCTGAGATGAATCATAATCCCGATGGTCTTTACCATTTCACGACAATAGTAATCATGGTGCCTGCTGAAATTAACATGGACTCTAATAGTCATTATTGTTACATTACTGAAGAAATCACTAGCCTGAAATTAATATGGACTCCAATAGTCATTATTGTTATAATCCTGTAAAAATCACTAGCCTAAAATTAATATAGACTCCAATAGTCGTGAAATGTTAAGGACCATCGGAATTATGCTTTTAAGAGTTTTCAAAATTCGACACATCACTATACATATATATATATATATATATATATATATATATATATATATATATTTATATATATATATATATATATATATATATATATATATATAAAGAATACAAATCATATGGCGAATAACAACCCTTTCAAGCGTACTGGATCCACCAAAGGATCATGTGTGTCAGGGATTAATTAAAATAGATGCAATAAACTGACGACGAACAGTACGAAACTAGTAACAATCTAGCCTAAGCGCTTTCGACTCTTAATGAGTCTTTTTCAAAGGCAAATGCAAAACATATATACGACAAACAAATAAACACAAAAACGTTGTGTTTGTAAACCTCTACATGGCTGTCTTCACATGTGCTAAAATTATAAATACAACCAGCTTGTATAGAGTAGTTCCGCAACTAGTCTATACAAGCTGGTTGTATTTATAATTTTAGCACATGTGAAGACAGCCATGTAGAGGTTTACAAACACAACGTTTTTGTGTTTATTTGTTTGTCGTATATGTTTTGCATTTGCCTTAGAAAAAGACTCATTAAGAGTCTAAATCTCATAGGCTAGTTATTTAATATTATCGTACTGTTAGTCGTCAGTTTATTTCATCTATATATATATATAAAAATATAAATATATATATATATATATATATATATATATATATATATATATATATATATATATATATATATATGTATATATATATATATATATATATATATATATATATATATATATATATATATATATATATATATATATATATGTGTGTGTGTGTGTGTGTGTATTATATGTGTGAGCAAAAAAAAATATATTTGTTTATTTCCTTGAACATTTCTTTAAAAAAAATTATTTTATTTCAAAACATGTGTTTCCTTGAAAATTTGTTTAAATAGTTTTATTTTGTTTCAGAGCATGCATTGCCTTGAATAATTTTATTGCTAATATCTTGATTATGATAATCATTTCATCTAAATCAAAATCTCAATTTGCATAAAAAAAATTTGTCTATAATTTGCCAACAGGTGGTTCCCAAAATAAAATTAAATCAAAGTTATTCATGCCTATTTTTTAATTGGTTTTTAGAAACCTCTTTCATTAACATACGATTCATAATAAAGGCATATATTTAATTAGTCTTAAGCCTTTCTATGAGCGAGAAAATTTCATTAAATAGTACCCCAAATAATAAAATAAACTTGAAAATTATATATTTAATTTCTTTTGTTTGCCATTTTTAATATTTATGTGGTACACAATTATTAGTAACAATATCATAACAACTTAAACGTAATACTGTTAAATTCTGTCGGGGTTGAAACTGTTAGGTTAGGGATGAAACATTCATATGCAAATAAATCAGTTATTCTAAATGGACGTACTTATTGTTTCCTATTTAATTATCTGCACATGATCAAAGGAATATTAATCTTAGCCTACGATCCGTAGATTTCAGATTAGTCTCATGACAGTGAGTTCTACAGTAGTGTAACAATAATAACTATTGGAGTCCATATTAATCTCAGGTTAGTGATTTCTACAGTAGTGAAACAATAATGACTATTGGAGTCTATATTAATTTCAGCAAGGCACCATGATTACTTAGAAGCATTCGTTAAATGTGTTAAACGAATTGCATCAAAGTCAACTTAATTAAAGTAGAAAGGGCTAAAGATAGTTATATGATTATTTTCATTTCATCTCTGAACGTCAAAGGAAATTCGTTCCACGCGACCAAACTTGACTGAGTCATATGCTATGGTACAAGAGGATGACAAAAGACCCTTTCCGAAAATCAACCGGTTAAAGGGGGAAGCTTAGCAATAAATGATTGTTCTAAGGAACGTTAATTATGGCATGATTAGCAGTCTTGACAATCAAAAATTTTACGGAGAAGATTTAAGAAACAGTCGATTCAGAGTTGTAACTCTGTGAGGAATTGGATTTTGCTTAAGAGAAATTCTTCAGTCTTCAATCTTTCTTGTGATAAGTAGGAGGTCGACTCCGGGAAACGTCATTGCAATAAAGCGTGAGAGTTGTCTCAGAAAGTAGACAATTTATACATTTGAGGTTCATTGGAAACGAACAATAAACGGTAACAGGTACGAAATCTTAGTTTCCCGATTTTAATATGTTATTTCATTTGTAGATTTACTCGCAAATGTATTGATGTTGTGATGTATGTATGTATGACTTCATTTTGCAGGGTTTTAGTGCAATGTTGGTCATGACATTTTATTCTTAGATTTTCTAATTATCAATTCATTTGGAGAATTGACAAGGTTACATGTAATTGAATGTTCGTTGAAAGAATTGACAAGATTGCATGTAATTGAATCTTTAATACATAGAAGTGCTTAGGAATTTTCAAGAATTAGGTTTAATAAATGATGGGTAATGTTTCGTAGTTTTATAAATTAACTCTTTGTCTAGTGTGACATTATTGAGTGTATATTCATATATTAGTTTGTAATATTTAATTGATAACGTAAACTATTTTAGAATAGTTAGATTTGAGGGGCTAAGCCATATGTAATTAAACACTGCTATATAATTTAATGTAAGAAGTCAAGGGCTGTTAAATACTGGCACATACGTGTTAGCCGCGAAGTGAAATTTAATGGAATTTGACACTAGCGTGACCCGAATTAAGATCAGGACAGGCAATGACCGTCTATGTAAACATAGAATTAGTGAGCGTAAGTGCAACAGAATTTATGACTCTTGTTTTCTGAGACGAATTAATGTAAAATGTAGATATACGTGGAAATGTGACCTATTGTCTATTGCGAGACATTTTTATTTATTAAAGGAAACAACTTTCCTAAATTTTTCCGAGATTCTGGAACTTTCCTGAGATTCCCTAAACATTCCTGTACCAATTCCAAGTACAAGAGCAAATTATGAGCCGACATCTAGATCCAGGGACGATCGTTAAATCAAAGTTTGACTGGCAAGAGTCCAAGTCCAGACGATTAGACAAAGATTGGCAGAGCAGAGACAAACGGAAGATTCGATGTCCGTATAAGATAGGTAACGATAGCACTCATCGTTGCTCTCAAAGGTCACATCTTGTAGGCGATGATCAATTGAATTAATTCTGTCCTTGCCAAATAAATCTAAAATTAAAGAAAATTTATATTGTTTTCCTTTAATGAGTAAATGTTAGTACATTTTTCCTTCATTTGTAACCAAGTAATTGATTTCTTTTCATTTTGAATTCTGTTCTTAAACTCATTAAATTTTATATTTGTCCATTGAAAGGGGATCGTTGTGTTTATTTCTACAATATATTTATTCAGAGATCTGTATTCTTCTTTCTATCTATCCACACTGGGTAACTTACACCGCGAAAGGTCATTTCCTCTAGCAACGAACAGTAGTGGAAGAGGTTGGTGTGTTTTGAAAGCCGCCAATTTATCATGTATATATATATATATATATATATATATATATATATATATATATATATATATATATATATATATATATATATATATGTATGTGTGTGTGTGTAAATATGGGGGGTGAGGAAACAAACATACGGGACAGTGTGCGAATACTATAGAATATAATTAAGCTGGACTAAAACTTCTACTCCATTGATGGTCATTTTAAGAAAGGGACTCAAGGGCAAACCTTTTACCATAGATAGATAGATAGATTTAGGCGGAAGGGAAGAGTTTTCTTTTTTGGTAGAAAAAGAAATGAAATTTAATCTTAAATGATTGAAAATTTACTGAAAGCGAACTTTGAAATGTGAAATAATGTATTATTTACGCACCTTTGCGTATCACTCATGCTAGTCTACAAAAACATACATATTTAAAGCAACAGTGTTGGCCTCAGATTAGATCTGACGAAATATACAGGAACACATTTTTACATGACCTTTGCCCATTCGTATTTATTAGTATTTCGTTACCTTGTCTTAACTCTTTTTTTCTAAAAACAAAATAAGCGCAAAAGAGAGATTGAAGGAGAATAAATCAAAGCAAACATAAATAAAACATACATTAAAAATAGACTATATCGTGTTCACTTTCCTTTTATCAGAATCAATTGACAGTATCATATCTCGACCATCATGTTTCTTGATTGAACATTCGAGTAACAATTATGGTGCTAAGATATCTTTCCCAGTCGAATATGTAAAAATCCGAGAACAATCACCTATTGAAGTTTCTATTTTGATTTAAAGTGTATAAAGATTAAACCTATTCATTAATCCTGCACGGTTAATATAAAATAGTTTTAATAGAATAAAGTAAAAGGGATATGTAACATCATTACAGAGGGAGGGAGTCAAGAGGGTGTTGTTGTTGATTGATGAACCATAGGATAAATATCCGGGTGAATAGTGTGCTGCTTGGAACGATACCAAGCGAGAAGCCTTGGGAAAACGAGCACATCAATTTTCTAGCTTCCAGCTGGCATTGGAGTGGTTTGTAAATCAGCAATCGAAACCTCAGTGCCAGCGTTCTATTACTGATAAATATAGACATAAATAAAACAACGACTACAAACTGCTATTTTTAACTATCTGTTTTTAATATGTGATTCATAAATTTACACTGCACGAATAGCCACTTAAGGTCTGGTCTTGGTATCTTTGGGCTTTGTCGCAAACTGAAACTGAATCCTCGATCGTTGTATATTTCTTGAGCGTGTCACTAAGGTTATGGTTCTGTAAAATGGTCCTGTATGTTTTGGTTTTTGGAAGAGATATGGTATAGACCCACAGCTACAGCAGGCAGGGAGCTCAGCACAGAAACCATACCATACCAATCGTCTGCAGTAACACAAGGAGGATGAGAACGATTAAAGCACACTTTATATGAGCACGCAAAGGCGAAGAACGCACGCACAGTTTTCATTAAATGCATATGCATTGATATTATAAACCGTTTTACATGAGCACGATCCGCCAAAACTTTTATTGTTAAATGCTAAAGTCTTTAATAAGTCTCTACAAGTTTTAACAGTTGACTTTATTAGCCCAATGTAGGTTCTGAAACAGTTTCAGATATCTTTAACCCAAAACAACGTTTAACAATTACAAAGTTTTATCTTCAAACTTTATTGAACACATTTGCAATTTTAAAAAGCTATATCTTTTTCCTCGTGTATATTGCCGGAGTAGCTTTACCTTTACTTATAAGAGTTAATCTTTAGTTCCACATTTCTGGAACGTATTTTTTTAATCTTCACCATATAGCTTAGATTGTTATGTCGTGCCATTAAACCATTTGATGTACTTTTCACTGCTGTACATTCTTTGCTATGGCGCCTGTGAAAGCAAATTTAGATGTCTATGAGGGCTGATTTTGACATGATAGAACTGACATATTTGCAAATTTTAAATGTAGATGGCTGGAAGCATGTAAGTCAATGTTGCATGCTAATTATTTTCTAGTCTAGAATATGGCAGACGTTTATTCACTAAATTATATCTCAGTCAGTCTGGAGAATTATGATTGTTAGAGAAAAATGTTGAGAATAAACTAAGCTTCTCTTCGTTCTATAACGCACGAGTACCTTCTTTGTACAAATGCAAGGGATATGTTAACTCACGGTCAAGAACCTCACATTTCAATGAGAAAAATAATATATAAAATGTGCTAATTTTATTTCCCTGTTGTCTGCTGCACATTCGAATCATTCGTTATGGTTTGGTTGTCTTCTTAAACTAAGGGAATTCTCGATAAAGCTTATTCAGCTTAAAGAAATAGTCAGTGCTATTAATTTCGATATTGGTGCACTGGAGACTGCACACACACACACACACACACACACACACACACACACACACACACATATATATATATATATATATATATATATATATATATATATATATATATATATATATATATATATATATATAAAAGTATATATATATATATGTATGTATGTATGTATATATATATATATATATATATATATATATATATATATATATATATATATATATATATATATATATATATATATATATATATATATATATATATATATATATATATTGCATAAAAAAGAGAATTGATTATTTTGGTGTTCAACCCTACCAGTAACAGCGCCTTATGAATTTGTTTTGCCTAATGTAAATATTTTGTTTAATATTAAATAAATCTATGCCAGATTTCTTAGCTTTACTGACTGTAATATTGTTATCGTGTCGTAATGGCTCTAATGCATACAAATTGACTGTAACTCATATGAAATTAAATATTATAAATGGAGGGAAAAATCAAGGATTGATGGAGGAAGGAATGGACTAACTGATAGAACGGTTTTGTGCAATACTTATTGTGGTTCACATTAATTGTCTATTGCATGTTTTGGAAACATAATTTGTTCAAGTGGTTTCCAGATGTAATTTATAGGCACATTGTTCAACGTTTTCAACCACTTTGACCATGTGTGGTGGATACAGACTAGGTACTGCAGAGTATTGCAAATTTCTGTGACAATGATTTGTGCAAGTGCATTCATTCCACTATGCTCTAAAGCCGTAGTAGTGTATTATTAGATAGTTTAGACCGAGGTTACCGATCTTGGCTTACTCCATCTATACCACATTTTGACTTTATCTATTTAACACACGCGAGTGCACTGTAATGAATCCCCGTATTTGGAAAAATATGCGTCTGCAGTGAGCCTTGCCTCGAAAAACATCCGTGGCACCTCTTGCTAGAAGTCACACTGTCCCAACTAAAGGACGGGGCATTTCCATCTATCTGTTTTGGTTATGATACGCTGAGAGCTGTCTGCGAGAGAAGTATTATGACATTTTCCATTTCAGCTAGGATATTCTCAAACTCATTTGTTTTAATCGTTTGATTTTCGATTTTCGATTTTCTCAGCTTGTTTTTTGTACTGAGACTACTCTTAGCCACAGCGAGACTTTCAGAATAGACATACATTCGTTTATGCAGCCGTAATGAAATTACTTTTCTAGCATTGCCGGTAACCACTGTTACTATTAATAGGGCCCTTACAGCAATTCTGACTTGCATAAATACAATAGTTGCTACTGTAATTCACGTCACATCTAGACAAACGGTGGTAGTGGTAGCAAATCCATAAATAGCATCTACTGTGATTTTTTATAGTTTGCAAGTATATTGATTCTCTCAATGATTTCATTTCGCAGCTGATGTCCACGTATTTTTATTTTTCACGTCGATAACCTTGAGTATCAAGACTACCAAGAGGGTCCATCGCGATTCTTCTTCAACAACGTCATCTCAAATTACAATTGCTCGACAGGAATACCTTGTCCAGACGCATCACGGCCGGGTACAACACGCACACAAACATCCAACGAAATGGTTTCTTTTCTTGTACAACTGCAATACAATTAAACAAAAATTTTTCCTTGGGAATATTTTGCACGCTTTTACGTTTGCTTCGAACTGCATTGATTACGCCCCTGCTTGGTGTCGCAAACTACTGTTCCGGTTTTTGTACAAAAACTGTTACAAGGATAAGTGCGTCGTTTTGAATATCATTCTGAGTTTTATTTGGCATTTAATGTTTCAAACTGAATTTCATCTCCGGTAGTAAATGGCCCCGGTTTTGTAAATGTCAAAGATTCTAGAACAAAATAGTTGGCAAAACGCAATATTGCAAAATTACTGTGTTGCCTGTCATTGTATGATACTATTATTGTACCCCACTCATAATTAGTTTCAAACATGTTCCGGACTCGCGCGTCTTTAAAATGTGAGGTTTAGGTGTAATAAAGACATACCATTACATTAGTGAAAATATGTCGGTCATTTTCCAGGCCTTTAGTTTATTTGTCTGCTTCGCTAGTTAATATTACTGTAATTTCAGACCCTATTGTTAATACGGGTGTCTGGGAGGTTACAACTGATAGAATCTAGGCCGCCTTTATATTCACGAATAATTTCTTTGCATCATCAGCATCGTTGACGTCTTTTCTGATGTGGTCAACTGAAACCCAACATTATTGCATTCCCTGGTTTTTGGTGATTTAGGCCATCTTATTTACGACAACGCCTCCTGACTTCAAAACACCATCATTGATGTCTACATTATAAGTTTGCAGTTTTCTGGTTTCATATTGAAAATGCACGAGCTCGTTGGGTTGATGATAACAGCAATCCAGTTGCACAGCTCGACCAAAACCCCGCTAGTATGAGATTTTATCAGATCCACACTGGTGCCGCCTCATGTTGTCGCTGAATTTGCACGTCCGTAAACATGAGCCTATAGTATCTAAGTGAATTTGTCTTTCACAATACGTAATCGACAAGCGCTTAAGAGGACGGTAAATGCTTGAATACACGCATCACTCCAAAGGGTGAGATGTCTATATATTGAGCCATCTATCCAAGTTTCTCGAGGAAGCGTTGAATAAAATAGCTGTGTTGAAACTTTGCTTTTCAAGTGTGAAGCATCTGTATTAATAGCCAACAACTTTACATGGCGAAGCAATCCCGTACAAGTCAAAATACAAAAGGTGTGATGGTTTCACCGCAAATTTGACCCAGTGAGTTCCAAGTCCTGTTGCATAGTCTTTGTTGACAATACCGGTTTCCAACGCGAGGAGAATCTTCAAATGACAGGCTTTTTGCTTAGAGATATGGTGAAAAAGGAGCATTCCGGGACTTAGACACGTTGCTTTGTCATTGGAGAAACAACGTGTGACCAGGCCATAGTGGGATCATTCAACCGTACACCGATGGAATGATTATTTGTGCATTAGTAAACTCAATAAATGTTGATTAATTCATAAGTGCTCGCTCAGACGTAAGTTAATGACTTGTTCACGTCATGGCTGCATTCAAAGATAAAACTATACGCGCAGTCTTGTTGGAAATTGCTGACACCATAAGGCAATAAAACCTCGTGTCCACATGAATTGCTTTGTTGCACTAACACCCATATTAGATTTGGTCGAGAAGAAGTTTGGTTCAGTAAATATAAACCCCAGATAAGCTGCAAGACGGACAAAGTTGTGCTATTTACCTGGTGTGGTCTACTGGTGCATATATAATCTCGAACTAGGTTGACATTCAGGGCCACGAACGTCTTTCTATTTGGGCAAGAACCATGAAGTAATTGTGCGGCACGTTTAACTAGTTAATTTCGCCGATACACAATTACCACGTTGGTCTGTTTTAGGCAACTATATTTCCGATAGCTAAATCTATTTTGTCATGTTTTCTGGAGACAAACCAACTTGATAAAGTAGTACACACACATGCAATGTTCCGCGATCGAATAAGGGTTTCAGCGTGCTTGAAGTTGCGCAGCTCGGTAGGCATTACACGGACATGTCGACGTTGTCGGAACTGACGTGCATCAGCAGTAAGATCGAGTCCGTGAATAGCATCCGTATGTTGTCACCTTACGACTGTCTACATATCGTTTAAAAGATATAACACTGACGGGCCAATGCAGATAGCCTTTTCAAATACATTCCTGATCATCAATAAACATGTAAAGTTTGAGATCCTTGCAGAAAATGTCGACAACTAGATATTTTCATATTGTGCTTACCGTACCGGCAAATCATCCGGGTAAGATTTTTAACCACACGTAATGTTGCCACATTTCTAGACCGTCCATGTCGTTCACAGCTGGTCTTCGTTGTTTCACATGGAAGATTATATTGTCGCGATCAAAAATCGTTATGAATCAAAATATTTTATTCTATCAAAACATATTAACAGTGATATTGGGGGTTGAGTTCCTCAAACATTTTGATTATTGCCTCAGAGGCTTGTACAGGACATTATAAGTTACCAAACTTGAGTCAATCCAGGTGTTGTTAGCATTTTTGAGGCTGGTCTGTTTGCTTGCTCCCAGGATCCAACGCAGATAAAGTCGCCCATAGTAAAGCGTAATAGTAAAATATTATCAAAAAAAATATTTATTTTGGATCCGGACGTGCTCAAGTGTAGCAACACTGAATCAGCCAGGATCTACAAACGTATCGAAAGTACATGTCGTCTTCACTTGGTTTTGCATGCGTGGAACCTTTTACTCATTAATTCTCTGAATCATCGACCTCAGGGACCTGGACTCGTTGGCTGCGATACAACAACAATTTTGTTCATTTGCGACCACACGTAGGATTTTGGCTGCGATACAACAACAATTTTGTTCATTTGCGACCACACGTAGGATTTTGGCTGCGATACAACAACAATTTTGTTCATTTGCGACCACACGTAGGATTTTGGCTGCGATACAACAACAATTTTGTTCATTTGCGACCACACGTAGGATTTTGGCTTTAAAGAATTTGGATATACATCAGCGTTGCTGTTGCACAAATGTGTGTCAATATCAAATACGGCTCATCCAGGTAAACTCCTAATAAAGCAAGTTGATCTGCGGTTGGGTGAGTGCACATCTCGGTATCTCTATTATACGGTGTTTAGCAAATTGCCTGAACTGATTCAGAGTTTTACATGCAACAGGCTGTTACACCTCTCGGGGAAAATGCTCTACGACTGGCCGTGACATAGTAGTGAAAGCATATTTACTTTTATTGCACATCTTGCTATCCTCGCGTTAAACTAAGCTAATTGAGTGTAGGTATACTTATAACAATGATATTTTATCTAGTCGCACATCAGTTAATTCATATTTTATAAAATAATATTTTTCTTTATCATGATCGAAAACCGCAATCGCTTTCAACCTGAATGTTATTTTTTTGACTTTTGTACTTCTTTTTCAATAGCGTCGATGCTGACAGCATCGTTGGCTTGTTCCTCAACAACATCGAATACGTTTCCTGCATTTGTGTTTGCGAGCCTTTGCCGGCCTGCGCGTTAATTATGGTGTACATATCAGATTGGTTCGCATAGTTGAATTAGCCAGCACTGGTACCAACACGTAATGCGAACAAATGAGATTTAAAGTATTCATAATGCCATGTTCTGCAGCAATATTCACGATTTAAAAAAATAACACCTTACCATCGATTAAAGGAAAACCTTAGTCTCTTATTAAATTCCTAGTTATTGCATTATGTCAGCGCCAACTTTTTCGCTTCCTGTTATGTTTTGATATTTGAGGACACAAAATAACTCAGATGGTAAGATGTGATTTTATGACCACTAGTCGCGAGATACTTTTATTGATAATATCAGATCAGGCTCTGGTAATTAAACAGGTTTATATTAACGAGGCCATTTAAATATGAAAAGTCCAAGAAGGCATCAGACCAAAATTACCTTTAATGCTCCAGTACTGAGTGTAACGCCAACTCATACACGATCAATCCTTGTCATTTTGCATCTTGAAATGGTAAGCATGCGAGACTTATCATATTCATATATGTCCGCTATGGTGCCTGGTTAACCATTCATTGTCTTCATCACGTGAAGCTGCTTTGTTTCTACATCGTTGTAGACTTTTCATATTTTTCTTAAGCTCAATGAGTCTAGATGTAATTTTATATTATTAAGGCAAAGTCCCTTTTCTAAATTGCGGTTTTCTTCACTGTCATTGCCGTGTTCACTGGTTTTGTAGTCTCTACTATCTTCGTTGTCTTTGTACAATATTTCACTGCCTTTAGGGTCGTCAGTAATCACTCGCACCGGCAACTCAGTTTCGTAGGACATCATACAAGGACATCTGTTTTTTGATTGTATTTATCGCCTAGTTTTTGTCGTGCACGTTATAATATCATCTATTGCCAGGTTAATTATTAAATTTGTTCCGCATACATATTTGGAAAATCATACAGCATTTTTCTGCCTCTTTGACAAATCGATAAGATACATTGAGACATCTTTACATTTTATATTTGATCTTGTTGAGTTAAATGTTTAATTGATAGGGTTTATATTCTGAATGGTTTTGTACTGTTCTTTACATTTACATTTTTAGAATTTTACAAAGATTAAAACATATATATATATATATATATATATATATATATATATATATATATATATATATATATATATATATATATATATATATATATATATATATATATATAGTGGGATATTACTTTTTTTAAAAAAAGTAATTTTCCTTTCTATGTCAAGCATATAATTTTATTAATCTCATTTTGAAAAAAAAGACAAACTTGTAATCTACAGATAATTTTTTTCGACTTTTTATAGGTTATATTGCTGTAAGGATGAACGACGTCATTTAAGAAAATCTTTCTTGTTCGTATTTTTTTTAACATTATACAACAAAAGTTACATTATTCAATTTCTTTCAAGCTGGTGTGGTATTATCAAACTTTCTTCCTGTTATTTTTATATATGTAATTTTGCCCTTCCCTACGGATGCTACATGAAGCAAGCTCTTACACCTAGACAGACTGCGGGACGGCATCACTTGTCAAAATGATAAAGAGCATAGACCGCTTATGTTGATAATCAATGGTTCTTTTGGGGGTTCGATTGTGGAGATCTAATTTACACAAATAAACCTACTAGAGATAGTTAATAAAATGTGTATAAACACTCCAGCTGTACGGGCATTCGTCTATAGAAATAACCCACTTTATTTCAATGACATTGTCCACATGGAATATCAGTTTGTTGTGTCGTTCGTGTGAACTTGTTTCTCTCCATTAGTAGTTTATAAAGAAATTAGACATGAGTTTCCCTTATACTCATTCGATTTCCTTTTAATTGTTTGTGATATAACAATTTCGTATGTTTAATTAAATCGGAAACGTGCAAGATATGTATGTTTGTATGTATCTTGTTATACTTGTACTTATGTATGAATCGCAGATATTTACCTAAAGCTTGTATATATGTGTTTTTTAAAAGACAAAAACAAATGCAACAAACAATTACACAATTGATACAAGTTTGGCTTCATTTGGTATTGTATGAAAAAATAACACAAGTAGGTTATTTAGTGTAGATGTAATTGGAGAAAGCAGACCTGACAAAAGACAAACATTGGTTGCCGATCTGGGTTGATACGATAGAATCCTACATTCTAACCATAACAATGTTAGTCACGAGTCCAGTAAGTTAGCCATTGAGCCGTTGCGGCTTCTACGTCCGTTGTTCGTCCGTTACGTCTAGGAGTAGAGAACACGATGCATATTCTGTATCTCGGCAGAGGGCCAGACTGATACCGAACTATTTTAAAACATGACGTTTCTCAAATTTTTAAATCCACTAAATTGTCTATCAGACTAATTTCTTCCATATCATCCCAAAACATCGCTATTATCCCATCGCCAACGACTTTGATGAGTATATTGCGCTTCCCCTTCGTTAATGAAAATTGATATGCAAAAGCATATAAGTGAAGATAACTCATGGATATAAAACAAGGTCACTGCTTTCCAAATTGTCATTCTTTAGTGACTTTGCATCATCAATTATCCGTTGGTTACACAGTCAATATATTTTTTCGCCTGTACTCAAGAAATATATCTCCGAAAGAGTAATTCAAAATTACCAAAATTAGATCACAATGACCTAATTTTCACCACAAGTTTTTGTTTTCAGCAATCTGTTTGTTACACTTTCAATATATTGGACGTTATTTGAGCTACTCATGAAAATTGTTGTGGATGTATCTTAAGCATCCTAACTCAGCCATAATAAAACGGGCTCACTGCATCCTACCATTTCACACTTGAGTAACTTGTGTATTTGTTACGATTGTTTAATGTTCAATGAATTTTTATAAAATGCAATTTAATTTACTATAACTTAAATTTGTCTTCTCCATAAAATTAAACTAATTTTTATTCTCAGTGTTCAAAATTGCAGAAACATATTAACGTTCCCTTCTTTACATCACACAATTATACTCGCACAATAACTGGCTAATAACATGCGGGCATTATTAGAAAATTGAACTTGCATTCTCATCATGCGCAAGCAACGTATATATACAAACAAGAGATATATCCATAGTTCTGCAGACAGTTGGTGTGATGTTTATCCAAATGGCTACCAGCTGCTAAAATTAAAGGTGTATGAAACAAACTCTGTCCTTTACGGACACGCTCAAAGAATGAATACATACGCAACGCAATGAGTTCGATCAAGCATTACACCATTATAGACTGACCTTATCTTGCATTTTGAACCCAGTACCTCTCCGATTCCAGCGATATAGCAAAACTACACCTCTATTTTCTCTTTTCGATCTGAGAGTGACCATCAATATATTGCAATACGAAAAGCAACAAGAACAACCAACATAACAAGAACATTCATAACAATAACGTCTTTAAATAAACTTTTATCAACTGCTTCTTTGGTACATACCTTGTATTTATGAATATGCAAATAAATGACTGTTTCGTTTCAGCACATATACTTTGACTTTTTAATGATAAGTCACTTACCTACCTGCATCATGTCAAAGGTCCAAACTCATTCGTAGATCTGATTAGTTACGGACCATTTTATTTCTTGACATCTCTTGGAAAGTTTGTGACGACTTTATTTTCCTCTTTTCCATTGCACTTAAGCAACAATATTCCCACGACTCAAGGGTTAGGACAGAGATGGAAATTAATAATGGTAGAGTCAAAACGTTCAATCCCTCTAATATTCAAATTTGCAGTTGATCCTTTCCAATACGGAATAAATTGTTCTTATTACAAATTAGTCGACTGAATATTTCACTCTTATTTCCTAAGTTCTCAAAGGTGTTACTGTGGATACAATACTAAAACTTTGGGCAATTATTTTAAACTTGTCCAAAAAAGACGGTTATGTTAATGTTTGCAAAGGCGCAATCAGGGAACGGAAAACGTTCTTAAAACGTTCAGTACCATTCTAATCTCTGACACCGTGAATAAATATCATATTTAAGGACCTAAATCTCTACGTACCATTCGTGGGAGAAAGAGAAAAATATGGAGTAGCCTATTGTTAGGTTACAGTTTCGCTACTCTTTTAAATTGGAGTGGTATACGGTACGGAATATCACTGGCAAAATTAAATTTAGCTTTATTAAACACGTGAATGAGTCGGATGAATTAGTCACAACCCTACCAGGACTGTCAGATACATGGATAGAAACACTCTCCAAAATGATCATCTAGAGAGAATTATTCTCAAAACTTCCGTCAAATCAAAAACAAAAGAGAATACTCCTTTCGTTATTAAATATATATGTTTGTTATCACGATAAATATTCTGCTCTTAAAGAACTACAAGTTCCAATATCGATCCCATGACTATTCAGCAGTGCCAGATGATATCCAGTATCAACTTTTAAACCATCTAAAACAGCTAGCAATATACTATTAAACAATGGTAATAAACAAAACTTGCATCTTTCTTCCGTGTTGGCAAGAAGCAACATAGTTCTCAAAACCTGAACATGGAAAGGATCATACCGACACTCCAAATACAGACCCATATCACGAATAAGCTGCATTTTTAAAATACACTTAACGAGTGATAAAGGACAGAAAATTATTCAGAGTAGATTCATTTGCTAGAGAAATATTGTTGATTATCTGGTCAGACTTAAAGCACTTACATATAAGCTTTTAGAATATATGTCACTGCATGGAAGTACAGCATAATGAATGGCCAATTAAAATTAGGTCTACAAAGGCAGCCGATCTATCTTATATCCATTGTCCAGTTTGTTAAAGAAAATTTAGGGTAGGTACAATCCTTTCTGAAGCTATCTCAATTTCTTGTGGAGTGTGTCGACTTCTACAATGTGAAGAAGAATAATTTTGATGTCAAAGGATACAGAAAGTTATCGATTAAGTACCATCTGAATATTACCTCTTAAACATTTTGAGAGAGCATGGTGTGTACAACAAATTAAGACCATATCATTTAAGGATTTTACATTTTAGTACATGTATTTATATATATATATATATATATATATATATATATATATATATATATATATATATATATATATATATATATATATATATATATATATATATATATATATATTACAGATTATAATATGTTTACCTTTTATGATTGTTTTTGCTATTTTATAACACTATATTTACCCTTCATAAACATACGTTTATGGGAGATGGCATTGATTGTTTCTAGATGGCAGCACAGGTCTTCAACGAACATCACTTTCACATTCTCCTTTTCAGTTTGGATGTAAGGAGCATTTTGGGATTGCTTTCTTGTCTTGTGGTCGTTTGCTGGGCAAAATGCAGATGTTAAGGTTAGATCCTGTAGTCAGTCAAACATTTTGTAATTATCATGGCTTCTTCATTCACATAACTTGCTTATGTCTTCTCCGGTACTCTTCTTCTGGGCATGCATTTTTCAGACAGTGCCAGATTGCTTGCTTTAGAATGTTATTCACTCCTTTTGGAAGATCTGATGGCTTGCTGCCTCCACTCCAACGTCATTTTGATGTTCTTTACTTCGGCCACGCCAGACGAAGGTGCTGTCGTCACCACTTAGGTGAGTAGCTCTTTCTCAGCTAGCTGAGTTTCGCTCATGGCCGTAATCTGGATGTTGAATCTTGCCAGTTCTTTACCAACGAGAAGTGGTCTTCACCTTGGTATATCTGCTGATATACTGTCCATTAGTGTGTATACGTTCCAAGTCATGGGGCGCCCATAAAATTATTTTCTGCAGCAAACATTTAGTGATTAGCTATTTAGGTTTACGGGTGTAGGCCAAAACATGTTTAGAGGAGTATCGTAATCATACCCGTTTAGGAGACTAGGTTGGAATCGCAACACCCCGTGGCACCATTTTTTGTCGGTTTCCAAAAATAAAGCCTCCCGTTTTACCTCAGATATTTCAGCCAGTGTTAAACCTTTGAACTGCGTTGAGACCTAACAATTTATTATATAGTGGCACATCAATATAATTGTTTTAAACTGAGTCCACATAAAAAATAACTCCTGTCTCTTACATTAAACAAATCGTAGAGCTGAGGCGGTATTGTTCGTATCGTGCATAAGTGCAAATATCTGTCTCAAACATCACTCCTGAAGGGTGAACATTACTAACCAAAGTAAATACCCTGCATGTGGTCATTGATACTTTAACAAATTCTAATCGAAGGTATTAACTTCAATTATGTGAGACAGAAATTAATTTTTATGTGAACTCAATCAAAAATGTGATTATTGACGTAACAGCATAACAATTCTTGAATAGTTGAAGGATTGCGAAAGAAATAAACCCATTATTTTAAGGGATTTACATTTGATAACTTTATATTATATACAGTATACAGTTAGCTTGTTTAGCGTTCAACTTCTTTCATTTTTCACTTCATATATGACGACTCTATGGCCTTAAACTAAGTAGTAAAAAAGCGAAAACCAACAGATTTTGTAAAATTCAACAAATTAAAAATGTACAAAGAACTTAATGTATTGCGAATTAAATTCAAAATAATCCTATAATATCCACCACATCATACTGATTAAAGTTCTGAAGAAAACAAAAACTTTAGTGGTATTCTAAAGTAAATAATCCAACGCTGAAAGTGTCAATGTGCCTGTGTGGCTTGTATCGTAGTGTTGTGCCTACAGTGTTTTGTTGGATCACAATAATACAGTAATACAATCTAAGAATATATCCTTATTTGTATTTCACTATACATTCAGGTCTCTATTTCCAATAATGTTTTTTAAGCATTTTGTATTTCCAGAGAAGAATAACTTCAATTAAATAATTTGAAGAAATTCATTCTAGCCCAAATGAAATACTGGACACAATATTAAGAATGCCATTGATAAGCTTAAAGAAGTTTTTCTCAAAATAATTTTTCGCTACAGCTCTCCTTGACGTATTTAAGCTAATATAACCTCGTATCCAAGGTGACTGGTTAAATTTTAGTACACGATGGACTTTCCTTAATACAAGGCCGGCGTCTCTTACTTGTTTAAGAACTATGTAATACAAACCATACTTTCGCTCATCAAGTAAATTTGTACTATTTTTTGCCATAAAATTTCGTCTTGGTGATGCTATTACTTGTTGTTTTTGAGATGACAAAAATATAATTAATTATCGTTGATTCTGCACAAAACGGATAATCATTATGAAAATTATGTAGCAAAGTTGGAACGTCAACGAAATACGGATCATTGTAATATATATTTTTTGTCTCCGCTAAACATTGGTCAGGTGTAATCCAGCAACATGCCCCAAAAGGCATCCGTTCGGATAATGACCACCCATACAAGTTGTTGCAATCTAGATAAATGATATACTTTGATGGAAGATCAGTGTCGTACTTTTTCATATACTTGTTATTAGAGCATCCAAAGATAACCCAAGGGAAAGAAATACCAGCAAGGATCGAGTCCATAATTACAAAAGCTCACTTTTCGAAAATTTTCAAATACATCCGTAACAATAGTACATCAGGCTTCAAATATAAATCACAATAATCACCAAACGTCTTACAATCAAATTCCTTCAAAATATCTTGCGCGTATTTGTACTGGTCATCAGTTATATTTTCTTTTTTTACATTTTCGTTTGTAAGTTGTGAATAAAATTTATATTTGTCAGGCAAAGACGTTTCATCACAATTATTCTAATCGTACGGAAATACTCCGATTTTTGTCAATAAATTAAATTTATCTCCAAAACAATCTTATAAGTTATCAAATTCGCTACCAGATTTTACAGCATTTTTGCAATCTCTTCTAACGACATTAATGTAACCCGAAGGTTATCGATAAAACGCAACTTACCAAAAGTAACTACCATATACTTTTCAAAATTATTTGCGATACACTTCATTACGTTACCGAGTTTCAACGAGACCTTATTTCAGGATTACCAAATGCTTCAACGATAATGTGACTATCATATCCTCTGAAATTGTGAAGAATAACTGGAATGAAATCCGGAGAGTGAAACTCTAGATTACACTTGTCATAAGCCTCTCCACGATATTTCCTTGTTGTATTATCGAGAGAGCCAAAAACATTTTCACAAATGTGACAAAATTCCGCTTGGTTAAGAACAGATCCTTGTTATGATGTCCGTTTTATCATTGGAACTATTCTTTTTAATCGTTTAAATATATCATCAACGTCGTTAATCAACTGCTTGAGAAGCCAAACAGCTGGATCCTTACCAGGATACAATTTTGGATAAACTCGGATTAGTACAACAAATTACTTTATAAGCCACCCTGCGTGGAATATGATTTTGAAGTTTTTTGTAATCGATTCGTTAGGATTACTTTCTGCGCCAAGCACAGACTGAAGTAAACACTTTAAGTCGGCGTATATGACCAAAGGAATTTTTATTTTGTGATTATGAATGACAAAATGAAGAATGTTTTTATCTTTGGACGGCATTGTTATTCATTGTACTTTACTACAGTACTGCAAATGGTTTTCCAATATTTCATTGTCAGAACATCCGTGTAAACAACGATAACGGAATAGACCGTTCAAGCTTTTAATCCAAACGTAATGATTCTTATAAAACAGTAAGTTTATTGTCGATTGTGAAGCTTTTCCTGAAATATACCCTGGAAAAATGTTGTCACGCTTGTCAAGACCAAATATGTAAACTGATATATTACTTTGCTTTTAAAATTTTGGTATTTGATTTTTCAGAAACTGGAAAGTCAATGCCTATACAAATTATATTTTAATACATGACTAACATACATCTCAACAAGAACCGCAATTGTTTGTTGCTGGAAACAGAGTAAAGAATGGCCCATCGAAAACACTTCTAATCAGTTTTTTTTTTATATTTATACAACATTTTTTTACTCTTTGTGGCAGGTCAGTATACTAACATCCACGTAATACGCTATATTTCATTGTATGAAATAAAATTTCATAAATTGTCTCAAATTCAGCCCGAGCCTAGTTCAGTTAAAATACTCTCTATGTTTTTTTTTTATTTCCTGGTGTATTTCATCAACCAGTAATGACAGATTATTTCCAAACAAAACACGCCTTGATTTCCAGTTAAGGTAAGAGTCTGCAATTTGCTGGTCAGTCTATTCTTCTGTCACAAGTGGCTTTGAAAATATAATGTGATATTGCACTAGCATTTTCAAACCTTTATGATTTTCAAGTTCACGCTTTACAGTTGGATTTAACAAATGAGAGATAATTTGCAATGAAATTTACCAGTACAATTTGTTTGTCAAACTTATAGATATTATTAAATGCTGCAAAAGCTGTGGCTATTTTTTCAGGTTGTTCCATAAGGCTCTTTTGAGCTATATGACGGAACTTCAACATTGTTATATATAATGTAATATTATAACTTTAATTGATTGATTAATCGATAACTCACCGCATTCCTCAGGCCAGCTGAACAATCAATCGATAACTCACTGAATTCCAACTGAAGAACCAATTAGAAATATAAAATCATTATAGATATAATGTCACAACTTCAGACAAGTGCCAGTGAGCAGGAGTGCTATTATGTACATCCCAAGTACAACTTGTACGAGGGAAATGTGTTAGGGTTAGTGACATATATCAAATACAAAAAATGCTGAGATTAAATGCTAAGGAAAACTTTTATTTACACAATATTTTATGATGAAATTCCGAAAGGCACAATTATTTATGATAATATTGAAAACTTATCTTCACGTAGTGAATTTTAGCCGCATCCCGTATTTGATTAGTACGATGCGGATGATGAAGGAATTATTAGATAACAAAAAACGAAAAAGTGTTAGGAAAAACAAGTAATAGCTGAAATCTCAGAACAAATGTCAGAGGAACAGGAGATGATCAAGCTTTTTATTGTAGCCATCAGTTTGTTTATGAGAAGTTTAACAGACCTATATGTAACGGTTTTATGATTAATCACGTCAATAGTTTAAGGACGGACAATCGGTTGGAAAATTTAGAATGAATTTCCCAGCAGGAAAATGTAAAAATGGACGAGGTGGTGATGAATCTAATTTTAAATTTCCTGTTAAACCTATCATTGCAGTATATCTTGAAACAGATGAAGAAATAATATTTAAATCAATTAACTCTGCTGCGAGATATTTTGATATCAATCCTATGGCAGTTAAATTTGTTACAGATGGAATAACAAAATCAGCAACATCACAATAAACATTCGATAAAATCATCTTTCAATATGATAGCAAATAAACTTTTTTGTAATATTTTCGCGAGCTCCTCTCTACTAGTATAGCAATGACACCATATCATGACAGCGTCTCTGTTTTATACTATAGGAACTCTTTTATTATCACATAATTGTTTTCTTTCGAATTCAGTCAAAAAATTGTATCATTACCGCCGTAAACTAAAAATAAATCAACTGATATATTGTTTGCGCCAGCTAATACTTTTTATAGCTTCTTTAAGGTTACTAATACCATAGACCTTTGCCTGATAAATATATCTTAATTTGTCCATTACTATATTTACAGTTATATAAATAATATGAGTCTCATGGAAAAATTAAAGTACAATACCGTTGAAACTGATGTCAAACAAACTGTCGTCACTAATGTCAAACAAATTGACGAAACTGATGTCAACGTCAGCGATACTGATGTCAAAGACAAAGTAACTGCGGTAATGTCTTGGAATACGAAAAATTATGGAACAACGACAACCGACAGATATAATGTAAAATATCACATCACTAAAATATATTTAAATTTAATAGATGAAAATCAGTCTTTCTGGCGGTTGGTAAGACCTTTTCTAATCATAAAAATTCTAGATCGACAGAAAAATATATAATTTGATTTCATGTTTGTCAGGATATTTAATCTAATGACGATCTCTGACGATCCTAGATGATATTTGATATCATTGTGTATGCAGTGCCTACTTAACAACATTGTAGGCTCTGTGCAGAGTAATACACTGGAGCCCCCTACCGGTCCTACCATTCATTAACAATATGGGCAGCATGATGCCCCTAGAAGAGTGAGGCCCTGGGCAACTGCCCAGTGTGCCCATACCTAAAGACGGCAGTGTGTGTACGCCTATAAGATGTAAGTCAGTCTTATGCAGTTATGAAAAAATCTACGAAAACATTATTTCACAATTTGTTTAATTGGAATCCAACTATTAAATGTATCGCTATAACCGCGCCACTTGACAAGGCTTTTGTTGCCATGCTTTTTATTACTCGTTCGATAACGAAAGCATCTTATTCAGTTTTTTGTAAAAAAAAATTTCGAAAAAACTACCGATTTCTGGTTCCATTGCTAAATCTTTTAGCAACGTTACATTTACTGTCATTAATGCTTTACCAACTAAAAATACTTCTTCACTCCATTTTGGGGTAAATCCTTTTTTGAAAACTTTCTTGTCAGAGAAATTCTAACCTTATCACCAACTTTAAATTTATTTCTGCAGTACATGTTTTCAGTTGCTAGTATTGGATTTTTGATTACATCATATGGTGACATTTCGATAGTCCCATGTTTTTGTTATTGTATTTGTCAACAATTTGTGAAAGATCAGCAATATATCTGTTTACGTTTTAAGCTGTCAAATGTTTATGTATCCCTCCTTTACTCTAACATACTTTATTATTTAATTTGCTCCAAAAATTGCTCAAATGTTTTATTAAATAACTCCGCTCCGTCTAAATTTTATTGGTTTTGTTTCAGCACTAACGATAATTTGTTTCAATTCATCAGTCATCGATGTCCTTGATTTATTTGAAACGGGAATACTAAACGCGTACTTACTAAAAGGTCAAGAAACGGGAATACTAAACGCGTTCTTACTAAAAGGTCAAGAAACGGGAATACTAAACGTGTACTTACTAAAAGGTCCATAATGTTACACAAGTATTTTACTATCATTAAACTTAGCAAAAATTTCAGACATTTACTAAATATATTGCCCAAATAGATTTTGTACTGATTTTGACAGATTTTTGTTGTTATTTTCCCTAAAATCTTTGAAGAAAAAAATGTGTAAAATTGTAAAAAAAAAATTGGAAAGCAGTAAAAATTAATTTTTATAATATTCAATTTTAAATTCTTTACAAATATAATTTGTTCGGATGAATAAGCTTACAGTGATATGTACGAGAATAATTTATTGTCAAAGAAAAAATATTTTATAAGAAAAAATAGGAAATTATTTTAGTCATCGAGAAAATCTACAAAAGGTTTGCTTTTATCACTTTTTATTGAATTTGTGACTATTTTATTTTAGTCGCTTCTGCACGAGAAAATCAGTCCAATTTTCTATTTTTTGAGGGTCAAACATCAAGCGTTTGTTTTATATGGCTTTGATAATGTTTTGATAAATTCCTCTATTTTTCAATACAAAACTCATGAACAATTGACAAATAAAAATCGAGTTGGGTTTGAGTTAAGTGCATCAACACATTATCCTAAAAATTAACATTATTAAGTCTTTTCT
>JAEAOA010001758.1:0-75000 GCA_016746295.1 Potamilus streckersoni
TGAGAGAGGTAATTACCTTATACAATTATCAGCCTTTTCATCTACTGAGAGAGGTAATTACCTTATACAATTATCAGCCTTTTCATCTACTGAGAGAGGTAATTACCTTATACAATTATATCTGCGCTAGAATCAGCCTTTAGTTTTTGTGTAGGTGAAAAAACTTTGGTGTTTTAAGGTCTTAAGGGAAGTAATTTGTATTTGTTTTGAGGATGGGGATAACTTTTGCGCCAGAATCAGCCTTTTCATCTACTACTTTCGTTCTATGCCGAACTCATGACAAAATACGCTTTAGTGATAAATGTTCCATTTCCGGTGTCATAACTCAGCTTGTCCGCCCACTGTTTCCGCAGTTCAGGTCAAAATTACTTGGAAACAATCTAATAAATTATTGCTCTGAATTACGCCCACTGCTTTCTAAATATGTGACTGAACTATTTCCATCATGAGATGCAAATCTGTTCTCTTTGTATGCCACTGTAAATAATGTCAACACAATTTGAAACAAAGTCTGGTAATACCATACATAGAGCATTTTTATTGCAATTTATTTTAACTTATTGCATTTATTACATTTTACTTAACAAAGCGTCGATGTGCATACATTTTGTTTGCTTGTATTTAATTTAAATGCGAATCAATTAGTTTTAAAGTATATTTCTAAACTAACACTATGAAATGTTGCAATAAAACTCCGTTTATATTAGAGTCATTAGAATATGACTGCGAAATCTTAAATATTTTTTTAACTGTTTAATATTCTGTAAGTAATATAACAGTGCTTATATTAGTTTGAAAAAAGTTTTTAAAAAAATGAATTCTCCTCATAATATTTGTTCAGGAAAATATCCAATTATGCTCAACTGTGAGATATTTTATTTCAATATTTTTTTCATTTACTGTATTTTCCTGCTTGAACTAGGATACACAATATTGGTGGATGGGCACATGTTTTGCCAACCTGTCAGTGATATACATGGTTTTTTTTAAAACTCTTTTAAAAGGCATGATTGCACGATATCTTGCCTTGTTTCACAGCTAAATGAAATGCTGTGTTACATCTTTAATTTAAAGAAAAAATGTATTTTCTCTCATCATGATTCTTGACTGAAGAATATGTTTGGCTCTAATGAACTTGGAACAAACTGACATTTTATCGTTCAAATGTTTCTTAAATTCAGTGGATTTACAAAGCTTAAATGGGTTTCTATTATTGTAATCATTGCAACAACCCCAAGGCACTCTCATTGTTATCAACATGTCCAACCCACAGTTCCAATAAATTATTGCTATAGCTTTTCAAAAACAAACAAATAAAATCCAATCTTGATATTCTGGCAGACAGCTTTAAACTAAATACAATCATGGTAAATAACAAATTTACATCTAAAGCAATCATAAAACGTACATTATAGTTTGTTATAGTAGAAAAAGTACATGCGTCATAGTTACAGGTTCAAATCGTCAAGCAGGATGGAGTCATAAAGTAAATTTGTCCTAACACATCTATTTTATTGTTTTTATGCTTAAAATCACATGCTTCTTTACCGACAGGTACTTATATGCTAAGCACAGTATCATCGCATTGCATTAGATCTTGTAACGGGCAGCAAATAAGGTAGAACTCATCGTTGATAATAAAACAAAATTTAAATATATACTGGTGATAAGCTTTTAGCAATCAATTTCAGTATTGAAAACTTTCTTCAGCTCATAACGACGCTACGTGGACATGATTTGTCTATCGGTCTTATGATTTCAGTTACTCCAATTATATATATATATATATATATATATATATATATATATATATATATATATATATATATATATATATATATATAAGGTTTTCGTCTCCAATACTGAAGCAAGACGCATACCGATTGACGAAAATAAAATACGGCAATGCTTAGCATTTGTAAACAGGCATTTTTCACAAGAATGTTCTGTTCACAATGCTATTAATTTTGGACACACGTGATACCACCAACGAGTTTTAATGAATCGCGATATGTCGGCCTAGCCTATTCTGCGCACATCGTTTAAAAGATGTAATGTTTATTAATCGGGCTTTAGAATTGAAATACATTACAATGGATTGTTTCTGTCAGCTTTTCTGTCCAGTAAATAGGCATGGTTTTACAAAATCTAACTTACCAATGCCAATAAATAGCAAGAAATAGAAAGCAAATTAAATCCATCTTGTAAAAGAATTAGTGACGTTCAACATTTTATATAAAAAATAAGTAAATATGTGTAAGAGAAATAACAATGAATAGAATGTAATGTGTTTACAACATCTTGTTTATGGGGAAATATATAACCTGGCCCTTCGTATTTCAAAGCATGATATAATCTTCTGGCTATGGAAAATATAATTAAATAAAGAACGTAAGAAAGGTAAAATTATGCTGTACCAATTATTTCATACTCTTTCAAGAGCAAATTATTTTTCAGTTCTTAATTTTAAATATTTTAAAATTCATCTTCATAAACTATTTTGCCGAAATGTAGATATCATGTTGGCATTTTCCAAGATGATATGACGTTATTACTTGGTTTCTTTAACAAACTATGAGGGTGTTTGTCAGTGTGTTCTTTTTTTCAACATTTTATCAACTTTTATGACCTTCGAGCAAAATATACTCACAGTAAGTATATTTTCTTTCGTTGGGAAAAGTCTGTAATAATTACGTTTCTTTTTCCAATCTGTAATGATTGCAGCAAGAAGGTTTGCTGGAAGTAGGAGAAATGTATAATTTCTCTGCAATTAGTTTTAAAGGGGGTTAGCTTTATTTAAGTCGAATTCTTTATTTTATTTTTCAACACAATCCAAGTTTCAATTGCTGTGCCATTTCTAAGTTTGCTTGTTGTATCTCATCACTGTTACCATCTGCACATGGCAGATCAAGATCTTCATCTGTAGCTATAAGCCTTTCTAATGTTACGACTCTTCAATTTGTATTGTGTATTGGCTTTTGTCCACGATGATATATAAAGTACATTTAATTTGTATTGTGTGATTGACCGTTGTCCATAATTTAATGTGGGATTACTGATATAGCTGACTAGTTGCTTTTTTGTAGATAATATTTTAAATAGCTATTGTTCTATCGTTGTAGAATATATATTAAAATTATTATTTTTTTCTATGTAAAAATATTTAAGTGGATTTCAGTTCAGGGCAAAGGTTTCCTCTCTGGAATTCCAGGTGTATTTGCTGTATTTGCTGTTATCCATACTATTTACAACCTGATAGTGTTGACAACTTTGAATGGTCTAGAAATGAACTTTTGACTCTCAACCTGGTCCTCATTTTCAGACTTAGGTTCTTATCTAAGTTAGCATTACACATAAATGTGTTATTCCTATCTTTACCTTTTGTTCTGTTAAGATTTTTTTGTTATGTTAAGATTTAATTTGAGAAGAATCTTTAATATTTAACTAGTTCGTTGGAATTACAATCTGCTCATTATTAATTTCAGATCAAATCAGTGTTTGGGATTATTGTGAATTCATTAAGGACATGTTGTATCTAATAAAATGTGTAACGTTACGAATGTTTGCTCATCAGCACTATTCCATGCTATTGTCATATCAACACATGCAAAATTGGAATTTATTCGGAAAACCTTTACAATTAATTCGGAATATTCTGTACTTTGGAAATTCTAATAGAGCTTTCAGGATTATTGGGGATTTAATTCGCAATATAGTAAGTTCCTTTTAAAATTGCACATTTTGTTATATGGAAATAAATTATTAGCTTAATATTACAAGGTTTGATGGTGTTTACTTTTTTCTGTTACTTAGTTTAAGGCTAACACTAGCATATTTATGATACTCATAGCAGAAGCAGGGCCTGCGAGATGAATATTATTCTCTCTACTCCACCCGTTACGCAACTACTCTCTCTACTCCACTCCTCCCACAACGATCTGCTTTACTGCCATAATAACGCTCGTTTCAATCCAACTGAAGTCGATTTCACTAATCGCGATATCAATTACAATGCAACATAACGCTGCCATACTATGTATAGCTCTCCAGGACGGAATATCATGTGATTTTCCAATTTTCTACGAGCCATCTTTCTATACTTTAATAACCCCATTTAAAGAGAGATGACAGTTTTGCGATCAAATCCCACTACGTTTGCGTCCATGCAATTGGGCCTGCACGATCACAGTTAATAATGACGGCCACACCCATGCATATCCTGCAATGAGTCATGATATGCTGACTCGTGTGTCATGTAGATCGTCATATATTAATGAGTGCATTACAAGCTATGATGTGATGTTTTCCATGGATAGCATCAGTCTATTCGTCAGGCAGTGTATTGCATCATCATCCCCAAATCATCCCCAATTGTAAACAAGTTTCTATATTCTTTGTGCAAGCCAGGGTTCCTCCCATAATCCAGTCAACATCTTAAGGGGCAATCATCTGATAATGATTGTAAGTCTTCTTTCAGACATAACTTAGTGATTTGGCTGTTGAGCAGTTCGGTAGTATAGTAACCAGAGGGCAGTCTGTTAATCTTAGCTCGTGTACCTCCTCATCGTTAGGTTAACATATTTCGTTGATAACTATGGTAGTCGCAAGTTTGATACGTTTCCTATCAGATGTGTCTTCAGTTAACATTGTCCACAGCAAAGAAGACATATATTCCGTGAATGATATCGATGTGAAGTAAACTCTGCACAGTTGTGACTATCGTCCCTTTCCTTTGTATGTAAATAACATACCAAACGTATGGAATATTTCAATGCTACTTTATTTCGAATGGCTATACGAATGGCTAGTCCAATGCTAACTAATTTGGCATTTCATTTGTTGACCTCAATTTCTGTGTTCCGGTTTACCAATCTGCTTTCAGAACTGTACTGGTTCTTCACTACAGTGTTGGCAGACAGAATGCATTAGTACGCCTCCTTGAAAATCGACATGCTGGCTACATTTCCATCAAGCGACGAGTCCTCAACCGGACTGATGAATGCACCCTATTGTAATGAGTCATCAGCTCTCGATGAAGTTGAATAGTTTCTCATCGGAATCTGGTTGCTGCTTAAGCGCCTCAACTGTTGCTAGAAATATGTATGTATACTTTCGTGTTTAGTCTATGTACGCTTTCATTTTCGAGTATGCTGCATTTATATATGCTGCTCATACTCATTTGCTGTCACAACACCAGTCAAAAGTGGATGCATGTGAAAAATTTAGAAAATGGCGAAAAACGTAAAATAGCTGCTGTCAGACATCACTTAAATGATTGAAACTGCTTTTATCATTAACGTTGTATATATTTATTAATTATGTATACATTATTACTTTTCAGAATCATTGATGATGATAACTGATGCCATTGGAACTGGTATCTCATCTACATTTTATATGCTGTATACAGATAACTACATACTGCGTAAAATATGGCCTGTATAAATTACAACTAATTGTTCTCAATTAGTGCCTTGTTTTTGTCAAGAAAACACAAAGCTGAATGGTTTCGTTCCGCTCTCTTGATTCAGCGAACACAAACATAATTTGTGATAAAACATTCCCGCATTTTAAAGACAATGCTTTCCATTGTATCATGAAGTAATACTTGTTTATAATTTCTTAGAAGGTAAAGTGCCTTGGTCTGATTCCACATACTTACAACGTCATGGGCAATGCGATGGAAACATAACAAGTCTGAATAATGATGAGTAACTTGGCAAAAGACTATCAACATCTGTATTACATTTTTATGGCGATAAGCATCTAAGAAAACATTGTGGTAAAGAAAAACAAAAATTATTTTTAGCTCTAAACTCGGCAAGCTTTAATGAGACTCAAATTTCAAAATCTGAAGTCAAACAACGCTATTCAATTTTATTTACCTGTGGCTTATTGATGACACATTCAGGAAACATTTTATGTGCATTGGTATTACTATATCATCATCGAGTCGATGAAATCGATCAGAAAGAATCCCGAGGATAGCTTTACAAACAAGATACTAACTTTCAATTCAAATGTGGCTATTTATTTCAATGTTTTATACTCCATGTTTTGCAGCAATATCTATATACCATGGTGATTTTAGCCTCGACGATCGTTATGTATTGTTGTTGCATGTCGTAATGCGTAGTTTTGTCTGTAAAAACAATTTTTTATAGCTACGAGTCTAGGCTCTTACAAAAAGCAACAGAAAAGAGTGAAGACAAAAAGGTTTGTCAAATAAAACAAATAATTTTTCCCTAGAATACCGAGTGAAAAATGAGGAAAAAGAACTTACGGTTTTACGAATCACATCCAAAAATAATCCAAAAATTAAAATTAGAAGTCTTAGTAATAAAAGATCCTGAATGAAACTAAGTTCAAATCCCGATAAAATCCACAATCCCGTATAAATTCCAGTAAATGTCTTTGTCCAAGAATTATGTTAGAGCACTTATGTATTTACAAGAAAAGATATAACTTGAATAAATTAAAAATTCAACTCAAACTAAAGAACGATTCATATCATAAAGCATTTGTTAATATAGCTCAGTTATACATCAGGTTTATACAAATTATAACATAATCCGATAACTTATGAATGATACAAAATGTATATGAAATAATATATTTTTAGACACGAGAAAGTGCATTTTCTATTGAAGAGACTTTTCCCTTTGTGTGCCTGATGTCAATATTATATTCCTGTAAGAACTAACTCATCTTAAAAATCTCTGATTTATGTTTTTCATCTTGTCGATGAAAGTATAAAGACTGTGATCACTGAGCACAATAATCTGAGAAGGATTTGATCTACTGTAAACATTAAAAATGTTGTAATACCAATATCAAAGCAATACATACTTTTTCGATTGTTCAATAAGTTCTTTGGTGCTTATTTAATTTCTTAGAAAAAAATAGCAAACTGGATGATCAACACCATTTTATCTACTGATCCAGCCCCTGCATCACTTGCATCAACAGACAGCTTAAATGACGGACTCAAATTTGGAGCTGTAAGAACTGATGCACTCTTAAGTATGGCCTTTAACTTATCAAAAGCTTCCTGACATTTCTTAGTCCAACGAAACTTAGTGTGTTTGCTCAATAACTTTGTCAGAGGTTCAGAACTTATGGAATAATTGGAATAAAATATCTGAGAGTATCCAGCAATGTTTAAATTTCTCAATAGTTGCCTTTTACTGACAGACAAAGAGAAATAAGAGTTAGTCTTGGCCTTGACCTTAACATCTATATGACTACCTTGTAAATTTTCCACGATATGTCCTAGAAATGTTACACAGGCATGGTAGAATTTACGTTTGGATAAATTAATTGTCAAACATACATCAGTGAGTCTAGCAAACAAAATTCGAAATTGTTGCTAAATATTCTTTCCATATGATGTTGTCGATGACGTCATCATCGATGTGAGCATCGCAAATATCTATACCAGAGGTAATTATGTTCATTAAACGTTCAAAAGTACTGGACGAACCCTTCATCCCAAATTGCATCACTTTATGTTGATAAATTCCATCTGCAGTCACAAATGCCTAAATTTCCTTTGCCCTTTCCGTCAGTGGAATTTGCCAAAATCCATTCAGAAGGTACAATTTGGTGACATACTTTGCATTTCCATATTTATAAACGCAGTCATCTATTCTGGGTAATGGTAATGAATATGTTTTAGTCACACTGTTTACTTTTCGATAATCCGTGAAAATGAGGAAAGTTTTATCTCTTTTCGGAACCAGTATACATCGTGAACTCCGGTCACTTTTACTTGGCTTTCTGAAATCATTGTCCAGCAAATAGTGATTTTCATTTTATTAGTATTCCTGTTTGAGAGGATTATTCCTTTACGAGTGTTTCTTCCTTTATTGGTGTTATTTCGCACGTTTTGAATTTACAATATCAACGTCAATTTTATTTGTTCTTGTGGGAATATCTAAAAGTAAGTGCTCATATTCAAATGATAACTGTTTAGTTCACGCCTTTCTTGTTGTTGCTAAATGTGAAAGTTTCTGGTCCAGATTATTCATAATTTCTGAATTTCGAAGATCTGTTACTCCAATATCAGTAGATTCCAATTGCATTCCTTTACTTAAATCTTCAGTGTGTAGGACAAGTTTAACCAAATTTAGTGCGTGATTAACCTGACTATCTCTCTCAACATACTTGTACTACATTATTTTATTTACATACCAGGAGTATTATTATTATAATTTAACTCATTAATTTTCTTCCTAACTTTTTTTAGGGCTGTAATACCTAATCTGAAGAAAATTATAAAGAATTAGCAAGAGCGAAAGAACTCTAATATCAGAATCAAATGATCTTTCCATTCAAATTCTATCAAACCATAATTTCACTTTTGACTTGATTTGCTGGATTCCAAATTCAAGCATAACTTGTTTGAAAATTCCAGACATAAAATTTGACCATTGATCATATTGGACAGATTTGCAATGGAAAAAGTACGTAAACACAACCTACACAATCTACATTGTGCTACTAAATGGCTCGTCAAATGCAGAAATAGGTTGCAGATGATCCTTGGGTATCTTCGGATTGTGTTTTTCTACCATTTCACAAGAATGACAAGATCTGCAGTATTTAAAACCTTAACTTTTAATTTTTCGAAATAGAAGTGATTCAGGATCTTATGATAGGGCTTATCAAACCCTAAATGACCAGCCAAAGTAATTTCATGGGCTAAACTAAGAAGTTCCTGTCTGTACGATTTTGGAACTAAAATATGATAGTTCACTGACCACTCGTCATCAGCAGGTACATCGGGAGATCACCATTTCCTCATATGACTTCCATTTTTAATGAAACAACAGATAGATACTTCAGTAGACTCAGTTTCACTAATGACCCTTTGAAAGAAATTAGAAGATCTCGTGATCCTTTTTCTGTTCGACGAAAGTGATTGCCGTTTGTCGCCCTGATTAGAAAAAGAGACTGAGTAGTTAAAACAGAATCACTATGATCAGTGCCTTTTGATTGATCCACACAAGGAGTGAAAGTGACCTCGTCAAGAGCTTGATCAATACATATGTCGTCTAAACGAATGCTTTCATGATCGTCATCATTCTCAAGAGCTTTCTTTGCCATAGCACTGGTAACGCACAAGCTGGGTATAAATCAGTGAATTCTTTTTCAACAGGATCAGCTTTCTGATTCAAACAAGGCTTGTCAGTTGCAAGTGGATTAACCACAACCTTATCTGTTGGTAGGTCATTGCCTAGTAATAAATGAATGACCTCAACTGGTAAAGAATACAGACACTGAGACGCTCCTATGCCCCTTAAAATTTTAATAGAGATGGGATTGGATGAATCACTAAGGGTGATATAGAACCCTTCGACATGGATGGTTCATAAGCCTCCATAATCAAATCAGACTGGGGTTTTTGAAACCGAACAGATGTATTGTTTCCAATATATTACTTGCTCTTGACCTCGTTGAAATAAGAGCATAAGGAGTAGGTCTGTCTTTATTCTGATACTTATTTTCCAGTTTGTAGGTATCAAAAATGATGTGTCCTTTCTTCTTTTAATAGGTTTTCTGATCACGTTTATCAAAAACTTATATTCTGAAAGTTGTGCCAGATTCAAAAGTAGAAGAGCTCGTATTAGGCTGATATACGTTTCTACCAGACAACGGCTGAAAGGAAGGCTTGCTTACAAAAGAATTTTTATGAGCTACGAAATACCCGTCAGCAGTATGAGCAGCATTTTTTATTGTTTCGACCTGATGCTCATCAACATAAGTCTTAATGCCACTATGGACACTGTTTTGAACTCTTTACGTAATACAAGTTGTACGAGACTCATAATCTTGATCAACGTTCTTGGCTAAGCACCATCTATCAATTAACTTCTCCTTTTCTCTTTTAAATTCGACATGAATTTGACCAGCTTCGTTTTTATAGGTCAGGAATGTTTGCCGATAAGTTTCAGGGACAAACTCATAAAGCTTTAAGATGCATTCCTTAACCAGATCATAGGTTGCTCTTTAAGCTAGCGAGAGTGAATTGTAAATATCACTAATTTATCAGTTGATACATAATGTAATGATAGAGTCAAATTCTCCTTTGGTCGTTTTAAATTTTCAGTAATTATTTCAAACTAAGGAAATTATTTGTTTACTTCTTTTTTTTCTAAAAGGGGGCACTAACCAAATATCCTTATTCACATCAAAAGTTGAATGTGCTGCTCACTATTTCTCTTAATATAAACTATTATTCTCTTTCTTCTTTCTCTCTTTGCGTTTGGGTCTCTCTCTCTCTCTCTCTCTCTCTCTCTCTCTCTCTCTCTCTCTCTCTCTCTCTCTCTCTCTCTCTCTCTCTCTCTCTCTCTCCAATTGCAACTTCATTTGTTTCTATTTTTCTGTTTCTATCTATGGTCTTAATCAAATTGTAAATGTATTTGTTTCTCTTCTTTCTCTGGCTGCATTTGTTCTTTCTGTAATTGTATTTCTTCTTTCTCTTTCTCAAATTGTAACTGCATTTGTTCTTTTTCCTTCTGTAACTCATTTGCTCTTTTTGTACTGCGTTTGAGTCTCTTCTTTCTCCTTATCTAAATGCATTTGTGTTTGTTTTTCCTCTTTTTCTTTCTGAAGTTCAACCTTTTTAACACTAACTCCATCTTGTATTTTAATTTTAATTCCTTAATTTTGATGTCAGACGTACTGATCGAAATGAAAGCACTTTTTTCCAAGATATTTTTTCCACCTAATTGTGGACCAAAATATCTTGTTTCTTGCTTCGTTAAAGAAGCTTTTGCCTCAGAAAGATTATATTTCTGGAAAGCTGAATCAATTCATTTTTTTTCAAGGAATTTAACTGTTCATTGGTACGATTTGATAAAAGATCTCCACACTTTTAATGACATTGTTAAAGCCTATTCATTTTACTTAAGATATTGAAAATGTGAACATTAACTGGGAATATAAAAACTTCAAAAACTAATGAGCTTAAATTTCATAAAATCGTTTTCTGAATTATGTTAGCCGAAATGTATATATCCCAAAATCGAGTGCCCATTGTTCTTGTTCTAAGTATCGGCTCTTGAAAAAGTAACAGAAAAGAGTGAAGACAACAAGCTCTGTAAAATTAAGCATATACTTTTTTCCCTTTAGTACCAAGCAACAAATGAGACAAATGAACTTACGGTTTTACGAATCAAATCCAAAATAATCCAACAATTAGAAAGTAGAAGTCCTAGTATTAAAATTTCATAAATGAAACTGAGTTCAAGTTTTGAATTTTTGTATACATTACATTGAATGTCTTTGCCCAAGAATTATATTAGTGTATTTCTAGAGACAAGAATCACTTGAATAAAATAAAAATTCAACTCAAACTGGTCACAACATAATGTAACTTGGCATCTCAAATGTTTTAAGCCCGACTGAAATAATTAAGAAAGAATTAAATTATATATACATAGCAATATCTGGTTTTAAAGGATCCGTCTGTGTAGCTGAACGCATGCATGCTGTGTGGCGTATTCATTTTATTTCGTGTTTGGTCTCTATTCATACATTCACATAATTCTTCAAGAATGACTAATTTAATCTACTTTTTTCTTATTATCATCTTCAGGAAATTGAATGTTATTTTTATGGGCTTCTTCTTAAAATTAAATAGCTTAATACATCAATATGTAATTGTACTATAATGACTTGGTAAGGAGAGGATTACAAATTTATATCTCAAAGTCTAATATTCTTGGGAAGTCGACTATGGATCTATTTAAAATCTTGCAATAATAATGAATGAAAGCATCAGCAAAAATTAGACCCATACCATTTGTTTCTATTGCAGTATTGCTTGAGTCGAGAACTTTCTTGATGTTGCATAGTAATTATATTTTCTGATTACGTATTAAATACACCTGGTCATTTTATCTAATGCAGAACGATTACACTCAACAAGTAAATGAAACGTAGCTCCTAACCCTACAGCACAAAGATTTGGAAACAAAAGGTTTGTTTTTATAAATATCTACCGTCTATAAAATTGCCACATTTTCTTACTTTGATATTTTCTCTTCATTCCAAATATTGTGTAAATAATGCTGCCAACGTTCCGCCACCCTAAATATTTAGTCCCTTTCCTATTTCTACAAGACATGGGTGAATAAAATATTACTAACCTTTGACCTTACACTTCTACTTGATAAAAGCAAACGGTCAATGTACCGTCAAATGTCAAATGAAACACGAAACGTAACATTCTATTAGAATTGATGCAGCAACGGCGTATGTCAGTGGCTATCGTTTATTATTGCCTCTTTTTTGCTTCTTTTCTGATGGTTAGTTTCCTTCTTATAAGGAATTTTTAATATTCATCTATTTTTCAAAGACAGGAGATAGTTGTGTAAATTAGTGTTAATATATCATTTATTTTTCTACATTCAGAGTAAAAAAGGTATCGTTTTTAAGAGCACATCTCCTATTTTCATAAGAGACTGTTTAATGTAATGTGTTGCATCTCAGTGCGATATTATTTTATATTTCACCCACTCACTCCTCCCCCATAAAAACGTCTTATTGCTTTTAGAGCGGGTGAAGGTTGAACTTCATCTCATGTGCAGTGACATAATACTTAATGAATATTTCCCAGTATCAAATTATCAATCAGGTGATCATTGTATTTGACGAATAAGGAGTTGAAATTTTTTTATAATGGCAATATGGATCCGACCTTGCCGTATCGCCCAAATTATTTATACACTCGTTGCATATTTTTGTATATCGATTTGTCTTTGGAACAAATGTGCTACATATTTCATAACAAATTGTTAAAGTTCGGGTTTTGTCTTCTTCTATTTTGTGAGTAGTTGTGACAGTTGATTTCTTTGTAACATTGATTTTTAATTCTGCATTTTTCGTCATATTGAGCTATCTAATTTTAGTCGCGTCGTATTAAGGGTAAATATAATTCCAGATCTGAAATATGGAAGTCGATAGCGTTATTAAACATGTCTCTGAAGACAGGAATATTAATTATTCTGATTGTGGAACAACCCAAAACAATGATCTTTCAGATTTTAACTTTTAATGACAATTTCCACGGCTTGACGACCACGCTGAAAAATGTTTAGTGGATGCTCTCACTTTTATAACGGAAATGCCATATCAAGATGTAAATTTATATTGCATTTAGAAGTTACAAATGCATTAAATAAATGAAATTGCCATCCATGTCTTTTTGATATCACAAAATAATATAATTTGATATAGAAACAAAAACTAAAGGTCACAGTAACGGCAGCAACATGACATTTTAAATGGTTCGTACGTGTTCGGATGTGTGTAGAAATCATATGCTTCTGAATATAAACATCTATTAGGCAGTATGTCCAGGTATCGGTTATTAACATCAAAAGACGAGTCTTTGACAATTTGAAAATATACATTGCATGAAATTTAGTAGTTCTACCTTCATATTATTCAGAATCATAATGTTAATGAACTCAATCTTATATTGCTGATTAATTATGTCAATAATTACCCAGGATACAATAAAATTATCTTGAGCTAATATCGGATAAATATGTAATATAACTATTCCTAAACGATAGAAGTACATGGAAGAGACCTACACCTTAAACATTTCGTGAGTTTAACAACTTGGATTAGTATTGACATTTCATTAAGCTTTGACCGCCCCGGTGGCCAAAAGTGGTTAGAGCGTAAGCCTCGGATGAGAGAAGTCGTGAGTTTGAACCCAGGTCGAGTCATACCAAATTCTTCTAAAAATGATAATAACAACTGCCTCGCTAGGGGCTCGGCGTTAAGAGGTTAATGTTAGGACCGGTCGGCAGGGTGTAAGGATAATGTGACTGGGTGGGACATCATGCTACATGTCTGCGGTATGATGCATCAGTGCTAGACATCACTTTAAATTGTCATACTGCTGAAATCGTAGCAATATGACTGATAAATTGTTAAATCTACGTTAAAAATCTAAATCATACACATAAACACACACATTAAGCTTTAATTCTGTATTTAATTCTGTATTTGTGTTTTGCTTTAATGTCGATGATACAATTGTCATGATATAACCACTGTTCGAATCTTAAATATAATGGTATTTAGAAAAAAGTTTTATATACTCAACATCATTAGCGCCCAATTGCCTTATTATTGCTCTTTTCGAATGCTCATTTTTTCTTTCAATATTTGCTATGAAATGATTCTCATTTTATAATGAATTCTGAATTAATTTTAACCCAAATGTCGGTATTGTTCGCAGATTTATCAAGCACTTGTAAGGTGATTGTGTCACTTTATCGTTTAGTATGTTAAACATTAGTTATAATAAAAAATACGTTTCATTTGAAGAGAAAAGCAAGGAATAAAACAACGATAATAAAATCCTTACAACACTCAAGACTAAAAATATTAATGTCTAATGAAAATAGTTTAAACAAGTATTAGCTGCATACATTTTTATTTTCAATTATATTTGCAAGAATAAATGATGATTTATTTGAATTTATTATCATTCGTGTTTGGATTCAACGTTAGAGTAAAATTGTGTAGAGAAGAATATGGTTTGTGTTTATGTCAGCCTTAAATGAGATGTTGCAACTTCAATCATTCTACTATGTTGCATTTATTTATATGATGCAGTTATGACGGACAACATATTTTATATCAACCACACCATTTTATACTAAAGGAAAACACACAAAAGTCTAATTCAGTGTTCTATTAATATCACGCATTAAGTCTAGTCGAGGAAAAAAAAACGTTTTTATGATTTACTGTCAGTTTGCCTAAATGAATGTATATGTATGAAGCGTTTGTATCAGGTTGTTGAAGCTTATGGTATGACCGGAGGCTTACCTTATGCTCGCACTCTGCTTAAATGCGATTCTGATATATCGAAAATGTTTGTTTGTCTCTAACTACCATTAACATAAAACTGTTATAGTACATGAAGATTCGTATTGCATCTACTATAAGATTCGTACTCAGTTCTCGTTACAATATCACATTCCTTATGCGTTCACCCAGTTCAGATACTTTATGTTTATGCATTGTGAAGATAAAAAAAACACTTAACTACTCCATAGATGGCACGAGTACTCACAGTTGTCATTGGAAGAATATATACATGCCAAATAAAAATGCCACAACGATATTACTGATCCCAAATCAAGAAACATCACAAAGGGAAATCATAAAAGAAAGAAACTTCATTATTTCATATCCCTTGGAAATATTTTATAAGAAAATGGATGAGTACATGAATTTCGCATAATTATATAATTTTTATGTTATGGGTAACTTTGTATAACAATATTCTGGGTTAGAGGAGATTCCTCAGATAAATATTGCTGTGAAATGAAGGGTTGTATTATCTGATACATTTTGAGAGAGCACTTAAAAGTGTTATATTTCCATTTCATTGCACTTGCATGCCATTGACATTTTCCTTTCTGTTTCTGTTCCGTCATCCATATACTTGAATCAGATAATTATTTCACTTGACATTAAAATGTAACACAGATACGTGGAAAAACAATCATGTTGGACAAAAAAACCTCAGATGAGAACAAATGTTATCTTAATCTTTTCAAGAGACTGAAACTAACTACAAACTATATTCATCTAATGTAGAGCAAATTCAATCTTACTTCTAATTGGACAATGAATATATTAAATCCTATGTCAGTTTATCCACGAATTATGTAATGAAATATATTGACTTACAGAATATTTCCCTCCAATGTCCCTTGCTATCAAAAACTCTACTAGCAGAAGGATAAATGTTGAAGTGAAAATACGTTCCCAACAAGATTGCCAAAGTGACGCTATAAACTGAACTCAACTGGATAATCTACGAGAAAATATATATCAATTATATATATATATATATATATATATATATATATATATATATATATATATATATATATATATATATATATATATATACATACATATATATATACATATATATACATATATATATATATATATATATATATATATACATATATATATATATATATATATATATATATATATATATATATATATATATATATATATATATATATATATATATATATGTATATATATATGTATATATATATATTGACCTGTGTCCAAAAACCAAGATAATGCTATACATGACATAAGACATTTAATTTGTAAACAGCACAATACACAGCTAATATATCTCTATAACTATATGTTAAATATTCATATCATTATAAAATAAGGTTTACATGTTTACTTCTTTCTTAGTGTAGGAAATTTAGTTTTTCACTTGGAATTTCCTAAACATGTTGACAACTTTGAATGCTTTAGAGAGGAGACCTAGCTTATTATATCATTGTTGTTTACTTGAAAACATACTCCAACCTGTCTTAACATCCGAAGTAAATTCGGTGTTATTGTATTGGTCGGTTTCTAACTAGGGTGGATTTAAGAGTTTAAATTATTCACTGGCATTACAAAGTGCTCATCAGCACTTCTTTGGAATTATAGTGATTTCCGTTACTTAGTTTAAGGCCATAGAGTGGTACAAAATACCTCAACATAACTTGCTGAAGTAGAGTTTTTACCTAAAAGCCTCGCGGAGGTGACACTAATTACCTATCAAGTCGTGTTGAGGTCAAGCTGATTAACGAACATGACTATTAACAATACCAAACAAGTATACATAAAGTGACACTAAATAACCAACAAGACTTTTTGCAGTAACCTGACTGCCGGACCAAACAAGACTTTAAAGCCCGCCCCCCCCCCTCCAAAGAGAAAAATAAAAGAAAGAGGTGTTGAAGAGACGATGAATGCCCCAAAATACATGTTTAAGTGATGTGGAGTTTTCAAAAAAAAAAACACTTGCTGAAGAGACAACGCATATCAGACATTTTGAACTACTGCTTCTGACCCATGAAGACTTCTTAAATAGACGTATACATTCATTTTAAACATATTTGAGAATTTACCAGAAAGATACTCTCGGTTAGATAATATTTCAAGTTAATTAAAATGTCAGATGCTTCCAACATATTATTGTATGACAAAATCAAAAAGAGTATTTGCAGTAAAAGACGCATATACAATGTGTTTATTATTGAAGAAAAGTGTGATTAAGTTTAGCTCTACTATTAAATTCCGTAGATAAAACTGAAATTTCAAGGAAACTAAATTTATTTTTTGCATTTATAATATATCCTGAAAGCGGATGCGCATACACATAATTACGTATTATAGTCCTGGATGTATGCAACGGCAAATAAATTACATTTTTAAATACATCATGTCAAATGAACGTATGCATTGCTGTCACCTTAAACGTAGTTACATTTAGTCTGAAAAATGAATTTTATATTTTTTCACAGTGCATAATCTAACAGTATTAAATGCATAATGCTTTATAGTTCCATCTGATTTCGTGGAAGTGATAAATTATATTCGATTGGTTCAAAATTAATACAAATCTTGAAACGAATAAAATATAGAAACAGATGACTGAGAGTACCAAGAGACGTGGCTGGATGTATTTTTGTCATGATTATATCGTCTTATCAACTCATAAATATAATTTCTGCTTAAAGTGCGAAGTCTTTGATATTTGTTTGGCGTTAAATTCGACAGGTCTTGCTTGATTTAAAACAATCGGTGTGCAAAATATGTGTTGGATATTCAACGTCAATTCAGCAGGCTTTGTTGAGTGTACTGCATCGCCTCAGCAGATCACGTTGGGCGTACAAGATCATTTTGGTTATTTAATGTCACTTGACGACGAAAGGTTGCTTTTTCAAAGCCGGAAATGTACTACCCACTATAATTAAGGCAAATGTTTGATAGTTACTTCAAAATCGTATGAGATGAAAATCTGGTACAGTGTGTAACAATAAAGATATATATATATATATATATATATATATATATATATATATATATATATATATATATATATATATATATATATATATATATGTATATATATATATATGTATACATATAGATGCAATAAACTGACGACGAACAGTACGAAACTAGTAACTAACTAGCCTAAGCGCTTGCGACTCCCAATGAGTCTTTTTCAAAGGCAAATACAAAACATAGTTACGACAAACAAATAAACACAAAAACGTTGCGTTTGTAAACCTCTACATTTCTATCTTCACATGTGCTAAAACTATAAATACAACCGCAACTAGTCTATACAAGCTGGTTGTATTTATAGTTTTAGCACATGTGAAGATAGAAATGTAGAGGTTTACAAACGCAACGTTTTTGTGTTTATTTGTTTGTCGTAACTATGTTTTGTATTTGCCTTTGAAAAAGACTCATTGGGAGTCGAAAGCGCTTAGGCTAGTTAGTTACTAGTTTCGTACTGTTCGTCGTCAGTTTATTGCATCTATTTTAATTAATCCCTGACAGACGTGATCCCTTGGTGGATCCAGTACGTTTGAGAGGGTTGTTATTCGCCATATGATTTGTATTCTTTATATATATACATATATATACATATATATATATATATATATATATATATATATATATATATATATATATATATATATATATATATATATATATATATATATATATATATATATATATATATATATATATATATATATATATATATCTTTATTATTACATACTATCTTTATATATGTACCACAAAGATTAAAAATAACGCACAAGGATTTCGAAATCTCACGAAGCATTACAAAGCGTAAACAAGTATAATTAGAAATGACCTCGGTCAGAGCAAATAATCTATCTAGCCTGTTTATCAATCAATCTAAGAGGATTGTTTACGAAATCCTGAGTCATGTTTACGTTCTAAATAAACATGATGTTTCACTCAAAATGTCAGCCACTATGAATAAAATCATCATCATAATATCAAATATTTGTATGAAACAAATTAAATAGAAAGAATTCAAATTTTAACACAAGCGTTATGTCAAAATGAATTAATTAGGTAAGTATAAATTTTGATAGTTAATATTTTTAAATATCCTAACTCTACATTATCATATTTGGAAACTGCTTATGGTCTAGATATATTATGTTTATGGTCTAGATATATTATGTTTATGGTCTAGATATATTATGTTTATGGTCTAGATATATTATGTTTATGGTCTAGATAAATTATGTTTATGGTCTGGATATATTATATTTATGGTCTAGATATATTATGTTTATGGTCTAGATATATTATGTTTATGGTCTGGATATATTATGTTTATGATCTAGATATATTATATTTATGGTCTAGATATATTATGTTTATGGTCTAGATATATTATGTTTATGGTCTAGATATATTATGTTTATGGTCTGGATATATTATGTTTATGATCTAGATATATTATATTTATGGTCTAGATATATTATGTTTATGGTCTGGATATATTATGTTTATGGTCTAGATATATTATGTTTATGGTCTAGATATATTATGTTTATGGTCTGGATATATTATGTTTATGATCTAGATATATTATATTTATGGTCTAGATATATTATGTTTATGGTCTAAATATATTATGTTTATGGTCTAGATATATTATGTTTATGGTCTATATGTATTATGTTTATGGTCTGGATATATTATGTTTATGATCTAGATATATTATGTTTATGGTCTAGATATATTATGTTTATGGTCTAGATGTATTATGTTTATGGTCTAGATATATTATGTTTATGGTCTGGATATATTATGTTTATGATCTAGATATATTATATTTATGGTCTAGATATATTATGTTTATGGTCTAGATATATTATGTTTATGGTCTAGATATATTATATTTATGGTCTAGATATATTATGTTTATGGTCTAGATATATTATGTTTATGGTCTGGATATATTATGTTTATGGTCTAGATATATTATGTTTATGGTCTAAATATATTATGTTTATGGTCTAGATATATTATGTTTATGGTCTATATGTATTATGTTTATGGTCTGGATATATTATGTTTATGATCTAGATATATTATGTTTATGGTCTAGATATATTATGTTTATGGTCTAGATGTATTATGTTTATGGTCTAGATATATTATGTTTATGGTCTGGATATATTATGTTTATGATCTAGATATATTATATTTATGGTCTAGATATATTATGTTTATGGTCTAGATATATTATGTTTATGGTCTAGATATATTATGTTTATGGTCTAGATATATTATGTTTATGGTCTATATGTATTATGTTTATGGTCTGGATATATTATGTTTATGGTCTAGATATATTATGTTTATGGTCTAGATATATTATGTTTATTGTCTAGATATATTATGTTTATGATCTAGATATATTATGTTATGGTCTAGATATATTATGTTTATGGTCTAGATATATTATGTTTATGGTCTAGATATATTATGTTTATGGTCTATATGTATTATGTTTATGGTCTGGATATATTATGTTTATGGTCTAGATATATTATGTTTATGGTCTAGATATATTATGTTTATTGTCTAGATATATTATGTTTATGATCTAGATATATTATGTTATGGTCTAGATATATTATGTTATGGTCTAGATATATTATGCAGCAAAATGATAATAAGTCGACCCGCTGAATTAACAATACAAATTCATAATTTACTTGATATTAGAAATCTTTCAAAGAAAATGAAAAAAAAACCAAAACAATTTGCTGGAGTCAATACATTCAACAGAACGCTTTTGATAATCGACTTCCACATCATTCAGCATTGGATACTAGTGAGTGCGGGTGAAGATTTTAATATCAATGCGGTCTGGTATCTGTTAGATTCTCCTCTGCTAGCAAGGTGTATTATTTATTCATTTAAATGCACAGAAACAGAGTAACCAAACTGTAATTTGGAAAACGGAGACTGTATAATTTATATTATGCCTAATCTATCAAAAAAAAAAACGGGTGGAACATATAATAGTGGCAAACAATCTGAAATTATGAAAGAATCATAACTTAAGTATACTTCTATGGATCTATCATCAACTCAAAAGGAAGATGGAATGTAATAACTTGCCTTGCAAAAGGAGACGGACGAAAACAGTACCCGTCCCTCTACTTAATGTAGCTTACAAAATTGGATCAGTTTGCATTGTAAAATAAAAACCTCAGGCAGGTACTTCTACCAATTCCTAATAATGACGAAACTAATTTCGCCAAGGAAAGATATATAGGGGATAATGTGGATACACTGTATCAGCTTATGTTTTCTACAGAAACATAACACATATCTTGACTTCTTTTAATTGACTTTCGAAGACTTTGGATTCTGCTGCTTAGCTTTCATTTTGTAAAATATTAACATTTTAAATTTTTTAGAAGATTTCAAAGATTTAATAAAGTTGTTTTACCCAAAACAATAATTCATGCATTATTGTAAATGAAAAGTATTTATAGCAGTTTGACATTTGCAAGGGCTGCAGACATGGTGTTTCCCTTTCTCTATATATCTTCCTCTTGTATGCAGAGATATTAAACCACACGATCAAGAGTGGACGCACTAATAATAGAATGCAAATAAATGAAATACAATCTAGTATTTAACTCATTCTTGATCCCTCTGACAAGCCGCTGAAATCAGCACTGTATCTCATTTATCATTACTCTGAATTTTCAGGAAATTAGTATATGTATTATATGTAGTATTGGTCGGAAGTAGAACATGTAAAATATTGCTCAATCTGCCATTTAGACTGACTATGATTAATTTGAATTTATTTGGCCTGAGATAAGATATTTAAGAGGCTAAACAATATTATTTAGATAAATGATGATGACATTGTCAGCAAACTAAAATATTTATTTCTCCAATGGTTATAAAGTTCATAAATGCCTATTGATAAAAAGGTAATAAAAATTTGAACTTACCAAAGTATACTCATCACTAAATGAGTTTACCAAATCCCATGTATTCAGTATTCAATAACTTTTTTCTCTTATTGATAAGTATGTTTATAGTGGAGCAAATAACAAAATTGAAATTTAGGTCATTATCATAGACTATATGGTGGGGTTGCTTTAAAATGATTTATATGTTTTTTTGGATCATGTTTTGATATCATGAATCAGACCAAATTATTACTTTAGAACTCAGATGGAAAACATATGGAAAATATTTGACTTGCTCTTCTCTCAAGCACGAATATATTTGTGCTAGTAAACGTTTCATCAAATAATTGACTGAATTTTAGATTTATGATCTTCTCTTATATATATATATATATATATATATATATATATATATATATATATATATATATATATATATATATATATATATATATATATATATATATATATTCAGGTTACTTTAAATGGTGTAATTTTATTGAAATCAAAGAACTCTTTAAAACATAAGTATGGATGAATCGTACAATAATTATTGGACATTCTACTCTAACTTGCAAACACTGGACTAATAAAGGAATCTTTTATATACATAATTTTGTGAATGAAAATGATTCTTGGATCAATCTTAATTTGTTTCGCAATAAATTCTTATTTCATGAAACTTTCTTAGACTTTTAGTGGAGTTTAGGTGTTATTAAATATACAGAAGTAAATTTTAATATAAGCATCAATTCTAATATATATTACACAGATATGCATACATATGTTTTACCTACAATAGTGGATAATATAAAGCTTGCAAAAGAATGTAAAAAGCTATTATTTTCAATAGCCGTGAGTCATCCGCTTTTGTAAAATGTAATTCAGAACTCGACAATTTCCATGAGAGCAAATGAATTGAGCATTCTTCCTTGCCTCACAAGTTAACCGGACGTCATATATTTATGGATTCATGCTAGTTTGTGCAAAAAATAAGTGTTCTTAAAATAATGGATACATTTCCAGCAATTTGCGTTCTCTCTACAAAGTCTCCGTAGTCCTTATATCACATCTGCTGTGGGTGTGTCCAAAACTAGAGTCAATCATGACTAAGTTCATGGAGTGAGTGCAATTATCCGTGAAACCTGCATGTGTTGATAGGAGAATTTCTCTGTTTGGCGTAATAGATAAAAATATCTGATAAGATGATTGTCTTATTAATGTCACAGTTAAAAATTATGATAATAATTGTAGGTTAAATGTTAATTTCCAAATTTATCATTTTAAGGAAGAACTGAAATTACACTTTCTGTTATAAAAGTATTCCGCAAACACAAACTGCTAATGGGGAAATTTTTATACAAAATGGCAGCCTTTAAAAAAGATTTCAAACTTAATATATTTCCCACTTTGTCCATATTAAGGTATGTGGTGATACATATGGATGCGGTAATATGTTCAGTATGTTTTGTTTACGTCTTCTGTTAATGCTGCTGTCCGAAATTAAATACTGCAAATATCGGGTCACAAATACATTATAGTAAACGTGTTTTACTGCATCCAGTAATCTTCTTTTCACAAAAATATCGCAATAATGTAAAGTTTAGCAGTGATAAGGAATTTCAACGTAAACACTGGCACTGTGATGTGTAGGCCAACTCATACTGGTACTGTGCACCGTATCAAACAATGTGATATACAAATGTTTTGTCTTTTGTAAAATGTTCTGTTTATTTACTTTTACTATTTCAACTTTGTTTGGGATTATTTTTACGCTCAACAAATGAAAGATTCAGCGTCTGTTAGAATGAACAACATTATTCATTCGTCTTTCTATCTAAATAATTTATACTGAAATAAAGCTATGTGATAAAAGGAATTTCAAATGGTAATGATTTAATATTAAATTTTTGAAACTCGTTAAATAATGTATAGCATTATTTAACCCGTGTCATAAATTCAATATTAAATCGTTACCCATTTGAGATCTTCGATATAGATATGATTAGGTGTGCGTATTTATGTGTATATTATTTACACAAGTGGCTAAAATGGATGACCTTGAGACATAAAAGCAGAAAATTAACAGTTTGACAATACTATATGCAATATATGCGTGCACAACTACACACACACACACACACACACACTTTCTCTTTCTCTCTCTCTTGCTCCCAAAACCGTGACGATTTATTCCACCTATTGTTTGATTTAGTATTTTAGATTTGATAGTGTTTCTTATTAAATAAATGAGACAACGTGACTAAGAATAACAATGGAAACGGTCGGGCAAAATGCTAAAACAAAACGTTAAGAGATTAAATTTTTATGTCAATAGTGTTAACCTTTTTAAAAGATTTATATATTAAATAATGTTTTTCAAAATCTTTAGTAACAGTTCAAAAAGACAAATTTATTTATTCCAATTCCATTTCGGTTGAGAGCATATCTTTGTAGTATTACTGCAATCATCAAAGTATCTGCATATATAATTTTTCAAGAATCTTTCATATTTTGAGTTAACATTAACATTCTGTTCCTGTGTGGTGAATAATGCACATGATTTGAGTAACTATCCTTTGGGTGACATAAGAACGACGGGACCAAAATGTTACTTACGACTCAATTTTGAAACTTCTTTACATATTTATTTTCATATTTATTAAATAAAAAATGCCTTCATTAACAGTCGTAACTGTGTGACGCACTACTAATTTACTTAGAAGAGTACGAAAACATATGGAGACTGCAATACAATAGGTGAAGTTTGTGATGTAGATATGTGAATAGTGAATGATATGCAACAAGCGAAGATACAGTAGCACGATAGGTCACCAAAGTAGCTAGACAATATGGTTGTTTGTCTTGATTACAAGGACGGTGTAGAATGCTCACTGAAGTTAAAGTCAACGGTTTCAAGAAAATGTTGTCAAACATCGACGATACGCCTTATGACTAATTAGTTAGTGTTTCTAATTCTGACAGCACGTGGGGTTTTGCAATGGTTTGTTCAGATATTAAGCATCGCATCATGATGACCCAGCAAACATCCAACTCGAGACATACACACATTATTATGCTGACGAATTGATGATATTTTCCTCGAGCTTGAATTATGTCGAATTATTAGGTTGACCGTTTGAAATGGTATGAGTATTATCATTTTTTAGACTGCATATTTGTGTTGGCGTTACTCAAAGCGATTTTGATTTAGTAATCACATTTCTCCGAACGTACTCAACAACTGGCATTTTTATAATACATTTTAGTGTTGACATTTCTTTGAGTGCATATTAGTGCTTACATTTCTTAAAATGCTGTTATTTCTTAGTAGGGTGCCTATTCCTATTGGCTTTCCTTGCAGTGCAAATTCTTAGGCTGCATTTTTGGTATAGACATTTCTTGGAGTGCATATTACCATTAGCATATCGTGCAGTGCATATTGTTATTATCATTTCTCAGAATGAACTTTGTCAGCGACATTTCTCAGATTGCATATTAGAATTAACATGTCTTAGAGTGCATATTATTATTGACATTTCTCAGATAGAATATTAGTACTGATACTTCTCAGACTGAATATGAGGATGGACATTTCTTAGACTCAATATTAGTACATTCAAATTTATTAAACTCAGTAATAGTATAGGATAGTGGTAGTTTTCTTAAGGTACATATTAATTCTGCAATCCCTTTATATTTATTAAAATAAGTATCAAATATTGACATTTACTAGACAATATTACTACTGACATTTCTTAACATGCATTTTAGTGTTAATATTTCTGAGAGAGCATATTAATTTTGACGTTTCGTATGATGAATATTGGTATTGACATGTAGAAAGCATATTATAATTGAAATTTTCTCAGAACATTATCATTGATATTTCCCAAATTACATACTGGTATAATATATCGTGGAGTACATATTTACGTTTGTTCAGCTCAAATATTAGTATGTACATTATTTTTATGGTCAGTACTAGCATTGGTATTTCTTGGATTGAATAATAGTATATCATACTGGTATTTTTCTTAAGTACACCTTAATATTGCCACTTTTATAGTGCATATTAAAATTGACATGTTATACGTGTGTATACTGGTATTGACATGTCTGAGACTTTATATTAGCATTGACATTTTTTTGACTGGATATTAGTTTAGCAGATTGGTATTCTTCAATATTAATATTGACATTTGTGAAGGCAAATTAAAACTATTTCCTAGACTGCATGCTTGTGTTGACATTTTTCAGTATGCATATTTTATAATGACATTTAATAGATTGAATATGAATACTGATAATTGTAGTTCCAATGTTAATATTCACATTTCGTTCAATGCACTAAAACTAATAAAATTTTGGAATAAAGTTTAGTGCTGATATTTTCTAGAGTGCATATTAGTGCTAACATTTCTTCAAATGTATATCTAGCATTAGCATTCCTTAGAATGCATATTAGATTCAACCATTCAGTGACTGCATTTAGTACTGACATTTCTCAGGCTGAATATAGTATTAACATGTCCTAGAATGCATATTAGTTCTGATATTTATATTAATAATTCTCTCTCAGTGGTAATATTGATATCTCTTATAATATATTTCTATTTCTTGGACTAAGTATTAATATTGGTACTTCATATAATTTATATTTCATGGACTACATATTTTTTATGTTGATATTTCTAAAAGTACATATTAGTATTTATATTTCTCAGACTGGATTATTAAGACTGGCAAGTCTTTGACTGAATATTAGTATTGACATTTCTCAGACTGGATGTTACGACTGACATTTTATGGACTATGTAGTAGTCTTGACATTTCTTAGACCGACTATTAGTCTAGAATATCTGTACTTTGCTTAAGGTGCATATTAGTACAAAGCCGAGGAACATGAATCAGCGTATACGTCGTGGTACCCTCCAGTACGCATCCAAGGCTCCTCCCAAAGCTAGAGAAGCAAAGGATACAACTTGGAAACTGAATCCATCATTGAATTCCGGTTGCGTGCAACTACCAAGGGCATCCCCTGACGTGCCAATATCCTCTGACGTTCAAGCCAATGGACCGACCTTACGAGTTTTACAACTTAACGACGAGGGTCTTTCAGCAGCCAAATGAACCATCCTCAGTACTATAGCCCACCGTGATAATGTTGACATAGTCTGCCTGCAGGAGACTGACGTTACAGACCGGGTAGCACCGGGTAGCAGGGCGATACACCATTGAAGACTTTAGCCTCGTCTCATTGACATCAGATTCGAAATTCGGCGTGCAATGTATGCAGGCTGTGACATTACAGATACCTATCCAGTTTCATTTACCTGATTCTTTAATGCGGTCCAGGTTGGAGGTTACGAGATCGCTAAAGCCTATAAACGGCCCAGTGCCAACGAGGACAACAAGTCGCTTCGAACTATTGAACACACAGCCATCTATACTGGCGACTTCAGCATTCATCACCTTGACTGGGGCTACATGTACCCAAATGAAGACGGGGAACACATGGTAGAGTGAGTAATGAACAAAGATCTTCTGATCCACGACCAAATGCAACGTGGGACCTTACATTCAGCAAGATGACGAAAGAACTACTTATCGGGCCTCCTTTAGGTCACCTCCATTGGTGACCATCCTCAGCAAGTAAATCAAACAGTTTTAGACAACTTGCAACACAATCAGCACAGACGAATACTTATCCATATTGGACTTCAGCTGACGACTATAGTCAGCTCTCCATAGAGGCGTTTGGACTTCCGCAAAGCAGATTGGACGACAGACGATGTACTGTGATACATTAGAGCATAACATAATCACTATACCACTTTGCTGCATCCAAATCAAAGAAGTTTACCACAGCTTAAAAAGAACCATATGTAACCATACTCAGTCTCTCCCTAGTTGCCATCGCCTAGTAAATTTACCTTGTTTGGATGAATAGTGTCAGGCCCGTCTTAAGGAGTATGAATTATCTGGAGACCCAGACATAGCTCATCACTTGATTGATTCCCTGGACACTGCCAGGTGCACTCGCTGGGAGAAAACTACAGGATCACTCAGCTTCACGCACTCCAGCCGGAAATGCTGCAACTTGATTCGCCGACTTAGCCCGTTAAGCAGCCGTCAGTTCACGTCAACACTGTTGACGAACCAAATACTGTTGAAATCCACTAACTACAAGTGGCAAAAGCATCCCTGGAAAAACAGCACCGACGTTAAATATGAGATGAATGGCGACAATACTGTCTTTGGAGGCCAGATGAACTAGATCGAAATACTTCAGACATATTTACAACAACAAAGATTGCAACATAAAATCAGGAAAAACAACAGGCTGTGTAATATCCTGCATGAGTTCCTGAAGCACATTAGCCTAAAAGAAAAGGTATGGTCGCCGCTTTATACACCCGCGTCGTTAGGAAAAAGTGAATACAGACTGTGGCGCCAGGCAAAGACTATTTCTATCCCAAAGCCTAAAGGCGAACTATCAACCAATCTCATCGCTTTCAGTCTGTTTCAAGGAACTGGAACACCTGATTATCCAAAGAATTGGTCCAAACTTGGAGAACATTATAATTGTTGACCCAGCTCTTGAAGAAGATAAATTAATGGTCTCCCTATGGGGTCTATTCTTTCGCCAAGTCTGATCAGTGCTTTTATCAATGACTTGCCTGAAATAAAATTTCGCATGTCCATGTATGCAGACGACATTGCTCTCACGACACCTGTCTTGGTCCGATCGTCCTATGCTAAGCTATTTGACGTCCAATTCAACACCATAATGCACATAATCTGTAGAAAACTACGTTCTACACCTTTACCATGGTTGCCAATACAACATTTCTCCTCCACATATCCGTCGCCAGGAAGTAACCATAAAACTTATGAAAGGTTAATGCAAGTGAGAGACTTTCACTATACATGTTAATCATGTCACATCCAGCAATCCGCTTGGCTTCAAGACATCACATCTAGTTAGGTCCGTTACCAGAGGATATGAGAGTTATTTCAGCGTGGATTGATGAGTGGTCTTCAATAGACGTTGCAAACCACTCCATCGTAGTTGAGCTCTCTGTCTGCCCTCTCAACTTCTACCTTCCTCGACATCTGTGGAGGAACCGTTTTCGGACAGGACAGGTTCGTGATACTATCAACCTAGTTACATCCTGTAGCTGTGGTGCTCTAATGACCATATTACACATTTTGACTAAATATCTACTGATAAAGTTCCCCGATGAATTGCAGCCACTGCACCTTGCTGATGATGACGATGTTAAATGGCTGAGGATGCACTGTATACGATTAATAAAGAAATTAGAGAACCATTTCTTACAGTGAATATTAGTGTTGATGTTTCATAGAATGCGTATCCTTATTTACTTATATATATAGATATAGATATAGATATAGATATAGATATAGATATATATATATATATATATATATATATATATATATATATATATATATACTAAATATTAGTATTAGTACTGCAGTGCATTAGATTGCATACTAGTATTGTTGTTTCTTGTATACATATTAATGTTGTCTTTTTTTGACTGCACCTTTGTGTTGACATATCTTACTACATTTTAATATTGATATTTTTAGATGCGATAATTATATTGTCGTCTCTTACAGAGCATCTACAAATTGACAGTTCGTAGCCACAGGTTAGTTTTGGCATATCGTCTAGTTTATATTAGTATTGACATATCGTATGGTGTATATTAGTATCGGCATATCGTATAGTGTATATTAGTGTCGTCATATTGTATAGTGTATATTAGTATCGGTATATCGTATAATGCATATTAGTATCGGCTTATCGCATAGTGTATATTAGTGTCGGCATATCGAATAGTGTATATTAGTATTGACATATCGTATAGTGTATATTAGTATTGGCATATCAATTGCATATCAATCCTGAAAATATCTTAGTATTTACATTTATTACAGTGCATATTATTGCTGACATGACTTAAAATGTCTTTTTAGCATTTGTTTATTGCTGGCATTACTTAAAATGTTGATCTAGTATTTACTTAATGCTGGCATTACTTAAATTGTTTATCTAGTATTTACATTCCTTACAGTACATAATATAATGACATTTCGTGTGGTGCATATTTATTTGGCATATCTAACAGTTCACATTAGTATGGACATTTCTTAGTTTCAAAAGTGTATTGAATTGTCTTAGACTGAATATAAGTAGAGCATATGGCATCAACAAATAGAGGCATGTTTGTTACACATGAAAGGGAAGTGAATAAAAGAAACGTTCGTTTTATCTATGGCACTGGTCTCAATATATATATATATATATATATATATATATATATATATATATATATATATATATATATATATATATATATATATATATATATATATATATATATATAATTTTAGCTGCATATTTAGCTTAAGATAATAAAATTTGTTTTAAACTCTAAATTAGAGTAATTTCTTGATTAATAAAATAATTTGAAACCTGGCTAGATAAGGAATTACATTAGGAGAGAACTATTCTCGTCAGCGATATATGCTTTTTTGCTTACATCTTAAATTCCAACATTTGCTAAAGGAACTGAAAAAGGTATGTGAATGCGACCCCGCCATAACTAACATGAATAAGTAAATGAACCTGTCATTTTATATCAAGAAATGAACAGTAACAACACTATGACTATTGTCTTTAATGGCAGAAATTCCGTATCGGGAATAAGAGCCATGTAAAGAGGATGGTCACGTTGATCGGGTATAGATATAGGGAATTATGTATCATAATGTAGTTACAGGACACTACAAATTAATATAATAGTTTTATTTATTATTAGAAATTACTCGACTAGCTGAAATCTGTAATTCAGATTCAAGAAACACATAAGCAAACACAAAATTCCAAAATTTTTACGACATTTTCACAGGATGAACCCTTTTTTATTTACTAAAAATCAGCAGCTAAATATTTGTCAGTTTTTATTATAGATACCCCATTAAATATCCTGTGTATCTTTTGAATGATTTCTAAAAGAATTACCTCCATCTATTATATAAGTATTTCTTGGAACGGTATAATTGTGAAATTGTTGTCTACTTCAGCATCACGACCAGAATATGTCGCAGCTTACGAGTGAAACAGATGATCTTCTTATGCTAACAAATCAAAAGATGAATAAAATTTATCTACCAATAAACGCTTTATGAGATTCAGGTCAAAGAAACGTAATAGTTATTAAAAGTACATGTCTTTATTAACGCTCATCGGAGATAGCATTTAAGTCAAACTTTTACTTTGGAATATTTATTAATGGGTTGTATAAGGAAAGATAGTACCCGAATTTATGTACGGCTTGGTATTGACAAATGTGTACGGAGTGCTTGTGCGAATGCAGTTTGGTTTGAGATCTCTCTTTTGCGCTTCTTTTATCGCAGGATTTGAGCTAGAAATCAAGATGATTCAATTTTGGTAGAGATGCATGTTAACTGAGACAAGGATATATAAATTGGTTGTCTTAGACTGACGCATGCCAATGAACACACATTTATAAGCGAGAAGACTGCATTGTCGCTTCGGGTTATTGTTGTCTATTAGATTATGAAGTTTGGAATCACGTTTATTGATATCAGATTGTAGATTCGTTAACTTCAAATTGAGTGGATGCTCCACGCTACTAATGGATTACAAAGATGATTTTGTTTGCATTGTATATATTTATGATTTTGTGGTAGGAGTGATTGTCAGACACATGATTTAATGATGCTTTCCTTTGAATTTTCGTATACACCAGAAAACTAGGACCTGAAAAAACCTTTATGTCTGACAAAAACAGGATATGCGTTTTCATCAACTTCAAAACAGCAAGTCGTCATGCAAACATATATTTAAAGACGCGTTCAGAGAGCATCGTGATGAACATAACAAAAGCAGCGACAAATCATTTCTGTCATAGGGAATTAAAAATTTGTTTCATCAAAAATCTAGATAATAAAACATCAAAAATAATACATTTTTCTGACTCTGGAACAATACTTGTTTTGTTCGGCAAAATTAATATAATTTTATTCTATTATTTGAAGCCAACTTTCATTAATATAAATTTTACAAAAAGTTTTTTTGTCTATGCAAATTGTAGATTTTGTCAAGTAGGCCTTGTTCCAATTTTTAAGTATTTCGGATTTATTGAATATATAGTGACATATGACTCAAAGGAGAAATGGCTTGCGTCTAAATCACATTAGCTTTATTTTTTGAGACTTTGTGCACAATTTTGCATTAGAATATTTATCTTGAGTTCCAGGTTCAATTATATTTAACATTTTCAGACAAACCAGTATAACTTTTTAATGAAAGAGTAAAAATGCATGTTTCCAAATTATATGTCATAATAACTATCTAGCTAATTTCAAAGTCTATGCATAAATCGTTAACGTTTGGGAATTAAATTGTCATTCGTAAGCACAAAAAATGGATTGAATTCCATCTAGCCGATCGAATTTATTTCAGTAACATAATGGCAAAGCAGCGAATGTAATTCCATAATACAGATAGACAACATGTTGAATTGATACAAAGAGACTTTTTGACGTGATTGGCGGAAGTAGTAGGTGGACTCGATGAGTAGTCGCTCAGGAAATACATTGCTATATTCATCATTCAATGCAATATGTATTTTGATGTAAGACTATTTGTGGATGGCGGCGTAATTGGCTTTATCGTATGTATATTGATGTGGCTGGCGTTGTGTTCTATCGATTAGTGTATGCATGGGACTGATACATGGAGTAATTTACGTATTGGAGTTAATAATGTTAAGATAATTTTGTTTGCATATATGTTTGGACAAGGGAGTAAATTCCACTCTTTGTAACACACAGCTCAAAAATCATAGAATCATTTGATTGTCTACCAGCATATGATATAAACAAAAAGTTAAATTACCGTTAAGTTAACAATTTTAAATCCAGTTCTGTACCTAATGCTAGCTTGCAGAAACATAATTGGTGTAATTTGAATTTGCCTGTCCTACAGTGTGATTGCTAATTGGCAATAAATTTGACGAATGAAATGTAATCATTATTTCTGGCCTGTCCAAAAATTCTCATGTAGATTTTTTGAAGCCATTAATAAAAGTCGATAATAAGCTAGTGTAATGGCATTATCGTAGCAAATGGTCAACAATGTCAAACGTTTTTCACTTTACCCAAGTATTTTCTGAAAGGCAAAGGTATTGATTACTGTATCTTGTAGCAAGATCTCAATTATAAACCTTGTAAGTGATGTAGGTTACATAGGTATTGTTGTTTATGGAACATTACAGGCAAAGAAGAAATTAAATCATTTAAATCTATGACAGAAGTGAGAGAAAGAAAAGCAAACGATAGACAAAAGTAACTCAGGTGTTGGTTCAAGTCTGCCTTGTAGTATTTCTGAACGTAGTATATTACATTTACGAAACCAGTAATTGTCAGGGGGCTCCTAGTTACGGATCACTGCCATCTCACCTCTGTCTACGTGGGTTCGAATCTAGGATTCGGCGAATGTGGCTATGTGAGAAAGCTTGCCAGTAGCTTCTAGTGGGCCGGTTGTTCTTTCCGGTGGTTTCCCGGTTTCTTCCTCCACCATTAATTCTGGCCGCCATGAATAGCCTATCGTGTGCTGAAAAATGACGTTAAGCCCAACAACAACAACAACAACAATAATTGTCATGAGTTTAATTTTTTTGCAGCAGTCAATCGTAAATTGGCCTCTACCGTTGTCAAACTTTACGTTTTTTTTGGGGGGGTTGCTACCATGCTAATGAGAATTAGTCTTCCTTACGGTTCAGATTTCAGCTTTTTGTGTCTTTCTCATGAAAGTTAATCAGGAGTTTTTTAATAGGTTATTGAAACCTCAAAGAAATATGTTATTTTACCTCTTAAAACATGTTATATCTATATTAATTGCTCTGAATTTGAAAATATGTTTATGGTACATTTGCTTATATTTTCCTTTTCAAATATAATTATACATTTTCTTCATTTGTGGACCGTTGCAAGTAAATGAAACTTTTAGTAAAAAGTTCTATTTATTGTTCCTTCGCCATAGTTTGGCTTGGAAAACACGTTGACAAGTTTATATATATAAACGGTTTTGTTTATACTTTTATTATGTATAAACACATTTTAAATATTTATTGGCGTGATCCATCTCAGAATTCTTCATGCGAGGGATCTCCTAGTTCTAAAATATAGTTTGTATGTGTATTTGTATTGTGTCAAAGTGTATGTGCTCGTGTTTTCATTTTTACGATTTTTTATTTTATAAGTTGGATTAGGGTTTAAACGCATTCCTAAACTAGTGTAATGTAAGAGCTATTTTTTCCCAGGCTGGAGTCAAAGCTCATTTACATTTTAGTGATCCTTGCCAGGGATCCGTCTTGCCCTATGCCCTATAGGTTTGCTATATGAGTGTGTTATTTGATGTGTCTGTCTTTATGTTTTGTACGGGTTGGCTATATAGGTCATATTCTCATAGTCTCTTTAATTTTATTGGTTTCTTTGATTCAGAAAACCAGTTGTGAAATAAGATTGTTACCGGCCTCCCTATCTTATAACCCTTATTATTCTAGAGTGTGCATAGAGAAGATAGATAGGTGACAGAAAATTTATGTATGAATGAAGACCCCACAGACATACATTTTGTACAATTTCCTATTTATAATCACGAATACTTTTCATTACTGAGTTAATAAAATTTATAAGGTCATTATATAAATCCTTATGATTAATGCCATTTGTAAATAGAAGTTGTGCAGTTTAAATTGTTCCATACTTTTGTTGAATTTTATTTTTGATATTTTGCCATTCCAAATTATTTCGTTGGCATTATAAAATTAAGTGCTTTTTAGAGTCAATATATGCTCTACACAGTCTATATTTTGGTATTTGTTTCGTCAGGTGTTTAATGAAGTCTACTTCACCTGTCAACAATGTATCATGTATATAGTAAAAATAGTCTACTTTGAATTGCAAGCGATTTTATGCCTGCCCAATTTCTTCAGATTGAATCCCATTTTAGTCCCGGGTTTCTCAGTTCTACTTCATGATGTTCTTTAATATGGCTCCATTATCTTTTCCCATATCCCATAGTTTTTTATTGTATCTATATCTGTAAATGAGTTCTTTAATTCTTCTAAAATATCCTGGCGGTTCTAATAATTTACTAATTGAGTTATTGGTATAAATATTCTTATTAAATTTACATAAATAACCATATAGATATATATATTAATTGCGTCCCATGAATAATTGGGGTTATCGTTTTGAACCTATTTAAAATCATGGATTTTTGCTTCAAGCTTAGGTTTGGGAGGTCTAATCCACCCATAGTCTTATCTGCATACATATTTATTTTCCTAAGTAATGAATTTTGTTTTCCCAAAGAAAGCTCAGTATTTTCCTTTCTATATTGCCCATCTTGGCTTCTTTTAAGTAAGTAGAATTCATAATGTAATTTAATTGACTATATAGGTAAGTCCTGGCGACTTATATGCGGTCCATTAAGTTTAGCATGACATGAAACCAAGATTCGATTTGTGCGTCATTTTGATATTAGCTTACTATAGTTTTTGTGAGTTGAGTTCAATCCGTAAATAATTCCCAATGTTTTTACATGATTTTTTGATCAAATTTGGCGGGAGAACTGGATGATTTCCCCGCCATTTTCCTATTAATAAAATTTATGTTTTACTGTGATTTATTGCCGATTAAGAGACTCTTCCAAATTTTGTGAATTCATCCTGAAGGTGTATGAAAGAGTATCTGTCTCTAGCAAAGTTTGTACAATCTTCTGCATGTAGCATAGTCTTAAAATTGTTCTTCATATTCGTTATTTTGATTCTTTGAATATTGGTGTTATTTTTAATGTTTTTGTTCAAGGCTTCAATAGCAATTACATATAGCAACATCGATAGAGGGCAGCCATGTCTTACTGAGCGTTGAAGCATAAATTCGCCCGTCAGGGCTCCATTTATTATTATTCTAGAAGTAATATTTTTATACATGGCTTTGATCCAATAAATTATATTATTACCAAATCCGCATGTTACTAAGGCTTTAAATATAAAATCGTGTTTTATTCTGTCAAACGCCTTTTCTTGGTCGAATAAGTAAGTACATTACTGCCTTTTCATTTTTACTCGTAATGAGATCTGTTATCGAAGTAATTGACAATAAAATATTTAAAATCTTTCTACCTATCCTCCCAGATTTGATTTAGATTTTTTATATTGTTTAAGCACTTTATAATTATATTGGTTATGATCTTATTTAGTATCTTATAATCCGTATTAAATAGTTTTATAGGTCTCCGTTTTTCAAATCTTTCCTTTCCCCTTTCCCCTTTCCCCTTTCCCTTTATAAATCAGAGTGATAATTCCTTCTTTAAGAGTTTTGGGCATTTCCCCATAAAATATAAAAGCTCTAAAATTTCAACTAGGTCATCTTTAAAAGTTATGTAAAATTCATATGTTAATCCATCCAACCCTGGTGATATTCCCCTGTTTAAGTTATTCATAGCTTTCCTGATTTCTTCTGTTGTAATAAATTTCTCATAATTTTCGTTATCCTCTATCGATATTTGGTTATATTCAGTTTATCCTATATACTGTTCTATTTTTTCAACATTTATATTTTGAGATATAAATATGTTAGAGTAATATTCTTTAATGCCATTTAAAATATTTAATTGATCGTTTACAATTTTTTCCATTTATTTGCATTTCCTCGATTTTTCTCTGTTCTCCCATTATAAGTTCTAGTCGTTTATATGTCATTTTCTTTGTAGTATAGATCACCAAATTTCCCTGCCCTTATTTTGACCCCTTGTAGTTCCCTTTTCTAGTTCTTCCCATTGTTGTATTATTATGGAATCATGTTCTGTGACAGGTTTTCCTTTCAGACGGATTTCAGTATAACATTTTGGAGCCATTGATTTCTTTGCCTTTCTATTTTGCTATAGTATTTAGTTTTTTAATTCATTTTTAGATATTCCCAATCTTTCATAATATCTCCCATTGTAATTTGTTTAAAACCTTTTGTGTGTTCTTATTGTAGCTATATAATTTATACTTTCTAAGTGTGAATTGTTTAGTTTCCATATTCCTGCCCCCTCCCATTTTATTTTATTTATTATTTCTAATACTAGTTAGACTGAGTTATGGTCGGCTATTCTGTCGTCATGTATATTACATGCTTTAATTGATTTTATTTGATTTTCAGAGATATAAAATGTGTCCAGCCTACTTCCCTTCCACTGATCATCTGTATATGTGTACTTTATAACATCTGGTTTTTGCATCTAAAAGTGTCCATAAGATGATTTGATTGTATAAAAAGTACCCATTTCCTCATAACACTATCCGATTTTGAGAATTTCTCACTTTTGTCTTCTTCGTTTAACACCCAGTTAAAATCACCTCCCAAAGGAAAAGGTAACCACAGAAATTAATGTAGGTAGTTAGTTATGCTTGATATAAATTTTAATTTTTATATATTAATAATATTCCAGTTATTTACTATAATATGTATTACTCTGCCCTGAAGTTCTGTATTTAATTTTATTTCCTCAAAGTTGAAATCTTTGGCTGCTTGCCGAATAATTGTAGCCACTCCTGCTATATTCTTGCTAGGATGGTTATTTGGCTCTTCCTCCAGTAATTTCATTTCCGGTTCGGCTAAGCTGTGTGTTTCTTGTATGAAAATAATATCGTATAGTTTTGCCTTTTCTAAAATTTTCCCTACTTTGTTTTTAAATCCATTGGTATTAACAGTCAAGAGTTTGAGGTTCAGTCCCTCCATCGTGGCTGTGTTAGAGTCTTATTTCCATTTTAAGTTGTATTTAAGTTATTTGTGAAATTTCCCTAAGTTATTGATTATCTCCATCGTGAGCAATCCATTTTGCTTTGTTCCTTGTAAAGTCGATAGTCTTCTACGAATCCCATTCTGTATTTTCTTTCTTTTTGTGGGGGGAGGTCCATGATCATGGAATCTTCTATTGTTTTGTTTTCCTGTGGTATTAAGTCATCAGTGTTATTTTGAGTTTTCTCTATTTGCGAGTCCTCTTTATAGAATGGGTTTTTTTGTCTTTCTAGTCTGGTTCTTTTCTCTCAATTCTTGTTCCCTTTGTTTTTCTAATCTCTTTGCTCTTGTTTTTGCTCTCTTTTTCTGCATAACTTATTTGGCTGGCCTCTAGCCAATTTTCTGAGCCTTTCGTTGTTGGTGTTGATTGAATCATTGCTATCAGCCGTCAACTTTTCATTTGTTTCGTTATTTTCCTCATTTGTATCTTGATTATTTGCTTGCTGGGTGACTTCTTCCTCTACTGTTCTGATTTATTCATTCTGTTCTAATGGGTCTGGGACCACAGCTACCACTTCTTGATCGTTTTTGCTTGCTGCTACTACCGTATAGGATTTTGGAGCTGTATTTTGGGTGTGACAGTCCCTCTGCATGTGGCTTGTATTCCCACATTTGAAACATGGGCGATGAAACTGGCATCCCTTGTACCACGTTTTAATAATAAATCCCATCACTTTAAACCTTGCTGGTATTTTTGTAGCGTCTGCCTCTGCTACGATGATAATTATTATTCCTGTCAGAATTTTTGGAAAGCCTCAGTATTTTACCTTTTGTTGATATGTGATTTTTATGCCGAATTTCTTTTCCATTTTCTCTAGTAGCTCTGTATTTAGACACATGCAGTTCCACAGTTTTTTGTCCAAGTTGTTTGAGGGTGGTGGTTGGTTACAACTTTTCTGTGTTGACACTATCCCTCTCGTCCCAGCACTGAGCTGGTAAGGTCAAGAAGTGACATCTTGTGTTTTCTAAAGTTTCCCTTTTTATGTTTTAAGTTCCCTTTCCCAATATATTTTGATTTGGTGTTTTAATTTTGCTAGGGCTATTATTTGCTTTTTTACAAATTCTTTATTTATCAAGTTGTCCTTATTGTCAGTTGGGCTTTTCTCCTAGCTCACTACTTGTGCTGTAATATGCCTGGGTTCGAGCTTCCCCAACTAAACTTAGGATTGTAATTTCGCCTCCGGGAGCTAGGGAGCTATTTGCTCTTGGGTCGATTTCCACTCCTTTAATTGTTTATATTCCTTCAAGTGCCTCTGCCAGTCTCTCCGGTCCTATGTTGTTCATGTTGTGTTGTATTTGTTGTTGGTGCAAGCATTCTTGTAGGACGCCACTATGTCATATTTATGAGTTTTCCTTAAGTTTGTGTTCTTAATCTTTTTAGTTATTATGTGAATGTTGTGCGTTTTGGGGGCTGTACTGTTGTTGTGTGCGGTTGTTTAAGTTTTTATTTGAATCGCACCTCAGCGCCATTTTGGGTTTCGATTGGTGTTATTTGGGTTAGGCCATCATATCGACATTGAATATTTATCTCTATTCCACTTTGGTTTTATTTGCGAGATCCCTTGTCATCTCGGACAGTTTCTTTTGGGGTATGGCTTGTTGTTGAAACTGGGTATTCCGATTGTGTTTCGTGGTGCATTTCCTTGATGTTTTCTGGAACGTTCTTGGCTTTCAATCCGTGAGAGTTGTATCATATTGTCACAAAAGAGAGTAAAGGAGTAAAGATATTTGAAAAATGTGTTTGTCTGCTGTTATTAGTGTGCATTTCGGTAGAACAGTTTGTTGCTATTATATATTAATGATGAATGTTCAACAGCGTATAAAAACTCAAACTATACAATGAATGAGTATCAAAACATTAATGTGTGCAAAAGTTTTTATAAATAATTAATCATTTTTTACTCAGGCTAAATTTTGATGGGACTTTAATTTTTCAAGAATTATTAAACATATTCTTATAATATTAATAATATGACACTCATTAAATCATAAGTAAATTAAAATAATATAAAAAAATTAAAATTTTTATTATCTAATTTTAAACAGAGGACATAATTCAAAAAACATTTATTTGATTAATGAATGTATAAGGTTTTGGAATTTCGACCTTTTGAATAAACCGTATTAAGACGGTGAATCCAATAGGTTGTCTTTAACAGACATCTCAGAATCTGCTATAACAATAAGTTGAAAGGAGAACTCTTGCAAAGAATGGGAACTCTTGTTAAAATGTTCTAAAAAATGGAAAGAAAATGGATGATTGATATAAAAAGCATTATATCTGATCTATGTTGGTTCATACGTTTAGATATTTGTTGATTGGTTTGTCCAATATATTGAATGCTACACTTTTTTAAGGTGATCAAATAAATGACATTTGATGTTGCACAATTAGTGTCACAACGCATATTAAAAGTTTATTTCATATTATTACTATTGAAAGAAGTATTGTCATTAAGATAAGAACTGTGCAAACATCTAGGTCTATTCCATTTAGTTGATGATCCCTTTTATATAATGTTTTGGGTTTTTTTTAAATTTAGAATTAATTAGAAAATCTTTAAGTTTTTGGGGCCTTTTAAAAGCAAGTGGGAGTTTGCTTTCGTGTAGCGATTTAACACTTGCTTTACATGATAATTTTAATAAATCCCAATATTTATTAATAATCTTACCTAAATTAGGCAAACTTGGATTATATTCAATAACAAAAGGAATGATATCTTCATTTCTATTTTTGGTTTTACATTGTAATGATTTAAGTTGCGTAAAAGGAGATACTTTTGGAAAGCAGTATTAATGATGTCAATAGGGTAATTCCCATTTAAAAAGTGCTGACCTAACTCTGTCATGGACGATTTAAAAACAGTGTCATCCGAAATAATTCTTCTATATCTTTGTGCTCGACTGTATGGTATCTAGTCTTTACATAATTTACGATGACAAGAAGAATATTCAACATATTGATGAATATTCGTGTTTTCAACAAGAACCATTCTGGAGATATCATTATTTTCATTTTTCACGACTTCTACGTTTGAAAACGATACTCTAGTTTTAGATAGATTGAATATAAATTTTATTGTGGACGCAATTTGTTCAAAACAGTCTATAAAATTATAAAGGTCGTCCAATGAATAATTCTAAATCATAAAAATATCATCTAAACATCATGAGTGATGAAGCAATAAAGCGAAATCGATCACACATTCTACGTCTTGGTGTTGTTTATATATATATATATATATATATATATATATATATATATATATATATATATATATATATATATATATATATATATATATATATATATATATATATATGTATATATATATATGTATATATATATATATATATATATATATATATATATATATATATATATATATATATATATATATATATATATATATATATATATATATATATATATGTCTTTGACATATTTTTGGTCATGATGGCATTTAGTAAGAACTGATAAGAACTCAAATAACCTTAACTTTGCAGAAATTCAAAAACTGTTTGTTCCTGAATTGTTTATCAATTACTGATGACTGAATGTGTTAGTTTGTTTAAAACTTTATTAGGCTGGTTCAAACTTTGAAATGTTTATGGAAATACAGGTTTGTCTTATCCACGAATTGTTTCTACTTATACTATACACCTTTAAGTGCAACAAATGATAGCATGTGTGCTTCATAATTCTACGTATATACTTGTACTTTCGTACACTCAAAGTAATTCAAATAATTTTACAGAACAATTGAATGTAATTTAAATTAAATGTGAAAAATAAACAAATGTACGCACGGTGGAATTGTTTATCGTGAAAACATATGTATGAAATTGTTGATAGGGCTATTGTTGACTATCACAAATAAATCGTGAACATTTGGGAATCTCAGTAAAACTTATAACCTGAAAAATTAGATCGAAATGTATCTAGATTTAAATAATCCACTTCGATCAGAGAATTGGAAAGATTAATTATGTTTCCATTGATTTATAAAGACATTTGGCATGACGCGTGGACAAAGAGGATGGAATCGGTACGCAATGACTCGGAAGACATAATTTATCTTCTCCTGTGGCATATGTTTTGATATTAAAATACGTCCCAGTGGCATCAAATTAATTGGCCAAAATGATGTTGCGTCTATTAATGAATGTTTAGAACTGATAGTCGTTGTAAATGATACGAAGAATAAAACACATTAAAATAGCTTGATTGCAAAATCATTTTGGCACGAAAACAGATTGATGAGATTATGTCGTCCTGTTCAGTATCAACAGACACTAGGATTGATTTTGCATACAAATACTTTATCGTGTTTATTTTAAATGCACGTCTCAAGATTTCATTGTTAATAAAAGATATCTGCATAGAGTAAATTTATGATTTCAGCAGCGGTAATCTTTAAAGTAACTTTACAAAACTTCATACTTTAAAAATATTTGTATCTCTCTTGTAACATTAGTAGTGCATATTCAAATTATTAATCTTGTTATTACGGGTTTATTATCGGTACCTTAATTTCGAAGATCAGGTAAGACCATTTCGGCATCAAGCATTTTCTTACACAGTTCGATAACAACTAAACAACCAGAGCATGCGTGGGATTTTCTTTTATCTCAGCCTACTTTTCTTCCTCTCAAGCATCCATGCACAACCGTTTGCAAATACTAGATGATACATCTCAAGTTTATGTATTAATTTCTAGATTACAGCTTGACAATTGGCAAAATAGTTTATGGTAGAAGAGTGTGGGTTGAAATTACAGGAGTTTCCTTGGCACAGAACAGTGGTTCAGAATTGATTTATATAATTCTTGAAAATCTTATTATCGTACTGAAGATAGGCTGATACTAATCTCGCAGGACACATAATCGAATGATTTTCAGACAGGTGGAGAGCACTTTCGCACTTAAACTATTCTCATTGCAGATATCTTCTGTTGCATTACAAACAGAAATTTGATATCCAACCATCTATGTAGCGATGTGGGTATATTAAGGATATAAGGAAATTAACACTGCGCCGTTGGTTTACATGCGTGGAAGGCAATAGCGCAAGAGGAATTCGGTGTAAGATGGGTCTATTGGTTTAACATTGGAATGGGATTACCGAGAGGGTGTTAATGCGGAATAAAGATTTTTCGGGATAAACTAGGCAGCTCTGAGAATTACCAACAGGCTGGTGGCCTGAAAAGTTTAAGAACCACTCGTTAAGATTCACAGGGAAAAATATAACACTAGAATAATGATCCACTATCCAAACACACATTATATATATATATATATATATATATATATATATATATATATATATATATATATATATATATATATATATATATATATATATATATATATATATATATATATATATATATATACAATCTAGAACCCGCGTTTTGATTACTACCATCGATCCAACTAAAATGGTAGGAATTGTCGATACAAACATTTTCACGCATTTACACAAACATGCTATCGGGCACAAGGGTAAAAAGTGTTTATAGACACTACAGTACAGTTAGATACAAGCATACTATTGAATAGACAAAGAAAATGTAAATAGTGTTTTGGTTAAGTTATATATAACAAACACAAACAAAAAATAGAATCTTTTTGGCAAAGAAGATGAGAATCTCTTTATTCTTGAGATCTGGTCAGCTCTAAAACGGAACAGTAGAGTTGTTAACGAAATTAAGTTAACGTCTACCATACTACTTCATTGTTCGTCTCCTTAAAGGTATTTGCACTGCCGAGCCATAGAAAAATACCCTCTTTTAAGTGCCCATGCCTTTTCACATCCACTCTTCGCTTATAGATAGATACCTAATGCTGGTGATAACCCACGATGGTTTAAAATAGACCACGTATTCTGATTGAAATAACATAATCGAAACAAGAGTTGAAGACCCTGTCGTGGTACATATGGCATATATCCTTACATGGTCTTGAGCGTAGGTGAAACAATGAAACAATGCACTTGTATTTAGACTAAGAGAGGGTCTAAACGGATTAAAATGTTCCACCAATCACAAAATACAGCCAAGGTGTGGGTTCTCTCTTCCAACCACTTGACAGAAGACAAATGATGTCACATTCAATATATGAGTGCATGGCGTTCATAAGGTTTACTATTGCGGCGCAGTTTGAATATTATATACATATGACTGAAATAATGAAGACAATATATTAGGTGCATCTTCTGCGGATGCCTGTTCTACTCAGAGTGCTGATATGATGACTAGTAAAGCAGCTGTATATAGCATTCAATTTTCAAAGAGGATTTTCAATCATACTATGGCTTGGCAGTGAAAATAGCTTTAGGTACAGCTGATGTATTGTCATCCATAAGAATGTTTGCTTACAACTGTAGTACTACATTCACCTCCTTCTCCATCGCTCTCTATAGGTGGATGATATCAGAAAGAGACAGAAGGTAAAACGGGAGAACATTTTACAACAGAATGAATCAGAAAGCAGTCTGTATGTAATAACGCAAAGAAAAGAAGAAGAAGAAAAAAAGAAATAGAAGAAGAAGAAGAAGAAGAAGAAGAAGAAGAAGAAGAAGAAGAAGAAGAAGAAGAAGAAGAAGAAGAAGAAGAAGAAGAAGAAGAAGAAGACGGAAAAGAAGATAGTGTCGTTAAAAGTGATTCGGACACTAAAGATGATGATGTCAGATCCATAACTTTTAAATAATAAACACCCAATGGTCCTTTTCAGGACCACCTATATGAATTGAGACTTTGAGACATTGCTCAATGGTTGCTAAATCAAATACGACTTAAATCCCTTTGAATATGATACACTGATACGCATGCGTGTCTGTTTAAATATCATATCCAAGAGACACATACACTTGTCTTTGGTATATTCTCTTGGAATCACAAGGAACATTTCTTAACACATTACAAGAACCCATTTTAGCCCTTCTTTTTTGATGCATTCTATCTTTTTGTTTCAATTTCTTCACTGACATGGGTTCTTCCTCAACGATGTCATGACTTTTGAAATTTCTTGAGGGATACAAGTTCTACTTCTGTTTCTGAAAAATGCTCCTCTTTCAGCTTCTCTGGCTTATTCTCTTTTTTCTTCTGACAGTGAGGATGAATGGACTTTTTACTGACAATTATAACATGTACTTTTTACCTTTGTGTTTAGTTTCTCCTGTATGTCCTTTACTTTAACACTGTGCAACTTGTGGAGACCAATGTCCTTTCTAATGAAGAACAGGCTTTGCCAAATATTGCATTGAACCTGATAGCAATAGTGTTCCCAAATGTTGACCACCAAAATAATAGCCTGCTCAAACTATCAACTCATAAATCAACTGTCGAGTATTGGAGTCCTGTCTTTTCACATATGCACCTACAGTTCTGTTAACATTCAAGATTGTTTTACTTGGTCGTCATGAACTTCGACCGAAAATAGGGTTTTGATTTGAAGTGATGCCTTAATTTGTGTACGATGAATGATTTTGACCTTAAGCACATCCCAATTGGCTAGTTGATACAATTGGATGATATGCGTTAATTTCGCCATAAAACTGCACAAAGATAGTGAGGGAACACATTTATGGAACTGTCACTGGTAATGTTAAGTAAAATTGGTTGTTCATAATTCTAGAGTTCTGCAGTCCGAGGGGTCGCTAAACGTCAGAGGAGTGTCTAAATGAGGATTAATATTATTGTTGTTTTGGTGGTGAGTGTTATGAGGGTGACTGACGTTGAGTGCAATTATCCCGTTGTTACCATTAGAGTACTTCAGGGATGGATTGGTAGGGAGGTAAGTGATTCATCTGCTCAGTAAGATGGCCCGCAATTGTTTGTCTCCTTGTTGCAAACTTAAATAGCCAATGGCAGTACAGATGGCACAATACACCAGGGATATTTGCAGAAATAAACGATTTTTGTTTTATGCACACGTTCTCCACACCACACCCACAAGGGTTTTTTTGTAGATCTTGCATAGAATAAATTGGAGAAGCAGCAGTCACTGCTATAGTGGTTGGGACAGCGTTGAAGGGCATCATGCTTACTTCTTTTTATATGATTTGCGAAGTGTCTATCCAAGGATCAAAACTGGCGTATATAATTTCCAACGTACTTTGTCTTCTTTGACACTTTGTTTTCCCACTTTACGGATTCTTTGATTAAGAATGCTTTCGATGTCGTATACTTCAAAATCTTGTTTGGTCACGCGATGTAACTGTGGTAAGTAATACGTTTTTTTAAATACTTCTCCGTTCATTTTATCCAATTTATAGACGGCAGGATGACACGAAACATTTCTGTGGTCCAATTGAGTAAGTAACTTTTGTTGAAAGTGTGTTTGGTTTTGCCAATGCTCACCCAATCTCGCACCGTCAACACTTCACCTCTCTTGGGGACAGCTACAGTCAGAGACGTACCAAACAGGCGCTTGAAGATGGTCACATCGTTGTCTGGAGTCGCTTCTTGGAGTGGGGGGGCGCATCCGATACTCCGATGGTAAAATTGGTTGTCCGTTTGGACCAAGATGTCGCTGTGCTTGAGAGTGTGTTGATGCGTGAAATATTTTCACATTTGTTCCTTCTAAGTGAGTTGCAAACGTTCAACGATGCTGGCTTTGGTTTCTGGATTCTCTGTGGTGAATAAAATTAATGTCACTGTGTTTTAATTCTTTCTGGAAAGCTCTGTACAGAATTTATGTGCCTTTGTCGGTTTGCATCCGAAGAGTGTGACAACCACTTTGTTTCAAACACCAGTTGTAGGTCTCACACAAACTCAGTGCTCGACTTGAAAATCAATGGCATGACCCAGGTAAATATGGAAAAAACTACGATGACGCAAAACGTATTCATAGCCACGATTGCATGTGGCCAAATGAGAGACACCGGCTAAATCGGCTTGCCATTGATGATCGATGCCATCTACTCGGCTACGACTTCTGGAAAATTTTTATTGTATAGGTTTATGTAAGGTGTAAGTGGCTAGTTATAACCGTCGTTGCACTTAAGGTAAACGAATACTTTTAAGTTGGGGTTTGGCAGCAGGATACAATTTATGATCTCCGTAATCAGCATGATAGGATGGATCGCAGTAAATGCTCAGGACATTTTTAATAGGTCACCCACTCTTCACGGATGCTGCTATGAATGGGATGAGGTGGTGGTTTGGAAACAGATTGAAGTTTCCGATTTGCCATGGAAGTAGATGTTGAGGGCAGTGGTGATGGTGGTGGTAGTGGCAATAATGGGATTACTGTTATCTTCCTTTCTTTTTTCACTTCTGGGTTCTCATCTTTCTTTTTGTACTCTGTCAAAGGATGAGTGGACATCATCTTTCTAACCCAAGCTTTAAGTTTTTCTCGTTGTTGTGTGGAGAAAGGGTCATCAAGGATGTTGCAATATTACTAGGAATAAAAGATGTTGACAGCGTTTGAAAGACTTTGTGTGCCTCTTCTTCCTCAGATATCCGTAAGGCTGCGTCTCTCTTGGTCACTTATGGCGATTTACTTTTCATCAGGGTCGTAAAATTTTTTAGTCAGTGGAGCTGTTTCGTCTAAACCTTTCTGATGAAAGAATTGTAGTCGTTCAACACTTGACCGTACCGTCGTGAGTTTTATGTTTCTGATAAATCGCATAGCAACATCAACTATTGAAATTCGTGTTATAACTGGGACATTCCGATTAAATGGGGATTTGAAGGTAAATGAGGAGTCCTTTGGTCTTGTCAACGATACGATTCCATCCATTGTTTGTAAGGCACAAAGCTGGGTTTTGTCCTTGCATCCGATTTCAATGGTCACTTCTGAGATCAATCGATTACAAAATCATCTTATCTTCTGGATCCGTTTTTCTAGATTTTTTAGCTATTTGTGAAGCAGTTGCTCCCACGGGTCCTGTTATCACGGAGCCAATGTGGCTTTGAGTATATGTGCTAAAAGCAGGTGCAAAATAATCCGCATTGTACCGACATCTTTTTCTCTTGAGGGATATATATTTTCTTTCGGATTATTTGGCAGGAACGTGCGGATCATTTTCTAAGCATTCTTTCTGATATGGAGACAATGGTATCGTTCCTTTCAAGACAATCAGACAATATTTACACACAGTATTGATGACGTCTTTGGAGGCTGTATGAATGAGTTGATTTCGCATGGGTGGAGGGGCTTTGGACAGGACGAACAACACGTTGTAATGCTTGGCTAAACGAGTATGTAGTCCTTTCCGTTTCCTTCCTCTAGTCTCAGAAAAGTAATAGCTTATTTGTGCAACATCTTTGTTTATTCTCTTTTAAAAAAGACAACTTAATGAGCATTGAGACTGATGGTGCGATGAGTTTTACTTTGTTGAAACAAATTTTGGGTGATGTAAATGACACTTGCATTACGATGATGCCATTTGCGTGTAAACCACAGTTTAATTTCTTCTTCGTTTTCTCCTAACATGGCATCGAAGATGATCAGATGAATTTAATCGAGATAAGACATGATCCCGTCGTCTTCAACATGAATGCCTTCCACAAACACAACCAAATCGCTTTGATATTTTCACAGGAGGCTGTATGCCGTGTGGCACACTTTGTAACACCACACCATACGCTGATTTTTATATTCAATTAATCGTTTGAATAAATCGGTTTTGCATGAACGTCTCGGTCCATAAATTAAGGGGATGGCAAAGACACAAGGCCTCCCAACTAGCACAATCTAAGTTTTCGTTGTTGACTTTAAAAGTGGATGAAGAGGAAGCAGATACAGCACAGGTAGCCTTAGTGCAAGGAATACCACTTTTGAAATGAAGACAGTCATGACCAGAATTTGTATTAATTTTTGAGAACACGTTTATTGCACCACGTTTTTAAAATGGAACACGAAAGACCCCAAAAAGCCATAAAAGTCAAATAGTAAATCACATCGATATAATACACATGAAAGTGGAATATAAATAGGTCAGTAAACAATATTATTGTATGTTCTAGGAACAGTTTGTGATGTTCTTAGGGAATCTACGCTTGGCACCGTCACGCTAGGATCCTTCCGGAATGTATAGATCGTACCTAGTCCACAAAGAATCGGCTGGAAAAAAAATCCCAGAAAGCAAGTCACTAAAACAGACACCACACGTCTACCTCACTTCAGTGGACATAGTTCATGTAATAAGCACTTTTAATCCTCCAGTCTGAATAGTACCATTGATTTCCTTCCACAGAATCTGTTGTTCACAACTGATAGATTTCGTGCCATGGTAGCCATTTTTATACTCTCTTTCGTTGAAGGTAAAACATATACCTTTTTTACAAAATTGGTTTTATTTCAATATCGTACCAAAATTGCTTAGTCACTACCTCACATTCTACATGCCGCACAGAAGATTCCACTTGAACCAAGATTAGTCCGTGTAAAAGATTTTTGTAATCTTCTAACTCTTCCGTTGTAATTAGGCTTACTATAATCACCTTTTATGAAGAATGAGTGGCATCCAAAACTTTATGAATCTCACGTGATTCGTTAATGTCTGACCAATGGCAGACTTTAAAATGAATCATATTCCTCTTCTACCGTTCAGGTACCAGTGGTTCCAACATCGTGGACGTAACGGATGCAATTATTCTTTGAGCTGCACTTGTATTTTGAACAACTTTAGGTAAATGCTTTCTCTCAACTCCAGAGGCAAACCACTAGTGTTTTGTTTGTATAGCATCCATCCAGAGATGACTGAGGTCGTCCCACTAAAGGTAGATAGTGACTGTGTGGAGACCATCGATTATGTTCCAGGTAAGCGGAATATTTCTGAGCCCACTGACGTTGGCTCTGAGGACGATATTGGTTTACTTGCAGTGAGGAACAAAAAAAATCGGGATTAATGGGCCTGCATAGAGTAGTGGCTCCTTAGCCATTCCACGAGAGCTGTGGAACCGGCAATACATAGTGTTCCTTAACTGGACGCTATGAGATTCATTGCTTCGTGCTGAATCATTATGTATTATCATCACTATATGAGTCAAATAAAAACAAAACTTCTTTATGAATAAAAGTTAATAATAGGTACATTGTTCACATGGATGAAGCATACATTATTTATATTGTGTTCACAAATTCTATACATTTGTCACCGTTAGTAATAGAATCATAGATTGCTCATATTATATTTACATTTTTCATTCACAAAATTGCTTTTAGTGCCGTTGATAATTCGATTCCCAACTGGTTTCGAAACCATCTCTTAATTTGAGCGGAAATATTCTTAGACTTTACTGGCACAATTTTGATTATTTCGAGGGTTTATCAACTTACCTTTTCTACAACAATCTCTTTTGCAATCATCACCTTAATCGATTCTTCATAAAACGGAATGAAAATATAGCTAAACAAGCTTTACAAAACTTAAGTATTCTAATGAATAATACAACTATACTGGTCTTCTAGTATACTTATTCTTAGTTAACTTTACTCCTGTGTTTGTTTGTTTTTAAATCTGTTTACGTCAAGAGTTGTTAGACACCTCAAATCATAGTACACATAGATTTGTCTTCAAGTATTTTTTTTTAGTAAATGGTGTTAAAAAAATAATATCTGATAATTTGTTCAATACTATTGTGATCTGTTTGCAATGCTACATGCATAAAATCTAAACTTGAAATTAAACAGCATTTACTCTTGTCCACAATTTTTAACATTATGAAATAATCAGACTTTCCAGAATCTGAGAAGTAAGCCTCAAACATTATAACAAACTAAAATAGGCCAATGGCTAAAAAGCTATCCCACCATGGATGTGGTCTGTCTCAGTCTATGATGTAACAGTGTAAATGTGTATTGGCCTCTTCGTGGTCATTTGCTGTGTAGATATTTATAAGGTGGGAATATTGGTAGCTTACAAGTTATGAGCAAAGGTCAATTACACATACCCAGTGCCGTGAACCAGTTCATGTGTCAGATGCTTAAGTGTATGCATTACGTATATTAAATGTCCGCATCAATAGAGTGGAGACCTTAACATTGCCCGATTTGTGAGCCAAGGACATTGCAGTTAACCCCATGTCATGGGTCTATATTCAATACATATCTGATATAGTCTTTAAATCAACAGTTTCCAAGTTATAACCGAGGGGCAAGTCCTGACCCAAGGATATGATCAGGGTCTTTATTGAATGTATGCTAATAAGGAAGTAATGAATATTCCATATTTAGACATATAAATGTAAGTGCTAACAAAAATATAAAATAAAATAGACTGAACAATACAAATATCATCTCGTTACGTGCATTTGTTATAATACCTTTATAATGGACTTCTGTGAAATTCAAAGCTGTACATTACCCATTACATCCTCATATGATCCCTCGACAACAGACTATGCTATTTAATCAAGAACAAAAAATGAGAATGAAACAAAAACTAAACTTAGTGAAATGAATCTACAAACAGTGATAGGGTACGGCCTAACTTCTGTTTTGGAATTTGTGACAGCAACTTTAAAAGGTATTTTGTGAACCCGTTCACACTTGCGACTGTGTGGAAAACCGGAGGTAACGATTTCATTATAATACTTATCTGTTGAAGAAATTAAATATTTCGCATGGCCTAGAAGCACCCAATACTAGGCTCACGCTTTTCTACAACGTATGACATATTTGAAACAAAGATACATTTCAAAGATACAACTATAAATTGAAAGCTTGCTAGTTTAAGAAAATTAGTGAGGAAGACATAGGAAATTGATTTACCGATTCCTAAAAAAAAAAAAACTTAGTTACAACTGAAAGCTCTGTTAATACGTCTCAAGCAAGAAACGGAATGAGAAATCTGGGAAAACAAACTTTAAACAGATTTATAACTCCAGTCATTGAGAGAATTAAGACTCAATGTAGAGTTTATGAAAGTAACAATCAAGATTTGTGTGAAATTTTAAATTACATTCTAGAAAATTTCAAGAAAGCAACCATTTAGATAATTAGACAAAGTGGTTTCATTAAAAAGCAACTTGACATAGATTTGTGACAAAATCAACAATGTTAAATACAGATAATTTATTGTAGAACAAGACCAGGGAAAATGATGAGCAAAGGTATAATAGATTATAGCATTAGCCTTTTATCTTTATAGCATTTTGGCCAGGAAATAATTGTGATACATGTTTGATATCTTATATTGCATGTCGATAACGATCAGCCACTCACAAAAACTTGTATATAGATTGTCTACACAAGTCAGGAACAGAATGTCTTGTGTAAATGAACAATATGGAATATATATATATATATATATATATATATATATATATATATATATATATATATATATATATGTGTTTGTATGCAGTTGAATCTCTTCTCAATGTAGTTGAATCTCTTTTAAATAAAAGAAGTATTCACGTAGATACACAATTAAATTATGGTTTGGTTAGATACAGCCATTGGTTTAATCTCAGGTAACGGGCACCCCACAGAAAGGATATCAGAATATTTAGATCATTTTATGAGACCACATGTCCACAAATTACCATCATATCTTCAAGACACGACAGATTATCTCATAAAAAGCAAAGCTAGTGAACCATTACTGCCAGATACATTACTTGCTTCCTTAGACGTCACATCTTTGTACACCAACATACCGCACAACGAAGGGTTACAGGCATGTAGCGAAGCATGGGAAACAAGAACTGTAAACAATCCACCCACACACTTCTTAATCCAACTCCTGGAGCTTGTCCTAAAACTTAACAACTTTGAATTTAATGAAGAAAACTACCTACAAATCAATGGAACTGCAATGGGTACTAAAATGGCCCCTTCGTATGCTAACATTTTCATGGGAAAACTTGAGGGAAAGCTCTTAGCATCGGTTGAGCGTACACCATACCAGTGGGTACGCTTTATCGATGATATAGAAATGAAGTGGCAGTATGGAAGAGAAAGTCTGGATGACTTCATTTCAAAGGCAAACAACTTCCATCCTTCAATAAAATTCACGGCAGAAATTTCCAACTCAAACCATGTTTTCCTGGACACAACAACCAGACTGGTGGAAAACAAATTACACACAGACATCTACTCGAAACCAACCGACAAACACCAGTATCTTCTCCCAACCAGCTGTCATCCAAAACACTGCATTAAGAACATTCCATATAGCCAGGCACTGAGGATACGCAGAATTTGCTCCGACGATGAAAGATTCCTAGAAAGGTCTGAAGAGCTGGCTAAACATTTAATTTACCGAGGCTACGACAAAGACCTGATTGCGGAGGCAATCCAAAGGGCCAAACAAACAAACCGTGATGACCTACTCAGATATGGACAGAAAGAAAAGGTTGATAGGATACCATTTATTCTGACCTATCACCCAGACAATCCCAAAGTAGGTAAAATCATCGCAAACCACTGGCCAACCGTGCAATCGTCAGACATACTAAACCTAATACTTCCGAACAAACCTGTAGTAGCTTACCGGAGACCAAAAAACCTAAAGGACATCCTAGTCAGGGCCAAGCTAACAACAATCGCTAGTCAAAACCAACCTAGTCAATCTGGACCCTGTGGCGATAAAAGATGCAAAACCTGTCAACATATGATAGAGACCAAGACATTCACTAGCACAGTGACTAAAGAAAAACTAAACATACATGGTCCAAACAAAACGTGCAAAACAGAGAATGTGATTTATCTCATCACATGTAAGATCTGTGGCCTTCAGTACGTGGGAGAAACTGAAAAGCTACACATAAGGATAAACCTTCATAGATCTGATTGGATGACAAAAAAGCTGTACAGAAGCCCGGTCGCAGAACACTTCTCCTCCCCTGGCCACACTTTCAGTGATATAATACTTATCGCTATTGCCAACAACCACAGCTGGAGTTCCGAAACCAGGAAGGAAAAGGAATCATACTGGATACGCCGCCTTAGAACATTGAAACCAAGCGGTCTAAACCAAGAAGACTAGAAAATGAAAACTATGCACTAGTAGAATTTAACATTTTCTAAATCTTCTTATCCTTCAATTTTTACTATAAGAATAACCGGTATAGAACCAAATATCCGGGATATAATCTGCGTTACATATGTACACAAAATAAAAATAGATGTCGCTTTGGCTTGTAGACTTTTAGGGAATTATACAACGTTTTCAGTTTCCGCAACTAGTCTATACAAGCTGGTTGTATTTATAGTTTTAGCACATGTGAAGATAGAAATGTAGAGGTTTACAAACGCAACGTTTTTGTGTTTATTTGTTTGTCGTAACTATGTTTTGTATTTGCCTTTGAAAAAGACTCATTAAGAGTCGAAAGCGCTTAGGCTAGTTAGTTACTAGTTTCGTACTGTTCGTCGTCAGTTTATTGCATCTATATATATATATATATATATATATATATATATATATATATATATATATAAATATATATATATATATATATATATATATACATATATACACATATATATAACGTTTCAAACTTAATTAAATAAGAGATTTTTCGTTTTTGCATAAACAATAATCAGAATTGTTTGTTCTATATAATTCATTATGATCATTATAGTCATTTATTGTCTATAAATATTACTACAAATATTACCCAATCGAGGCTAAAAGCTATTTTCCTGCTGAAATACGGGAATGTGGCTCTTTAAAAAGACCAAAAAATGTATTGATTTTTGTTTATCCGCTGAAACGATAGTCTACATCAAGGATTTGCAACTTAATATTTTATTTTGTTGCTTTGTTATTCAACAAGGAAGTTTCGATTACATCGAATCATGACTGGTGTTGGAATTTATAGAATTAATTACAAAATTATGTGCAAAATCCTCAATGGTTCATGTAAAGAAAGCCATATATAGTCAGCATATTTTTGTGGCAAGTAAACAAATGATCTTTTCCTAAACTTAATTATGTGCGAAACTCTCCAAAATTTTTAAACTCCTTTCAAATAAGTTTTACACACGATTGTATTCTGATAAAGAAAGTGTCGGTGAAATTTTAAGCTCACGACCACTACCGCAATCTTTTCAAAATAGGTTACATCTAATTATAAGGTAAATTTGTGGTATTGATCTGATGCAAACTTGGAACAAGTTCGCAGAGAAACAAAGTCTGTAACCATTTCAATGCCTAAGTTGTTTTGAATGAAGTAATATAGAAGTTACCATAATTCGCCTTCACGGCCGTCTGCATGCATTTCCATTTCTTCCTTTCTCGGATATATCGAAATCTCATTTTTGTTTTGTACTGAGTATAGTGTTATGTATATTTAATTATGTGCTTAACATTTGACCATGATTGTAAGTTGCAGATAATGTAAATAGCATTTTAAGATATAACTTTTATAAGTTTACTTTGGTAAGTTGTAAATAGAATGTTTGATAGCATTTGAGTTCAGAAATTAATTGCCCAATCTTGTTTACAAATTAGATTAAAAGTTTCCTTTGGAATGATTAATATCGATGTGAAATGCCTATATTGTATAAATAAAAACTTGATCAACAAATTATGCGTTCCTATTTTAAGATCAGTCTGTAGGAATCGATTGCAGTTGTATTGTGATTAGAGGGGAATAGTTTATTTTAAAATATTCATTGGAATTATTAAAGTGGTCATTTTCTTTTGGGGATTTGCATGTACTGCTTTGGAATTATTGTATACTCATTTAAGGACACTCTGGGTTTTATCACTGTGTTACATCAGGACATCCAATACTAATGGAATTCATTCGGAACATTTTGTATCTTTCAATTTGTGAAAGATATTTTAAGTCCTAGAGTCGTAACAACAGTAATTTTTTATATGCGTCATCCAACTGAATCCGTTTCAAATTTTATGATCCGCAGACATTGAGATTGAAATACACGCTCTTACTTATATCTGTAATCCTAACGATTGCAACTGTTCCACTAACAGGTCGGCTACAAACATATTTAAAGCACGTGATATTCAAGCTGACATAGTTTTGCGTTCTGTTTTATTGCTTATGATAATATTAATTACCTGCAATTTAAGCACCATAAATCGGTTTTAAAAGAAACAAACAGCTTCGTATCAGTTTATTCCACATTATGCAGGCGTAATGCATGGTTTATGTTCGTGTTTCCATGGAAAAATGTCAACATGAGCAAAATGAGAAAAGTAAAATTATGTTCTATTGAAGTGGACGTTTCATTCTGCAAAATAAAATATTTGGTGGTCGGTATGAACTTTATTTTATCTGTCATAGCACAAAGATAAATAGTTTTAAAAAAATTACTTAGCTCTAAATAAGATGTGAAAATATTTCAGAGTTTATTGTATTGCTTATAATCATGAAATAATTATTTACATGTATTGTTGCAAGCAAATTATTTTATTACGAAGTATCTCAGTGCTGCATATGCTCATCAAAATGGTGTCCAGTTACAAATAACATAGAACTTAGTCTACTATCGCAATGAGCTGATAGATCAGGGTCGATGTTGTTTGTCCTCCTAATTAATCATAACAAGCTATTTGGACCAAAATCTACCAGTGCCTTATGCGGTTGGACTCGACTTTTAAGGGATCATAGACGGTAGTACTTGACCCAATCAATTCAAATTCATATATGCAGTTCGTTTATTTCTAACAGAACAAAACACTATTTTAAAATGCTGAATGCCTCCAACTTAAACATTCAGTGTGCTATGTATACTCGCTTGATTTTGGCTTTTATTTATTTTTGTCAGCACTTTTAACACCTTAATGGCTGTATCACGCATAGGATATAGAACGAATAGTCCTTTCTAAGGACACACTAATAAAGCCGTTCTGGACTGTCCTGGAGAGATATCGACCCCTTGGATTATTGGCGTTCTGTCAACCGAGTCACCGTGGCTCCCAGACCTGTGAGGACACTTCGTCTCTTTAAACAATTTATATTTTTTCTTCTCTCATAACGGTCGTCATCAAATTGAAGCGGTATCACAATTAAACAAAAACGACTCCATATTGACGAACAATAAAATCCATAGAATTATAAATCCTAAATATAATTATCCAATCGCTAAAATATCGAATATGATATTATATTTTACATCTTAGGAATTCAATGTGTGGGAGAACAACAACCAAAGGTCCTAGGTTACATCGGTTAAATATTGATGTGGTGTAAACTTTGCAACAAACTCTCGCTTACAAGACAGCAAAAAAAAACAGAAAATATAAAATAAAATTTGCAACTAGTCAGATGATTGAATTCTAATATATAAATTGCATCAGATAGAGAAATAAGGAAAAAGTACTAAGGTTTATTTTATTTTACTAGTCTGGATACATGTATTGTCTTTGTGTTTGGTCAATTTAATGAAGAAAGACCTGTGGCACCTAGACATTTGGCTTTGAGAAAAGAAATAAACACCGTGATTTTGTCACGATTACAAACATAGAATAATACAAAGTCGTTATCGCGTGTAAGAGGACGAGAAACAACACAAGCAAAAGGTGATGAAAATAAAATCAATATTCGTCTGCGTAGCACCTGACACAACTGCAATTGACAGATAACAAAATATTTTGCAAAAACTACGCCATGAGATTGTCAATTGTCGGAGGTCATTTTATGCTCTACTCATCAGGTTGAAAGCATCTGATATACTTTACAAGCGACTTTGAAAATGTATGCTAAGAAATAAATAGTTCTTAGTAAATAGGTTAGGGAACTTTGGTAATAGGTGCAAGAACTTTTGGTAGATAGGTATCAGAACTTTTGTACATAGTTATATGTACTTTGGTAGCTATGCGCAGGAACATTTTCAGATATGTATAGGAACTGAAGCATATTTAGGCATATAGGCATAGAGTCGAATATTAAAAGCTCCTAGTTAATTGTATAAAGAAACGCACGTAATAATATTATCCAATCTATACCATTTGAAAGATAAATGTTTCACCAATCTGATATATGATGATTGTGGAAATGTTATCAGTGTTTTGATTTCTGATTGCCATGTACCAAAGTTTTACAATTGTTAACCAATTTTTGTTTGAGTGATAACTGTATATTTAAATTGTGACTAGAGTAGACGTTGAATGGGTATTTTGGATCAGTCCTTTGCCCGAGCTATCGGCTCGCCAAGCCTACCAGTATACCGGTAATCAAGGATGACAAGATGTCGACCGACTGGATGGTACAAACCATCAAAGTGAGTGTGTTATATCGGTCGATTTTGGTTCCTTACTGAGTTATGTTTTAGTGTTTACTGTGCTTTCTATACAATATGTTAAAACTTGTTGAGACTTGTGGTAACAGTAAAATCAGGAAGATACGTGCCGTCAACCAGGACACATTCAACCATCCCATGATGCAGCTAAGGTTAATTACTTATAGGAACTATAACCGATCGCGACTACAATGACAGCGTGATATGTGGCCAAACGTCCTCGTCGATAATCTTTCATTCGGAGTTTGTATGACGCTCTATCTCTAACCAAAAGGGTTATATTCGAAAAACACACTCCTCCGCATCATCGTAGTGGGTCCAAAGAAGAAAAATTACATTCAACGAGTCTTCGGAAAATAGGCGTGATACCTTGCGCCTTTTGGCTAGCCTGTTGATGGGAATGTCCAAAGATGTATCATTGGAGATCCAATAATATCAAGAAAACAGACAGTTTCTTTCACATCACCGTCATTTCTCTAGAAATCCATGACAATAGTTTAGAAGTGTGAGACCGCAAGCGCACTATCCCACCCACACCTCCTAATCAATTAAGCTTTCATACTACGCTGATTATGTAGAATTATGATCGCGCTATACACGATGATCAATGGTCCGCATGGCCTTCACCTGAAACAAATATAAAACAATTTTTATTAGGAAAGAGACCCAAATATTAAGTTTTTCTAGGTTGGGGGATACAAATTTCCTGTCCATTAGAGATAACAAAACTGAGATGCAGACTTCTTATGGTACCCAGTACTTCCGGTTGCTAACCACTAAAAAACCAAAAAATTAAAACACGATGCAACTCATGTCCTGAACAAAACGAAGCTCAACAGTATCGCGAAATATGTATCTAAGGCACACCACGATAACTCCATCCCCGCAGAAGAGTTCACACTTCTCTAAGATGGCATCGACCAGTACAATATCATTAAGAATAGAATAATAAGCTGGAAAGGGCTCATTACTGCTAAACAATTTAAACGAAAAATCAATCTCAAACAATAGCTAAATAGCTTCCTACGCGTCAATGTTACAATATTCAAATTATAAATTTATGTATTTACTTTTAAAAATCATGATTGATCAAAAAAATCGATTATCAGATTGGTTCAATTAACATAAACAACTCATAAAATGTTATTTTATGTCTATCTAAAATTTTAATAATAACAACCTATTATTAATGAATAATTGTGCGAATTTTTGTTGTTGTTGCTCGAAAAGATTTGCTATTACGAAGTAATGAATGTCATTTATACGTATATTTGATAATTGATGAATTTTGATTTAATTAAGCATCAAATACAATCAAAATCATAAAAATCACTAAAGCCCACTTGACAGAAGCAAGACAGAGTTGCAATTTTCGTTCAACCATCAAACGTTGTAGTTATCAGAATTAAAAGGATTCATAAACAAAAATACACAATGTTTAAGTATCTTCTAATACGGACATCATAAATTTCTGGTATGCACAAATAGGTAGTATAGAGTTTGGTCGAATAAATCTTGTATGTATTTTGGTATAGGAACCGAATAGTATTTCAACTATCAAGCAATTAGTAACAAACTAGATTGAAAGACTGTTAAATACAAACATTTATTTTGCAAACAACTATAGCAGATGATGGATTAATCTATTTTGGTAATTGTATTGACACAATGGTAGTAAAACAGGTATATTAGGTTCGAATAATTCCACTTTCAGTTACTCAAAACCGGGTTTAGGTATCGGTACTCGAGCTTTGACTAAAAAATGATTGAGCGAATTAAACTAAATTATTGGATCCATATATACAAATACAAGGTTGTGGAGGACAAGACTTTTCGTCCTAAGACTTTACCTGAACAAATACTGATGAGATTTTTTTTACTATACATTAATGTAAGATTTAGGAGAACATGTATTTTAATCAAGACTTGCAGTGGACAAATATCGAAATATATCAAAGCTAACAAAAAGATATTTAATAATAGTCTAAACACTCCAGAAGAGATGCTTGAGAGCTATAAAATTCTGTCAAGGCTATTGTATCATATGTTTAGAAAACTAAACAACCCTCAAAACTAAAGGAGCTCATAGACCAAAAAGGTGAGACGTTTAAAAGCAGCCTTGAAAACTGAAAGGAATATGTATTAGACCATGTGATTAAGGATAATACTGAAAGGTAGAGGTCAAAACGTATCACGTTACGAAGTCAGAAAATACAGATTGAAGAGAAAAATATCTCAAGAAAAAAAACACATTAAAATTTGCAGAAGACAGCTATCAAGAGGTCTACACATGTTTTCAGTCGTATCGAGCCACAGGAAAAGGAAATCATTCTAACTCTCAGTACACATGCAAATTATTTTCAGATGTTATACATGTGAATATGGCATCATCAACGCCAGAGATAGACGTAGAATAAATTATGTTTAAAAAATACTTCTAAGCTTGTTGTTGGGTAATCATGAAGAACAAAAGAAATTGAAATGTACTCAGCGTTGAATATTCTGTTCAATGACTACTAATCAAATTGAACAGAAAATCGCAGGTGGTCCGATGTTTCAAAAGACTGGATCCCATTACATAAACGTTGACAGGTATGGTCCATTACACAATTGTTCTTACATCGAGATGCCAGATGGATGTAAAATAAACAATCATGTAGCACTGTCAGACACCTGCATCTTCCGTTGTTTTGACAAACTATTGATAAAGTAGAAGACTTGGAAACGTATGATAAATAATTATATGAATGTTGAACTATAACTATATAGTTATTATGTTTCCACTGGCCACATATATGCCTTGCGTGAAAAATGACCCCATGGATGAACTTCTGAATATAACATAGAAAATCTAAAGTTCTAATATTATTTTGTGACATATACTACTCCAAAATGGAAAGCACGGTTAAAAGAGATCGTGACATTATCGAATTTCGAACTTAGAACAGCATTAAGCTTGAATATCGAGTAAATCGACATTAAATAAACGAATAAGGACCTATAACTATTCATACTTGGAATTAACGCGGAATGAGATCCTTAGGTCAGGTAAGGAATAAAGCTACCCGACAGTTTACTGCCTAAACTCTCTCTCTCTCTCTCTCTCTCTCTCTCTCTCTCTCTCTCTCTCTCTCTCTCTCTCTCTCTCTCTCTCTCTCTCTCTCTCTCTCTCTCTCTCTCTCTCTCTCACACACACACACACACCAGCTTAACTTATATGTTATAAGATTTAAGAAATTTGTTTTCACGAAACGAATAAACATCACGGCTTGTTCCTGATGATTAACGTTGATCTTTTTGATCTTGTTTTCTAATGAAATAAATTATTTTTTAAAATTTACAAAGCTTATTATAGTCATTCTTTTCTTTATATTACTTTAAATAAGCCGATACGTAACAGGCTTCAATTAGTATCTCTTTCTCAAGCCTGTTAAACATGTCTTAATGATACTGTTCACAAAATTAGAAACATAATCTATCTCTTATTTTTAAATGTTTCTTTATTTGGCAAATCTTGTTTATATGCCAAGTGATATAACAATCAACTTTGAGAGGGAGGAATAAGTGAAACCTGGGGCTCACAAAGTTGTGAGTTATTATTAAATAAAAGATGATTAATAGCTCCCCAAAGGTATTAAATTGTACTTGTCCTTCAATGCCTCACGGGTCACAAATCATTAGAGTATTTAAACGTCATTCCACTTTAAACATCACGGCTTGTTCCTGGTGATTAATGTTATGGCTTTATATAAACAGTTTGATGCATGCATTTTATTTTCCAATACCTTGAGTGCTTTAGAAAAAAAATTATTCTAACACTTTTTAAGGAAATACTATTCTTAAAATCTCAAAGAAAACCGCTGCTGACGTTAACCATTAATAAATCTATCAGCTTGTTGTAGTGGACGACTTGCTTGTGACATAGGTCTATTTTAATGGACAGGTTACTTATGAGGTAAATTTATTTTGAGTTAAGAAAGAGAAAATGGTTTAGGCGCATCTGCATTTACTAATGTTTAGCACAAGGATGTGACATTTTGTTTAGTTATAATTGGTAAATTTACCATCAGTTTAGAATATGTCTGTTTTATATTCATTTATCCCTCATTTACAAATATCTGATTATGTTCATTAACATAAACATTTTATAATAAATACAGAAATCAGCAGATGGAATATCGGTATATGAGTACGATAATATGAATACACCCATCGTCGCACACGTTAATATGTATTTCAATATTGGAATAAGTACCTATAGTTGATTTCAAAGTAATTTAACTAGTTAATTTGAGAGTAGTCTTTTTCTCGAATCCGGCTTAATCTCGAATTGTTATCATCCTCATTGGAGTTGTTTAGTACTTAATTCGATCTAGACATACGCAGTTGGGACAATCTTGGGATGCAAAAGTCAAGAATGGACCCAGTTGCATTTGAAGCCGCCTGCTATCAAATAAAGTGCCCATCAACATGTATATATTTTCAAACCCCTCAGATAATAGTGCGACATAATTAATAATAGGACTGGCGCTTCAAAACCGATCATACTTCGATTACTCACTGAGAGTCACAACAATCCCATTATCACAACTCGTTTCAATCAACGTCCGCAAAGAATGTACTTTGAAATTTTAAATTCAAGGCGGCAGCAATTGTGTTTGAAATCTTACTTTAGCGGGTATGAAGTGAACATGAAAAGAAGAGTTTTGCACATAATTACTCACGTTGAAAATTGGCAATAACAAATAAAGACAGAGCTAGAAGAAAATCGGCTGCTAGTCATAGCACATTGTGAGACAAGTGTTCATCTCTAAAACGGCTAGCATGTTTAGGTTGTGTGTTAAGTCTTCATCTATAAACCGGCCAGCACGTTGTGTGTTATGGGACAAGTCTTCATCTATAAACCGGCCAGCACCTTGAGTGTTGTGAGACAAGTCTTCATCAAAAACCGGCTAGCATTTTATACATTGTGTGACAAGTCTTCATCTTTACACCGGCTAGCATAAATGAGTTTCTGATCTAGAATCGGACTTTCCCCGTAGAAAAGATATCAGGTATTATTGACACCTATACAAATAAAGTCGTATGTCGCTTAAATCGAATAATTGCCTATGGTCAATAATACAAAACTTTTTAGTGCTGCCTTATGGATGTAACCTATGTACGTCACAATAGAGACAACTCTAGTATTTTGACATCAGTCATTAGCTAAAGACGATGAAAGGTTAATACAATTTTGGACATGAGCAAGTTTCATCAAACTCGCATATTTAAGTGATTCCAAAATGAAGGGCCATTTCTAAATTACTTTCCAAACGATGACAACGCTCATATGCATAAGAAATATTTTCGAACGTATCAAACGTCTATTAGTTTTAGAAAGAGAAAAATGTAAGCAAAATTAAAGTGATAATTGCCGGGTCATTTCAGTTAAGTTCCTATATTTTAGTGCAATCTGTGGGAAAAGCTCGATCTTTTTGAATAAATAAATTGATATTTCTTTTACACTTTCTTCGATTCAAAAATAAAATGCTTTTACATCGGATATATATTCAGCGTGTGTGTGTGTGTGTGTGTGTGTGTGTGTCTGTGTGTGTGTGGTTATGTTCATTGAAAGAATCATTTTAAAATAAATACAGGAATCAGCAGAAGGAATATATGGGTATATGAGTACAATAATATGAATGCAACAGTCGTCGCACATGTTAATATGTATTTCGATATTGGAATAAGAACCTATCGTCGATTTCAAAAAATATTGTTAAGTGTGTGTGTTTTTTTGTGTATATGTGTGTGTGATTATGTTCATTGAAAGAATAATTTTAAAATAAATACAGGAATCAGCAGATGGAATATATTTGGTTTATGAGTACGATAATATGAATGCAACAGTCGTCATACACGTTAATATGTATTTCGATATTGGAATAAGTAACTATAGTTAATTTCAATAAATATTGTCAAAGTAATCGTATATCGGATAATGACTATGAAAACCTGGCATAAATAAATCAGGTCAAGGATTCGTAGTTGCTTTAGTGATGGAAGTAAAGTTGATAAAATCATTTATCACATGGGTCTGATGATTTCTTGCAAATTAAAATGATTTATTTTGTCATAATAATATTATGTATGTATCAGCAAAATGCTTCAATTGTTTCATACACTTTGTTCGAATCAAAGCAAAACACTCTTCTTTCGGGAAGAAATATTTTTTTTCAGTTTTCAGCAAGTAACATTATCAGCTATCGACTATGTTTACCACAAATATCAGAATTTATCAAAGTTGAGGCAAAGCCCATTAGCACTGAGGTTCAAGATCGCGGCCCACCGCTTATGAGACTAACGATTTAACGATTGGTTTAAAAAGCTCGTTGATATACGATATGGTTCCATATAGAATGAAAAGATCATGTAGTCGTCAAGAAAGGTAAATAATCTACTTTTTCACAAACAATTAATCATTGCATTGAGAAATCGTTCGTTTTCCAGCAATTGTAGTTTGTTTGTTTTTCTGCTGTGCTGGTTCATATGTCTGTATAGTTTATATATTTCCATCAGGCCACATATACGCCCTACATGAGAGGTACCCCTGGATCAACTTTTGAATATAGTGAAAAACCTCGCGAGACTATGTTTTGTAATGTCATTTTGTGCCACACAATGCTCCAAAAAATGAATGTATCAACTGTTAAAGTCGATACAACATTAATGAAGAATACTGAATAAATCAAGTCTAAAAGAACAAATAATTACCCCTAACGCATAATTCCTGAAATTAAATTAGGTAAGAAATTTACGAATATATTTTCTGCCAAGAGCTTTCTATAGATACATTTACTTGCCACCGCTTTCTACGATTCGATTAGTTTTGTTTTTTACTATTGGTTCAAACACTGTCAAACGTGTAACGTACAAAAATAAAATTCTTATTTATAATTTATGTACATTTTACAAACAATATCTTACATTAAATACATTGTAATACCGAATACTTTATTCGCTTATTTAAGCGGACAACTTTCTTAGGATGTTGGTTTATGTTCGCGGACGGTTTGCTAATGAGGCAAGCATGTCGTTCAATTAAATGTATCGTTAAAGATTGTTGACATAATTTATTTGCACCACAATTACTTATTTATAACTGTTTATTTCTGCTTTGTGTAAGTAACCCAGTGAACTTAATTGGATACTGCGCTATCTAGTATTTGGATATCAGACATTAAATGAAGCAGACGAAAGATTAATACACGAAAATTTAATACAATATTTGGCAGGAACCAATTTTGTCAAACACACAGAACGATTTGATTCCAATATGCATGGACCTTATCGAATTCTTCTCTAAACTGTAACAACTCACACTTGCATAAAAAATACTTTCACAAATGTCAAACATTAAATTTTGAGGCTGGAAGGGTAACAAGATTAAGCGAAGAGTAAAATTAAAGCAAAATTGAAGTTATCAATTTCAGGGCAATTGCAGCAAAAAGTTCCTATATTTTTGTACAATTAATTGGAAATGATCTATTTTTCAATTTGTTCAATTTGTCTTACACACTAATCGACTTATAACAAATATTTTTCTTATTCCGTGCAAACACTTAAGTCTCTGTTAAGTAGATCACTGTGTACCTGTGTTTTGCATTAATAAGGTTTGGTTCACGCTTGAATTCTGCAACACACGGTGTAAGTGGGCTAGACTATGTCTAATTTCTAATTGTATAAATATCTTCACACAGTTTGATATTCGATTTGTTTAAACATTTTCTCTTAAATAACTAGTAATGTGTACATAAATTATAATGAAAGAAAATACATGTACAATTTTAGGCATAAGATTGAAAATATCCGCCATAACACCAATAACTATGAAAGACATTTCTGTATACAATGTAAGTATGGTTTTACAATGTCTTGTTTCAAATTTTCTTCATCACTCTGTGATGCGGATTTTAAAGTGTCACCGGAAAGCGCACAGATGCATTTGAGTTAAAAGTCTGTATCTAAATTTGGACAGTCAAATAATTTGAAAACAGCGATTATAACCTAGATAATGCCTAGATAAATGTTTTGAGGCGAATAGCGCATGATATACAAGGAATCTATGAATACGATAATATAAATGCAATAAGCAAACAAACATAACATTCATTTTATGATACTACCATTAGCCACATCTATGGATGCTACGTATTTATTAACATTTACGGAATAATGCTGCATCTATTAATAAGTGAGTAAAAGTATTTGTGTGTGTGTGTGTGTGTTGTTGTTGTTGATGATGATGATGTTCTAACGAACCTAGGGTCTTGAGCTCTGTAATGAAATCAAAAGTCCAAAAGCATGTTATGCTCCGATCTAATTATAATTGTCTTCAATGTCCTGATGAATCAATAGTTTGAATATACTTACATACTAATAGTATTGAATATCCTGGTGTACCACAATGATATAACCCATAATGTCATATAGAGAGTTCTCAATAATTACAAAACAAGTGTTAATATGTTAGTCATTCCAGTGAATGATTAAATAAATATATCAGCACTTCATCTACAACAGAACAGAATATTCTGGAAAGCTAAGCATTTCAATGGACAATTGCATTAAGTCGTAAGCATGTTTATACATTGAACTCCAATTCTAGTAAACCTCTTGTTTGCAACTCACAATCATGCAGAAATGTCAAGCACATAATGAAACTGTAATATACATAACATCACCCTCATAAGGATGAGGACACATTTATCAATAAAGCATTATTTTACGTATTTGCAAACATACGTATGACACTATAATAATTAAAATTATTTAGAAAGATATCTTATTGACGTCACATAATATTCACACAATAAAGTATTATTGTGCTTCTATGTATTTGAGAGTGTATCTTCAGTCGTCTTGATTTGCAAATGTAGATATTTTTTTTCTTCGAGTGAAAATCGCCAGGATTCATTGAAAAGGTAAAACGTGCTGACATATTTTACATTCCCACTTTTTTCGAGGCAATCATCGATTCTTGGCAGTAGGAGTGAATCTTTATGGTGACACTGTTTACCTTTCTATTGTTGATAGATTGTGTGTGTTAGTGTTGGAACATCAGGATACGTATCAATATTCATATTTTAGCTGTTTTTGTTCATTATTTTCTTGTAGTTGAAGAAGTGACAGTTTCTGGTTCGGAATGATTATCATTTCTAATGTCCTAGGACAATTTGCATCGGAATGATTAGCATTTCTAATGTCCTAGGGCAATTTGCATCTGAATGATTAACATTTCTGATGTCCTAGGACAATTTGCATCACAGTCACTAGTGTCAGATTGGAATCATCCTCACCTTTTTGAAATAATTGACTAGTATATTTCCACGAAAGTATTCTTTAAACACATTTTATGACAATGTTATTTTTGTTTCCCATTTCAGGATAGTTAAATGCATAATTTGCATAATATTTAACCGAAAGTGGAGTTTTGGATATTGGAAAGAGAGCAAGAACTTTTTACAAGGTTGAAAGGTCATTTCCGTGTATTTCTGTCATACCTTTATTTCATTTTGACTGAGTAGAGGTATATTAGTTCTTCTTACTTCACAGGCCTTTGACATCTTATATTTAACATCACAGACATAGTCTATAAGATCAATCTTTTAATTTTCATTTGAAAGAACTTTCTCTTGTAATACGTTCAATGGTATACTGACAATATGTCTAAAAACTAGTTCAAAAGGACAAAACCCGAATGATTCATGAAATGACTCCCTAAAAGCTAAACATTAAACAAAACAGAAAATAAATAAACACAATCAACCGAATCCTTTCTGTACAAAAGCAATGTGATTTTTCAATGTTTGATGACAATGTTCAAAGCTTGACGTTTAGGACGATAGACAGTACATTTAAACTATTCGATGCCTAATTCATGTATAACGTGTTGGAAAATTCCAGACATAAAATTTGACCCTTGGCCATGCTGTACATATTTGAGAGAGCCAACAATTGCAATTAACTTTTTCCAATGCTTTTAGTTTTAACATTATTCAAAGGAATTGCCTCCGGAAATTTCGTGGACACATTATGGTCAGCAAGTATTGGTTGCATGACTTGGTCTTAGATACGGACAGACAAGAGTGTCATTATTTCGCTAAATGCAGAAAAAGTTGTAGATGAGTCTTTCGTATCTTCTAGTTGTCTTTTCCTTCAATATGACACGTATGACAAAATCTATATGGTTTAGAAACATCACCTAAAGTGTTCGGCCAATGAACTTGATTCAAGACCTTGTAATGTGTCTTACTGACTCCTATATGAACAGCGAATAAGGTTTCGTGGGCTAGACTAAGCATTACCTCTCGATCCAATTTCTCACAAAGAGCCCATATTTCATCAGTAAACAGTGGAACTTGTGCGACTTTGGTTTCGTTATTGACCCTCTGAAACAAACAGGAGATAGCATGATCTTAGTCCTATTCGACCAATGTGTGATTGTCTTTTGACACCCTGATTATAGTATAGAGAATGATTCGAACAAAATGGGTCACTGTTATCCATACCTAATGATTTAACAGTATTAGGAGTGAAAGGAACCAAATGAAAAAACTGACCAGTAAATGTGTCAGTAAAAGGAATATTTTCCTGATCAACATCATTCTCAATGGTTCTTTTTGCCATAGCTGTGGTAACTGCACTATCACATCACAAATGGGGGATTTCATTATTATTAGGTTCAGCTTTATATCATTAGATGGTTTGCCAGTTACAAATGGATAAACCATGACACTATCTCTAGCAGGATCATTGCTACATAATGATATTAACTACAAAATGAAGTAGATTGATGTAAATTATGTCGATCTTAAAACTATATACGAAATTAAATAACAAATCGCAAATGGTCGATAACGTTAAACAATCATAAAGAAACTTAAATGAATATATACAACCACTCATCCCACCCACAACACCCCATTTTGTAAATACCAGTGAATTGTTGCATAAAAGAATGTTATGAGAATATTCAAGAAAGTGTAACTCTTTTTTTGAGAGGTTCATCTCCCAGCTGCACCCCTTAACTATGGTTGTTTGTATCCTCGTTTGTTTTATTAACCCTTCATGAGAATTCAGTGTTTTAGGTATTTGTTCAGACTGTCTTACTTACGCTAAGAACTGACTTGATCACAACATATAAACGCAATCAGGAAAGGTTATGTTGATTGACTGGAAATAGTTGATGTTGACTGGAATATGTGGCACACATGAGTTTTTCGCAGCCAGTAGAATCACACTAATTTTGTATTATCTGTAAATGCCAAAAAGCCCGAGAAAAATAAACAGGGTACTTTCTATTTTGACTAAAGTGCAGTTTTCTATTTAATATGAATAACATTTAATGAATAGCAAATGATCTGGAATGTAAGATAAATAATCTTAATATATATATATATATATATATATATATATATATATATATATATATATATATATATATATATATATATATATATATATATATATATGTATATATATATATATGTATATATATGTATATGTATATATATATATATATATATATATATATATATGTATATATATATATATATATATATATATATATATATATATATATATATATATATATATATATATATATATATATATATATGTATGTATGTATGTTGTTACCTATATGTGAATAAATTGCTTGTGTGCAAGTTTCAAAATTCTTTTTATTTCGTTTTTGTTTCATGGTATTTTAATGCAATGAATATTTTGCCGGGTTCGAGATTCTTTTTTCAATAATGATATATTTTCTTTAAACAAAGTTTGTTTATTTAAGACGAAGAAGTATTACATAAGAATTATTTTTAGTTCGTCTCTGGCTTGTACAGTGTCAACAGGAAGTTAAAATGATTCGTCAGTATCAGGGGCATACTTTCTTTGAGTGATCACTATGTGTAAACAAATTTTTTTATTGGTTCTTAAGTGGGGAAAAATTGGTCTACGTGCTAAAGTTAGTGTAGAAGTAGACATGACCAATCTCGCGAGACTTGCAATGATTGGGGGGGGTTGAAAACGCATTCCTAATATTTTTCGGGCAGTCTTTCAACACCTTGAAGAAACAAGTTGTATTTTTTATTTGTTGCCAGGATTGTTTGTTATTCATCGGATTTTTAGATATGATACTTTATTCCCCTAGAAACTCAATAAGTTGACTTTTTTATAAACGTTCTGAATTTATTCTGGAATTTATCGGAGACAAAGACTGTGATTCAAGTGAGAATTTTTTTTTACTTTTGTACATTGGACCACATTTGACGTCATCGCATTCCTTAGTTGCATGTCGTCGTGACTCAAACCTGGATTCTAATAGGACTATTTATTGATAGAACTTGTGTTTTTATTCCTTTGATCAAATTTTGTATTAATGACAAACTGGCGCAAAAACAACACAGTAGGTCATGAATATCATTTCAAACAATTCCGAGTCACTTACACGCTTGTGAGCGCTTCTGTTGATCCTTCATGAAACTGTTTTAAACAACAAGTTTAATAATTTATAAAACAAAGTATCAAAGATGCTTGACTTATGCATTCTGAACCTTTATTCATTTATTAAATATCCAAAAAATATTATTCAATTAAAAGGTGATGAGGCTTATCCTTTCGAATTGTTCCGACAATCAAAATAACAAAATCAACACTTTTTATATGAATAGACTTTATTATTTAAATTTCTCCTAACTAACTATCATATACCTAAATCAAGTCTGATGCAAAAGCATGAAAGAAAATGGAATCCGAAATGCAATTTGCATAGCTCAAGGCTTAGAAATATATGAAAACGGAAGTCCAATGAAAAGTAAACAATCATTTAAGTCAGATAAACTTATAGCGGTCGTATATTTAGATAAGTTCACTTAACTTTTAATGTAGACATTCTTTGCAACTTTGGCAGATAAAATTCAAAATGGATAAGTTGTAATTATCCAAACTCTTCTAAAAGATATATCATTGCATCTTTTTAGAGTTTCATCTCTTTAATTTTCAGTGATTTTTGTTATCTTCGAACTACGACTTTAAAATTAAAATACAAGTATTTTACAAAATAGTAACATGAAATGAGGTTTGAATAAAAACTAGGTTCTATTAAATATGATTTTGTCCAACCATGCATTTTTTATTATTAAAAATTTTGCAACGGTTTTCACGTTTTATAGTGGTCACCAGAGCTTATATCAATGTCTAAAACTGAATTGCTTTGAAATATAAGAAAAAAATTTGTTTCCGGGATTTGATTTATCCCATGTCTTTTCTATGAATTTATTAATATCACCTCTGGGAAATTGGTAAAAATGTCAGAATGACACTATTGACAACAGGTTGAAACAGATCTGTTCTAACTGTTATAGTGTGTTCGTTTGGCGAACTGGTTCATATCCCAAGGGACATGAAAATCACTTTTTTTGAATGAGGATTAAGAGAATATTGGAGGAGAAAAATGTTTGAGTCACATTAAAATAAGAGACGATTAATAGTTCCTAAAGGGTACATCATTTTCTTCTAGTCTTTCATTGCATCACGGCTAAAAAAAAATATTATATAAAATTAAAACTTCATTTAAATGCACATATCTCAGCACATTTCTGATCCCGATGTTTAACTGAATCATTAATAATTTTCTATTGACTTTTTAGGGGATGGCTTGATAGTGTAGTAAGTTTTTGAGCGGATCCCACACACATAAACTAGTGTTTAAGTAAACGTATCACTACAAAATGGAAATATTTTATTTATTAATATTGGTATGATCAACAGCAGGACATAATTAGTACAAGGACTGGTACGGCAAAACTGATGTCTGTTTGATTATCCCTCTGTGAGCGGTGCCAATCCAGTCCTCTTGAAGATTTATAAAGCTTGAGGTTTTCAATCTTAGTACAAATCCCTCACTCAAATAATATGTTCCAGGCAGTAACATTTTTAAATCTTGCTTTAATTATGATGAAGTGGACACTGTCCAGAAAAGCACTAATTGCTAACATTGGAAAGGATTAGGATAAACCTATCTAGGATAAAATGGGCAAAACTTAATCTGGGAGTGGGCTAGACGTTGTACATTCCTGACACCTCTGCAAAAAATGAGGCAGAAACAGCAAATGAAGAATAGATGTCTCTTGAATAAATTGTTTACACAAGGTTCAATATTAAAAACTGTTTAGCTTTTACCATATATATATATATATATATATATATATATATGTAACCATTTGGACGAAGGCGATACAGACAAGAACATCGATTATTTAGACATCCGCTATGAAATGATGCAAACGCTTTTTTAATACAAGTGTGGTCATGAATCAGTTTAGTCTAAAGTACAGGATGAATTTTTTCGAGATCATATAAAAAAAAAACTAAATTACATCCAAGGCTATTTCAATACTTATTAGCATAAGTCATTGGCGTTTAAGGACCCTAAACATGATCATGGCTATATAATGACAATTAAAATGAAATTTACAAAAATAGACAAACCAACAATTACACAAAATCCCAAGTAAGATAAAATCTTTCAATAAAAATTAAAACATGAATAATAAAATTGGTTTCTAACTTGCTTCCAGAATTAAGAAAAAGCAGATATTATGCAATAATATATTAGATTTTAATGGCTATGAGGTGCCAAATTATATAAATAAACCAAGAATTGCACGAAAGCCCTAAAACATTAAACCCTTTCAAGCTAATGTGACCATGAAGAGGCTTCTATTCTTCTTCATTTCAAGCCGACTGGTCTAACAGTTGTGATTCTATGAATCGAATAATTGTCCTTTTCTCTACTGGTTTTAATGATCCGATTTTTAATATGGGTTATTCACGTCAGGAAAATGTTAGGGAAATAGTGGAGAGGTGATAAAGGTGTTATGCAACTGAGCTTCTAACACATCTATATAATATTCATAGCCATGTTTAGTTTTTCTGTGTCCTTAAGATTCTGGAAGGAACAAAATGTTTGCATAATATTAAGTGTATCTCATTTTGTGTTTGCATGTGTTGATACTTTTTTAATTTGTTTAATATTGTACCTGACAAGTCACTAGTTTTGATTTTGACATTTTTATCAGAAGATGGGGCTTTGCGACTGAGTACCAAACATCCCTTTAGTCTGAGAGTATAGTTTGCTTAATCAGTAAACAACTGAACAACTATTGTCCTGCTTGTTGGGTCCTTTGCTCCCAGGCGCCTTTTTCAAAAACCATGCTGAATTAATTATACCTATAAAATTGAGAATCTGTCAGCCTTTACCACTATAGCTGAAGTCACACTTTTAAACTATTGATCTACCATCTTTGAAACCCTTGACATTGAATAATTTTAACGATTATTTTCCTGTTCTGTAAGGAAGATCACGACGATTAACTTGAGTCTGTTGATATATCGGATCTTTGCTTTATGTATGTATGTATGTATGTAATAAACCTTTTTTGGATTGCCTCAGTAGGTGATAATCTCTGCCAGTGGAATCCAACCGATACGTTCGTGGTCTCTGACCCAGTGGTGAGAAACTACGTCCTGTATGAGCACCTGTCTAACTTCTAGCGTGACGGTAAACAGCCGACGTGACATATGCTTTCAACCAAACGACGCAGTTATTTTATTGGAGACCAGGTACGATCTTTACTGTCATCATGGTTTTATTAAGGTTTATTAAAGTGGCGGGAGAAAAAGTGGGAATGATTTGGCTGTAATCAGGGGCAAAGTACGTACAACACATCTGAGTAAAACCGTGTGGTATTGAGTGATTGTTCTGTTAGTGTACACAGTGAGTCATTCAACAACACGGATTACCGAATTGTTCAAACTATGGCGCTCATTCTCTCATAACCAAGAAGATGACGGTATAGCAGGCGACCTTGTCACATGTCACTACTTTAGACGCCTTGTAGCCTTCGAGTCTGTTCCAGAAACCATTATGTATAAACTCGACACCTGTCTTCCAGCATAGTCGCCGTACTTGGCTTCCGGCCGTTCTCTCTCTCTCTCTCTCTCTCTCTCTCTCTCTCTCTCTCTCTCTCTCTCTCTCTCTCTCTCTCTCTCTCTCTCTCTCTCTCTCTCTCTCTCTCTCTCTCTCTCAGTTCACGTGTTCATTTCACAACTCAGGATCACAGACCCTGTGCTAGCCTTCGAAAAGGACGGACGTGTTTCTTGGAGCTCCCACGACAGAAGAAGAAAGAAGAAGAAAGAAGAATAGAAGAAGAAAGAAGAACAACGAAGAAGAAAGAACAAAGGATCCAGGAGCTTTACTATTATTTATCACAATTGTAAAAGCGGAATTTAAAAAAGAAAGAAGATTGTCACTGATACAGTATTTGCCAAATTGCTGTGCCTCCATTGTTGTTTTCACAACAGTGGGGAAGTGAAAAGATTGTTAATATCAATTTGCCATACATTGGACTCATTTTTGTCTATTCTGAGACCTCATTGGGAATACAAACTAACCGCTGGCTCTGAAAAGAACGATTGGTTTTAAATAATTTTCCAAACTATCTCAATATACCAAATTAAGATCTCAAACTTGAAAGGGGTACCTGATACCCACCAAATTTGGCATACCTTTCGGAAACAAAACGTACACATAATACACTAAAACAATTAAAATCTAAATACGATAGGAAATTTCACAACTCGGGTATATTTGAAACGTATGTGGCTTACACATGTTTGGCTATAGCTAGGGAACCCCACCCCCCTTAGATAACGGGAAACACCTGATCACTTAATTTCAACAACGTTTGTTTGCTGCTGATATACTTTGGTTACTGGATCCACGGAGGAGAAGAGGAGGGTGATGCCAACACGGAGGGAGAGCACCCCGGGCCACAAATTACCACACAGGAGTCTTTCTGTAGTGCAACAGAAACGATTATGACTTTCAAGTGCCTTCTAGACTAGATGTGGACCTGGGGTATAACCTGCAACTCTACGAACCCTTGGCTGGAGGTGGGCGGCGGTTGGGACGTTACTTTTCCTGAGACTGGCTGGGCTGTATTCCTG
>JAEAOA010001758.1:80000-360000 GCA_016746295.1 Potamilus streckersoni
CAACTACAGATGGACTTTATCACTATAAAGTGATGTCATTTGGTATCAAATTTGCTACCTGAATATTCCAGCATTTAATAAACATGATAACATCTAGTAATGAAGACTGTGTAACGTACATCGATGGCATCGTCATATACATATAAGTCCTGGAAATATCGTTTGGTGACCAGTCAAATATTCTTTGACAGACTCAGTGATGCAAGTTTGACAATTAATTTATGTAAAGTAAGCTTTGCCGAGCTAGTGTTACATTTTCGGACGTAGTGAGGGACGTTAAACCTGTGGAAGTTAGCTTTAATGCTACCTCTGAGTTCACGGCTCCTATCAGTAAAAAGCAACTGATGCGATTTGGGGGTCACGACTTAATATTATCGAAACTTTTGCTCAGGTTTTTCCATAATTGATGATCTCCTGACCAATTTCTTGAGTAAGAGAACGCAGATTTATTGGTCTGGCAAATGTTAGAAAGCTTTGAAACATTATTAGACACACTTTATAGTGCACCATTTTTTTTCTTCAGCTTTAGTCTTCAACTAAATCATTTATAATGTCTCTTGACGCAAATGATGTAGTGATTAGTGGAGAATTAATTGAAGAAGACAAAAATGTTATGGATTATCCCATGTGTGTGTGTGTGTGTGTGTGTGTGTGTGTGTGTGAATACTATGTTAAAGTAAGCTTTAATGCATAATTCTTTCTTTTGCATTATTGTGGCCCATGTGTGTGTATGTGTGTATATATGTGTGTGTATGTGTGTGTGTGTGTGTGTGTGTGTGAATAATATGTTAAAGTAAGCTTTAATGCATAATTCTTTCTTTTGCATTATTGTGGCCCATGTGTGTGTGTGTATGTGTGTGTACATGTGTGTGTATGTGTGTGTGAATAATATGTTAAAGTAAGCTTTAATGCATAATTCTTTCTTTTGCATTATTGTGGCCCATGTGTGTGTATGTGTGTGTGTATGTGTGTGTGAATAATATGTTAAAGTAAGCTTAAATGCATAATTCTTTCTTTTGCATTATTGTGGCCCATGTGTGTGTATGTGTGTGTGTGTGAATAATATGTTAAAGTAAGCTTTAATGCATAATTCTTTCTTTTTGCGTTATTGTGGCCCATGTGTGTATGTGTGTGTGTGTGTGTGTGTGTGTGTGAGTGTGTGTGTGAATAATATGTTATAGTAAGCTTTAATGCATAATTCTTTCTTATTGTGGCCTTCGCTAATCATGTCTATATTGTGTCTTTCACTCTTGGCGCAGGAATGTAGACTGCATATGAGTTACAGGTAGGTCTTTACAAGTTTTAAAAATCAATCCTAATAATTAACCTATTGATAAGTTTGGGGTTGTTTCCTACTGGATGGTTGAGTCAGAGGGGTTCAGTTTCGACGTGGAGATGTATTCTATAACACAATATATTATTGCAAAATAGATCGTGTAGGAGAATATTGTGACGTTGACCGGCACTGTATATAAAGGCAAATAAATGCACAATTATTATTTCGAGATTACTGAGAATTCATTCAAAGGAGTTTTAAATGGTGCCATTATGAAAGGTCAGACAAACTCCTGGCACTTCATCATATTTAAGAATATTGATACTTTAGCACATTCGATGACCTGTATTCATTCGAAACACTATATTCTTTAAAATTTTGAAATTTTTGGAATTATTTGTTTTGATCGAATTCACAACACTGTAAACTCCACTAAAATTTTTAGTTTAAAACTGAGAGAGTAAAATTGTTAAGTTTTGCACAACATATTGGTTTTGCTTCTTTCTGTTATTTAGTCTAAGAACATAGTCGTAACAATAGATCTCTGACACTGGAACATGAAAACCAGATGCGATTTTTGCAACATGAAAACCAGATGCAATTTTTTTTATATAAACAACTGATGTTACGCTCTTAAATAACGAATAAAATAAATATAGAATAAAAAAATAAAAAATATAAAATGTAAATAACCCCATCCAAACTCAAAACATTGCAAATGTTTTCCATTTTGGTATTAACTTCTTAACGATGGTGGCATTTAGTGACATGTTTTGCGATATTTATGCAGTGTGATGTTAAATAACGTCCCAGGCCCTAATTTTTGCAATAGATAAAAACCGACAACATTTAAGAATATAACAGCTGCTGATTTATTAGTTACTATTAGATGTATGCTTTTTGTGAAAGGTCGCTCAATGCAAAAGCTTCAGATAAACATTTATTTCGAATAGTGTGTACGCCATCTCGCCAAAACATATCCGAAAGTAGGCTGTCGACAATAATAGTCGTTGATATAAGTCTACTCGACTTATAAGCAAGAAAATACTGTAAATAGATTTTGACTTCCATCATCGTCTTGTCTACTTTGAAAATTTTTAGAAGATTGTATTTACCCTGTATAATTATTACGCTATAACAATACGATTTTAGCTCTTTATACTGCTTTACAATTTTTCTAAGTAGGTCAAGGTCATCCTCTATCTAGTACCTTATAACAAATGATGTCAATATTGTGTAGGTTTTAGATTCAGCGTCTAGACAAAGTCACTTCTGAACCAATGGTAATCCTAAGCCGTTCAAACAGAACCTGTTTGGTATAATTACAGTTTGATTTTCTTTTGTACATACATGTTAATCATGAAGCGATAAAATATCAAGGACTTAATTAACATTAAATCTCATATTCACCGATGAGAAAATAAGTTCCTACTATTTACATAGCTTCTGTGCTAATCCAATGCTCCAGTTTCCAGGAGAGTAAATCTCTTATTCACCAATGGGAAAATAAGAACCGACTATTTGCTTCAATATCCATGAGCGAATTTTATCCCTACTGGATGCAGTATAGACGTATTCCACCACTTGACTTAATTTGGTCCCATTTCCCCAACCCCTAACCAACTACTAAAGAATTAAAACCAAACTGTTAGGGAATTATTTTAAAAACGCAGTCTTGTTATCCAATTGTAGGTAAATAATTATTTTATCAAGTAAAAAATACATAATTGACTATATAAACATTGTCGGTGGAGATAACGAAAGTTTTTTGCTGCTGATGCGGAAGATAAGTCAGTGCTTCAGGAGCTGCATGGTGAAATAATATAGACTTCACATGCAAAGGGCTATGATATGTATATAAGCCTACACTAAATTTGGGGTAGAGAATAAAAAGCAAAGAAAGGAACCTTTTGTTGCCAATGCACCAGCCTTGGTGCTACAGGCAATGCGAAAGTGGTAAAGAGAACCACATTTGTGTGTTAGTGTAAGCGTCTTGTAAAGATCACAGATTTCATAGGATGAACACACACACACGCACGCACATACACACACACGCATACATACATACATACATACATACATACATACATACATACATACATACATACATACATACATACATACATACATACATACATACATACATACATACATACATACATACATACATATGACAGTTTAGCAACACCTAATAGTCCTATATATCTGGAGAGAGAGAGAGAGAGAGAGAGAGAGAGAGAGAGAGAGAGAGAGAGAGAGAGAGAGAGAGAGAGAGAGAGAGAGAGAGAGAGAGAGAGATGTGGTAATCAAGTTTGGTTTATTAAGCAGGTAGGCATCAATAATAGTCCGAACGATCCAATAAAAATATGCAGATGCATTTTATATATTTGCCAAACAAAATTTAAAAATAAACATGGTCTGTGGAATGTGATGTCCTATTTGGTTCAGTACAAATATTCTCTTTTAGTACGGAAGTCTTGTTTATTTTTCAGTTCGAGAATTTCAATACGGTTACCTCAAAGTTCTCTTGATTTATTCATATTAAATGGGGTATTCGAGCTGAGGGAAGGTGTCTATTGCTTATTTTGCACCTGATACACCTATTCATTGACATGCCACGTCATGCAATATTTGAATGCTAATTATTGTTCGTTGAATTGCCATTTTACAAATAAACTAAGAATTTTAGAGCGTTAACTTCATATTCAGTGACTAAGAACTCAAGGTTTTTTTTAAATTGTTTATGAACTCAAAAATGTCATGGATAGTTTAAGTTCACGTCTGCGTCACTTTTCCAAAACATTTGGGAACATGATTACAAGTGAAAATAAAATACAACAATCGGAACCTTAATGCATTTCAGATGACGTATTTGGCATATTATTGGTAACGAAACATTCTACGACATACTATCAACGTTTGGGCGAACATTCGAAAACGCGCGCCACCTCTAGATTCTAGAGAATATACTAGGGGAAATAACTTTTCAATCCTTTTACATTAAATGCAATATGTTATCTCTCTTATACCTTTGTCTGGGATTGTGTAGAAACGTGTCCCAAGAAATAATGTTTTTAATGTTTTTTGAAAGCATACTTAAAAAATGTGAACATTTTGTTGTCACTTTTCTTGTTTCCAGTTAACCGGTCTATGAAGTGTAATACAGACCGATTGATAAATCATCTAGTGATGTATTCCAGACCACACAGATATATTATAGTGGTGTTACATATAAACATTTAAGCAATGTAAACATATCGGACAAGGGAAAAATGTCTACTACTGAGGATACGGCATACTCTAAAATTCGGGCGCTCTTAATGATGTCTCTGAATGATATCATATTATGATTTTTAACGTAGCTTTAACAATGTTTCAGTCATATCGCTACGATGTCTGCAATGTGTCAGTTTATAGTGATGTCTAGCACGAGACATGTAGCATGATGTCCCACCAGGTCACATTATTCTGACACCAGCCCGACCAGTCATAACACTAACCTCTTAATGCTGAGAGTCAAGCGAGGCAGCTGTTAGTACCATTTTTGTAAGTCTTTGGTATGACTCGACCGGAGGTCGAACCCACAACCTCCCGCATCCGAAGCGGACGCTCCAACCACTAGGCCACCGGAGCGGCTCACATACGTTCAGGAAGACCGTTTTCTGCAATTGGTGAGTGGAAAGTTACCGTTGTGAAGGGGACAACTAATTAAAGATGCATATGATTATTTTCACAGGTATTAATTCGTGAACTTTTTTAAATCGAAGAATCATTAAAGCCCAAAAGGGTTTGTGCATGTGTTGAAAGTTGATTAAATACAGTTGGGTTGAAATATAAAAACTGCTACTTACAAATATGAAGAGTGACTAGACACGTTTGAATGAGATTGTGACGAAATATGGATTTACTTATTCTGGACGTTTGAAATCTTAAGATTCTATATATGTATCTCTGCCAAACCAATAACACCAAAATTAATCTAATGAATCTGTGTAGTGTTTATATCAGTTTGCACCTAATAAAAATATTTTGTATGTTGACTTTGTTCCGTGTAAATGTAATCGACTTTTCAAGCAATTAGAAAATAAAAAGCATCTTACATTGAGTGAATTTCAGTCGTTACGACTCTGTGGTGTTAAAATAAGTAACAGAAAAGAGCGAAATCGTCAAATTCAGTTAAATGCAACAATTTCCCTAGAACACAAAGTGAAAACTTAAAAATACAATCACAATGTACTAAATGTCAAATAATCCTAATGTCATATCAAATGTACGACAGTATAAAATGTTCCGAATGTGCGGATGCAACAATGTTCTTGAAAATGGTCATGTTCCTCTACTATTGATGTATCACAAGGATATAATCCGGAATGTCTTTGAATAAATTCACAATCATCTTCCTTCCCAAAATAAAAAAAAAAAACTGTTTTAATCCAAAAAGTCAATTAACGTTTAACGCCTCCGATGACTATTTTAAAAATAATAATTTCTGCCAATTTATAGCTGAACACAACACTAGTTGAATCCACAGAACACAGAACTTAAATCCAAGAAAACACCTTTGTAAATATAACAAAAGTCAGCTAAGTCAAAACCTTACCCTCAATCATGAGCAAAGGCCAAGAAATAATATAAAATTAGGCATACATAACACCTCCCCTCGTAAAAGACAAGTAAGGATTTATACTAAGAGATTTATTTAACATATTAGTCAAACATGCATAATATACTATAATATGGCACACAATAAATACAAAATAAAGCAAAGTATGCACAATTAAAAGTGCATCTGCAATTAAATTATCTCTTCTTTGATGTTCCATTTGTCAATGCTCTATTCCTTCAACATCAAACTCCATCTTATCAATATCTGATTTGTGTTTGAGAAATTGCCAATGAAAGTAAATAAAGTGAATAAACTAATCGGAGAAGGATCTGAACTTATATACACTTGAAAGCCAAACATTCCTTCTTGATTGCTGATTAATTTCGATGTTGCTTGTTTACCTATTCTAGAAATATGTACAATAGATGATTCATGCGATTTGTTTTATTGAATGAATACGCCAATAATACCTACATATATAGCATCAAGAGAATTTTAAAATAATTGACTTAAACTTGGAGCTGAAAAAACTGTTGCACCATAAAGTATGGTCATTGTTTATCAAAAGATTTATGATACTTGGCAGACAAATGAAACGAGAATTTCTTACTTAACAAATTTGTCAAGAGGTTCGCCAATTATGGAAATATTTGAGCAGATCTTTTCCGATAATATCCATCCATACCCGAAAATCGTATTAGTTGTTTTCCACTTAAAGGCACAGAGGATTTAAAGATAACCTAGATCTCAACTTCGGTTGCCTAAATTTGGCAGTGTCCCACAATTTCGTATAAACGTAACAAAGGCACGGCAAATATCATTTTTACCCAAATTATCTATGAGATCTGCATCAATGAGTCTATCAAAAAAAAATTTCCAAGTGATCTTTCCAGGTATCGTTGTAGATATAAGCGTTAAAATTATCGGCATCAGATACTTTCAGGTTCACTAAAATACTGGAATATTGATGGAAATTCTTTTCATTCCAAACAGCAACACTTTATAATAATGCAGTTCAGATGGAGTCGCAAATGTAGAAGTTTAGCTAGCTGTTTCCATAAATGGACTTTGCAACAATCCTTTTTGAAAAAATCAAACTTGATGACATATTTTGTATTTTCAATCATGTCGATGCAGTTGTTGCTTCTTAGCTTTAAAAATGAATCCGTTTTGATGATACTGATGTCTTTTCCATAGTTAATGCACACAAAAATATTATATGGTTGAAGGCAGAAGAATATTGTCAGCTCCTGCAATGATCCTGCTTCACATGTGTAGAATCTACAATCTCAACGTCATGATAGGTTTAGTTTTTTCACGTTGGAAAAGCAAGAAAAATGCGCTAGTATTCACATAAGAACTGTTTTAGTTCACTCTTTTCTTGAGATTATAAATGGGAAGGTTCCTAATACATATTGTTTAATTTTTCTTAGTTCCGAAAATTCGTTCAGCCAAAGTCGCTCTTCAGACACAGATTGAATTCCGTCGTACCATCACACACACACACACACACACACACACACACACACACACACACACACAGATATATATATATATATATATATATATATATATATATATATATATATATATATATATGTGTGTGTGTGAATGGGTAGACTGAAGATGAGCAAATGATTCTTCACAAGCATTTGACAACTTATACTGAAATCAGAAATATATCTTAGAAGATTAATTTTTGAGTCATCATTAGAAAGAAGTTTCCTTTTAACCTTTTAATAAGTGCAATGGTACAATGACAGTGTGTCCAAAACCTAGCTCAAAAGGACTAAAACCTAATGATTCTTGAACTAACAGCTCAAACGGCGAACAACGACAAATGAACAATATGACATTTACGATAGTGTGTATTCAGGACCTAATAATCCTAAATATCCTATCACCTGGCCAAATACATACAACCGCAGGTGCTTGACGCGAGTTTGATGCTGAGAAGAAAAAAAAACAATGATCTGAAGGGGAAAAAAATCATAGAGTGACAAAAATACCTCAGATTACCGCCATGACTCGTTCTGACAATATACTACTAAACTAATAATGATTGTACTACATCAAATCAAAATTTCCCTAAATACTTTAGATAATGACTGAAACAATTTATTTCTCTGATGCGTGGATGTTAATTAATTATAACCTTTTGAGTCAGTCATATTTCGCCGTTGACGTGTGTGCCGCATAGTTTACATGTTTTCAAAAATCATAGTCGCTTGTTTGCATTGAGTGTGGAGTGAAGAAGACAATGTAGAATTCTTCCATTGAACAAGATTCCTAAAGTTGAATCGAGCTAATGTTCTGTGATTAAAGAAGGGATGTACCGTAGATTTACAAACATAATATATGTAACTCTTTTCACCGATTGTCTCCTGAGCGTAGAGTTGTCCCGACATGCAAAAGTCGTGAAATTCGCACGTTTCAGAGCCCGTAACTTCAGTTTGGTGCAACGCAGAAAAGTTAATATGGCTTGATGAATAGAAAAATATATCAGGAGTAAAACAAGCCATTGAGTACGGTCGTGTGCCTTCAAAGAAGGAAATAGCATAAGGAAATCAAAGGTCCTAAGTGGATTGAAGTATTTAGAAGTACTGACTCGACTCTTATTTAATATGATAGACAGGGTCCTATGCCAGAACTGGTCCTGGGGGTAACCTGAAGTATTTTTGTCGCTCTGTATGATATTTTCCATTGAGATTATTGTTTTCTTCTCAACATCAAGTTGGCGTCAGAATGAATTATAATAGTGTTGAATGTGTTGATGTATCGATAGTCTTGAATCTTGAATCTACTGATGTACCACTGGTCTTGATTCATTATGATGTTATAAATTATAACGTCTTTGAATAAACCATAATAGTCCCAAAATATCGTTTAAGTCCAAAGATTCGATGAGCACTTTGTAATGCAAATCAATAATTTATATCAATAATTGTTGTCAAATTATATCTGACTACAACTGCAAATGACTTCACAGAACTCAAAACAGGATAAATAATTTTTTAACTAGTCATCTATATACAGACTGCCACTTGGCAAAAAATTATACCCATGATATTGATTAATTGCATCAATTGCATAGTCAAAATCGGGTCTTGAATTCAAATTCAAGTAAACCTCGTAACAGAAACTAGGTAGACAATAGATTTTCCGAGGTGAAATACCAGGCCTTAAACTTAAATCCATGAAAACATTTTTCTAAAAGATGACAAATGTCAGAACGCGAAAACTATACCCTCAATCAAGGACAAAGGTCGGGTACACAATATTAAATTAAATATGCATAATAAAGTATAAAAGATGGAGATCGGAAAGCAACAGACGTTCACGGCTTGCGTTCAACACATATTTTTGCATTAAATAAATATTGTATGATACGACATTTTTCAGGAGCAAATTTGGCTGATTTGACAATCAAATATTGAGAGAAAAATAGAGGATACTTGTGCAAAATAGGTCTTGGCTTGAACTTAAAAACAACACTTCAGAATATTGTCACGTTCATTCAGTCCAATCGTGTAGCTTTCACTCATGTGTTATAAACTGGTCGCATATTAAAAGAAAGTCCGGGTAAACGGGTAATGTTCTAGAAAGACAAATGAGAAACATTGACAGCTCAGTGCTTGGGTCAGTCCTACGACATTCAATCGGAATTCAGCCAGAGTCTAAGCCTAAATCTTAGATTCGAAAGATATTAGCAGCCTACGGGCCAAAACTCCTGTAGTATACCTGGGTTGAATGTGAGGAATGCGTCTCGCTGTCACGAATTATGCTTTGAGAGACGCCACTCGTAAATTGGCGGGAGACGTAGGACAAACCATTGTGAACAAAGAAAGGAAATCTTCAGAAAATAGTTTTTGCTCGATTTTTGCAAAGCATTACGACGTCGTAATTGTAGGTATTAATATTATGTTTATTCAATTACTGGGATTACTTTAATATGTAGAATTACCTTGTAGTGTTTCATTTATAAGCTTATTTGAGACATTTGAATTTGAGTTACGTAGAGAATTATGCAGATTGCTAGTTCATCAGAATAAATATTTTGCTTCCTAGTAACCAGTACTTTTAGTAATGCGTATGTTAGCGTTCACCAGTTAAAATAGACCTTTGAATATATCAGAGCATAGATATTTGAATATTTGTATATTTTGGTATGAGTTGTGATGTAAAGCTATGCGTCTGATTAATGTAATATTGTCAGTATAATCGAATTACGAGTATGTACTGATGTGAATCAATTAACGTTGTATATATACAAGTAACTGATATCGTGCTTTTATGATGTGTTATTATACTGTGTTTTACCATGCAAGAGTGTATGCGTATTTCGGTGTCATTAGATGCGTGACAGATGAAATTATATAGCCTTATTTGATGATAAGCTATATGTGTAGCGTGAGCTGTGAGAGCCGAAAAAAAAATAGTATACCATCCTTTTCTTTTAAATGAAGCTTTCGGAGGACAACTTCCCGTTCGAGGATATAGTCTCGAGTCTATAAGAGAAAGCGAGAGACGGAAGTAAGACCGTCTGTACAGTCGGGGTCGGCAAATTGGAGTCGACGGATAGACGAGGGAAATAGAGGAGGAGGAACGTAGTCTGGGAGGACTTGTAAGAAAAGGAGTAGGAGAAGGAACCTGGAGGGAATTTGGGGAGACAAAGAGAAATCAGGAGATGAGAAAAATCAAGGACAGGGTGAAAACTATCACCTTAGAAATCATATGATGAGATAGGCTCAAAGGGTCGAGAGAAAGAGCCGCATTTGAGAAATTCGAGTAACTGACTATTTTTTGTTAATTAAAATGTTGTTATTGAATTTCACCCTTTTTACGTTTAATTATTTAACCGTTGGCATTGCTGACTGGGGGCTCAGAGCTATAAACCAAATAGTCACTAACCGAACTTCCAAACCATAATCGAGCCTGTGTGGGTCTTCTGCCAGAATCTAAATAAATATTGGAAGCACCCCACCCAAATTCGTTACAACCAAAACCATACAGAGGAAAACAACAAACCCTAAAATATATATATATATATATATATATATATATATATATATATATATATATATATATATATAGAGAGAGAGAGAGAGAGAGATTATTCCAGGTTAAATAAACACTCTTTATAAATACTAAATATTTAATTATTTTTATCCTTTACAAAATTTATTTTTCATTTATTAGTTCAGAATGAAAAAAGTTTGACCTTATGCCTCGGAAAACATTTCTAATTAACATATTTACATAGGCCATGAGCTTTGTTTTATTCAGCACCTGCATGCCAGATATGTTTGTATATGTTAAAGTTAGTAACGTAAGAGATCATGATGCTATTTTATGGTTTCTATATATTAAAAAAATGCTGTCTCAGTACAAATGCACAAAGAATCGGTATCAAATATCAGCGATATTATTATATTACCGTGGGTGTCTGCCAGCTTGTTTTAATTAACTTCGTGCATCAATCATTTTAAAATGTTCTAGCTCTGTAAATCCACCATAAATTGTTTCAATTTCAGTCTCTCTAATATAAAGTCATCGTCAATAATCATTATACTTGCAAACGACATATCTTTCTGACAGATGAAAATTTAATTTGTTCTAAACATATTTGTATGTTGTTAGCTTCTATATATTCTGTTTCTGTTGTTCATCAATGTAAAAATATCTTTCTACAAATCATTTATTTTGTTGTCGCATTTTTATGTTTCAAATCTGCATTTAATTCAGTGTAAAATGCAAGCCATAGCTGATGCTGAAACAAAAGAAATTTGTGCCTTTTCCATTTGAACCCAATTGTATGTAAATCTTCGTTTTGCTGTTGAGACCGGTATGTTTCTCTTTGTTTTTCAATGTACATAACAGCTTGAATATTGTTTGTTTTCGCCCTTATAAAAATCAATTAGTTTATTTTGCGATGAAGAAAGATCATTTTCATCTAACGGGTATGCCTTGAAATGGCCATGTAAATATAGTGAAATCTTCTAATCCACTTCTAAGATAAAACGATTATGACGATAGACCTATATTTTGAACCATATTATTTTTTCTTCAATTGTCATATGTTCATTAATAGCCCATCAAAAGTTTCGTTACCAGCATGCATTGGCCCATTGAAATTGTCATAATCGTGGTACATAATGAGTGACAAAGACCTTGGATTCTTGTACTGTATATCATTTTTACCAACCCATCATTTTCTAGGCTATATTCGTGATTTTATGGGTCTCTTTGAGAAAGTTTGCTGAGATTTAAATAAAAAGAGGGACTTTTCTGAAAGGACATCCAATCTGCACCTGGGGACCTTATGGACGAATGAAAACTAACATTAGTTCCTAACAACTGGTGGACGGAACACACCACCGTTTGTATGAACATCGGATACCACACTTACCTCTTAGTCCTAATCTAATAGAGATGTCACACTTACAACTAGAGCTACATCCAATGCTGGATCAAACAAATTTTAAGAAACTGAAAAACTGCAGCTATATGTACAAAATATTGCAATATATTCCATTGTTTCTTAACCAGAATACTTTAGATAAATAAATTAAGCCTATTCTGCCAGATTTCAAGAATTTCATAATAACCGAAACAAATAAAAAAAAACTAAGAAAAATCAGCAGCAGCTCCCACGATGATGATCGATACAGTCATATGGATAGAAGGAAAGAAACAAGAGGTGTTTCACACCCAGTCTGCCTGAACGGTTGCCTGTTGATACATTGTCGCACTCTGAGCGAGAAGAAATGAATGAGTGAAATAGAGTATGTCAATACCCTCTTCCGCTAAAAAAAAAGAAAAAGAAGGAAACACATCAGTAGAATAAAAAGAAATCAAGAGAAAAGTAGCATAAGAACCGATGAGTTATGTCGAAATCTCCTTGCATATTCCTATTACTTATCAAACACATAAAACATCGCAATCCAAAATTCAACGCGCATGGATACACTTTCAGCCAGCGTTTACTGCAATATACTTTCATGCCGAAGGCTACCACATCAAAGACACTTTCAAGAAGTCAAACGACTATAGTAGATATGGACCGTCAACAGCAAGCCTGTTTAGCTGATATATCCCATTTAGCTTCCTACGATCGTGGTTACAAATATCTTTCATATCAATAACGCGTCTTTATAATCGGCTTTGTTAGTTCCTTTGACTTCTGAATCATGTATGTTCAGAGTTAGTACGAGCTTTAACAAATGCTTTCAAACGAAGTGAGCGACACGTCTGTCAATGGGAACATAGACTGATATCGAATGCTTTAACCGTATTTTCAAAAGGATTTTTTTAAAACAAAAAGTCAACACATTAAACGTTTCCACCACTTAAATTCTGTAATTAAATCCCGTATGTTATGACGTTTTCAATGAACCTTTAAAAACGTATGTGTAAATATTTTACACATCACCATACTCTCAACTATGCCGTTTTGTAGTCAAATTACTTCCAATTACTTCGTTCCATGAATTACTTCATTCCATACATTTGGATCACGAAGCAGGTTGGGTGTTGGCTCTGGTAGAAATTCTTTACCCCACAAAAAAATAGAATATTGTCAAGGATCAAACCACAATAGCAATCCTCAACGTAAAAGTTCAAGAACACTTGGACAAAATGATTCTGACTTTTTACGAAACCAATAAACAGTGCAAGACAAACCCCATTTTTTATTATCTATACCCTGAAAATTCTTAAGGATATTATTTCAATAATTGACAGGTTTATTCAAGGATCAATTTTGGCAAAACATTATACAAACCTTACCAACATGCTTTGATCGAATAGACCTACCATCTATCTCCCTATCTTCTCTGATTCAATTTTTCTGACAGCAAGACTCCGTCCATTAGCTCTCTCTCTCTCTCTCTCTCTCTCTCTCTCTCTCTCTCTCTCTCTCTCTCTCTCTCTCTCTCTCTCTCTCTCTCTCTTTTTTTTTTGGGGGGGGGAATCCCGAGTGACCGAGCGGTCTAAAGCGCTCACCATTACGAATCACTGCCATCTCACCTCTGTCTGCCTGGGTTTGAGTCTCGAACTCGGCCAATGTGGGTATGTGAAAAAAAGCTTTCCGGTAGTTTCTCGTGTGTCGGTGGTTCTTTCCGGGGTTTCCCGGGTTCTTCCTCTAACATTCCATTTGCCCTCATTTATAGCCTATCATGTGCTGGAAAATGGGTAAACTTTACAACCACAACTCTCTCTCTCTCTCTCTCTCTCTCTCTCTCTCTCTCTCTCTCTCTCTCTCTCTCTCTCTCTCTCTCTCTCTCTCTCTCTCCAACGACATCAGCAATAACAGCAATCAATTCCTTAAGTATTTTCCATCTCCTATCGAACTGAACGTAGGACCAAACTTAGTGTTTGCTTAATCGGATGTCGTCGAATACATCGTAGTGGGAAACAACCATTCGGTTGCTCATTCATTTTTTCCAAAGCGGTTAGTAGTAAGCTTTAATGGGATATCTAAGACAAAACCCTATTTTGCATTACTTCGACTGTATGATTATTACCCCACGCTGAGACCCCCTTTAGTCGAAACAAAATACGAAAACAACTTGTTGAGACAACACCCGCAATTTTGTTTACCTGTAAAGGACCTACTATTGAATCCTTTACCGTCGTCAAACAAAATAGTGTTGGCTTAAATAGTCCCATTTAAGCTCACTACTATGGGTATTTTTACTTTAAATCACTAGCGATTTTTATATTTATAATTTCACACAAAATTAATGTTCCTAACATTCACATAAAATTTCAAATCCGCTGTTAATAACTCGCTGAGATTTGCAGGTCACATGTCTGACTATTACAATGATTGTGCTATTAATAACTCGCTGAGATTTTACCAAAAAAAAAATCGATGATTTGCGCAGCCATCTGACGAGACATTTTTAGAATCTCAGCTCTCGCTATTAAATAATTCTCATCGTCATGACGACAGAAGTATGTATTAAACTTACCGCTAAAAGGAGAGCATCTTAATAAAAATTTCCCTGTGAGACCGTGGATTAATTGACATAACATTTGTTTCAATTTGTCATCGAATGTGATTTTTGTGTATTTGTCTTGTGATATTTGATAATAAAGATTATCAATAGCATCAGAAAATAGGTATGTAACCCAGGTAAGCTTATTAAAATGATCTGAATTTTCTGTACAAACCAGAGACAATTTTATCTTTTTTTTCTATTTTGGAAATACGTGCTGTGAATTTCAAATGAGAAGCGCAATTGTCATATGCTTACCTCGGAAAATAATTATTTTGATCGTTTACGTGGTATCTTCCACTGTAATATATTCCATTATTTTTTACATTTCACACGAGATTTTGCTATCGTTTTTTAATGAAATTGCTAGAGATTTTGCATAAAATTTGCTGAGTATCGGTTTTCGTATTTCGCAACTACGAATAAATTGTTCTAGCTTTAATAAACTTCTCACCACGCAAATAAGCTTGAAGTTGATTAAGAATTTTATTATAAGTCGCTATTGCTATTTTAAACGAAATATTTTTATTCTCGTATTTTGACCCAATCTTTTTACTGAATGCTGACAAAACAATACATATCTCCGGCATTAACATTAATAATGGATTTAATGCCTACCCCTATGAAATAATTCCACTAGTTGTTAATACCATATGAATATAATTTATCAATCTTATTATTTTGCTATAAAATTGTCTAGCTTGTCTGATATAATAAAGTTCTTTATTGGTTCAAATTTCTAGAATTTGATTAGCTCGTCTCTATCCTATCTATCGAGCTAATTTGTGCACAACTTATCTCTTGTGAGTTATTTATGTTAGGGGGGTATTAAGTCTCAAAAATCAGTTTTCCTTGTGTTGATATTTCCGGTCACCATCTACCCGACAACAATAACATACCAACACTGATGTAATTAACTTGTGAAAAGCTTACTGTTTGTGAGTTATCTCGGTCGATAAATGGATATGTTGTTTCAACGTCCAGCACTCGCTCACCTTACATTCTTAAGTTACCGGTTATTATATCACCAGCTTTTTTTAAATAGTTTGTTAAATCTGCATCGGCTGTAGTGGTTGTAGTTTTTCCGTTCATATGTCAATTATTGTTCCAAATTTTTGTGTAATAGCTCGTTCTTATTACTACTAAAATTGTGTGAATACCGTTTATAGAATGAGCGTAACTAACTTTGACAGAGAGCGATTAGTCAAATATCAGCATAACCACGACCTACCCTACTGCCATTATCTAACAGTAGGACGAAATGGATCGGGCAAAACTAACCTTCTGACGAATTTATTGCTTAACTTTGATTAAGTTTATGTCAACACGATCAATCCACCGAAGGATAAATTTGAGCTGTTTAGCGAATATAAAGAAAAACTGAAAAATGAACTTGGCGTAGGCGATGGTATATTATCATAACCCTACAATTATCGCTGAAGCATATATTAACCTTTTAAAAAATATAATGATTTTAACAGGAAAATATAATGTAAATTGTAAATGAATTACATTTGCAAAAAAGTATAGCTCTGTAAGATTAGGTCGTGGAATTAAATCTTCAAATCCACCGTTGAAATAGCTGACCGATTTATGTTATTGCTAGAATCAAAGAAAGCCGGAAATACGAGCACAGAAACTGACAACGTAATTGTTGAAATTTTTAGAAAATCTCAAATCAAACGCTTAATTAACATCCGACGAATATTTTATTTTTGTAGAGATTTAATTCGCTAAGCACAAAGCACAAACTGCAAGCAGTTCAGTTTTATCTATCAGATAAAATAGGAATGTCATCAACAACGTTACCTCTTGATTCATCACCGACTATAACGGACAGTGCAAACATTTCTGCCATTTATATCCCACCAATCGAGCTGGACTCAGTATTAAATAGGTTTAGTTTCAGCTACAGCTTGGCATGCCATTGCGAATATCAGAACTAACATGAATGATGATTTCATATTTCAATCCATCCAGCCAGTTTACTGGGCTTGGATATCTTCTAAGATATGACAGGGTGCTTATAACGTTACAGGTTTAAATAAAGTCATAAAGTTATTAATTACATCTAATCCTGAGCTCATTCCCAACTATAGCACACTTCGTGCCAAAATCACTTTGAAAAACTGTTTCATTGCTGATTTTAGTACCACAAAATAGCAATGGGCCGTTAGTAGTATTTGTTCGAAAAAGTAAAGTATATTTTTACCAAGCCGAAGCTGAGGAGCTTGCGTCATGCCGAGCCCCAATTTATATTTGGCTCAAATAATGAGACTTTGTACCAGCTTAGGATCAATTCGCACTCTTATTGCCTTCGGTCTCATATCGCTTAACACATCAAGCATAATACGTTCGAAATAAAATGTATCGTTTTCGTTGTCACGTTAAAATATGACATGGCGCATTGGGATTGCATCGACCTGGTTATATGGCTATTCCCCCTGCATAGGATTGTCATTTTCATCAAGCCGCTTATGGAGCGGATGTCATGACCCTGTAAAACGAAGGCGTGGCAGGGTCCATCCATGTTGGGTTTCTGTAATTTGCCATCTAACTTGTAAATATCGAAGCCGGATCTGATTACATCTCCCTGATTCTAACACTGGAAATAAGTAACTTGCTCAGTACTGAATCGTTGTCATTATTACATACACACGCTTTCCTTATAAACTGGCTTTGCATTTTTCTGAAAATTTAATCGTTGGATAAAATAGTATTAGAAATTCCTAACATTTCCTGATCTTTATGAAATAAATATTAATACATTTGTTTGAGACATCTTATACACAATACTTTTATACAAATTGCTATTATAAAATGCCGGATGAAATAAGAAAAATCGTCAGAGCTAAAATCTCAAATATAAGCTTATTCGACGCTGTAAAGTTGTTTATGGTCCATAAAAAACGGACAAATTTTATGTGAATTTTCTCGTTGAATACGATCCTTACTCAGCGTTTGATGTGCAACTGGCAGATTCTGATGTATCAGAGCTTGAGATATATTTTTAAATAAATATTGGTTTGATATGATAGAGGTACTGTTATGAAATGGGCTCACTGCTGTTTGACAAGGAAAGATCTAAAAAATATTCTGAAAATTGATTAATGTTAATAGAGTGTTTTACACTGATTGCATAGCAATCGCAATTTTATGTTAATTATCAAATAATGGAGAGACTCGAACTAATATTATAAATCTCTTTCAGCTGGAAGATGCTGTATGAAATATGTTTCGTGGTGATGTTAACGCGGTAGCTCGCTTTGAAGTAGAACGAGAAGAAATAATTTGATTTTGTTAAGCAGCATGGAACATGATCACCTGCTCAAATAGGGAAAGAGCCTAGTCGAATACGACAAGGAAACCATAAACAAATATATCAATTTCTGCTGGTCAAATAGCGAGGTAGCAAATATTTTAAATAGCAGGTGATTCGTATTGAAAGAAGATTCTATCTAATATTGTTCTTGAGAGTGTAGATTTATAGACTCCATCAGTGACAAAATTTACTGACCTTTAGTCAATGTTAAAATATTTTGCCACTGTTGTTATTAGTCAAAATGATATTTCTTCGTTAGTTTCAGCAGGTCGTAGGACACAAAACTGAGAGCATGGGGTACGACAGTGTTCTGAAAAAGTGCGATTCATGAGTGCATTTATAAAATAGTGTTCTGGCTAGCTGTTCTGACATTTCCTGAAATAAAACTGGTGGTAAAGAACTATGGGTATCCAGTGCATATAAGAGAAAACCCCGATAAGTGGCGCTGTGCTATGCAGAAAGTTACAGAGATCTTCGAATACCGCCATACCTAAGAACCCACAATATCACAATGATTATTGTTCTGCGGAAGAAATGTTTTTACTGAAAAAGACTATTCCAGTATTCGCCAACCCCCACCCCCGTTTCTTTATGCCTCCCCCGGCGACAATCAGGTTAGACAAAATAAATCAAGGAATGAAATGACTACGTTTTGTGCATTTGTTATATCCATGTTTTTCGTTTTAAAAATTGATATGGGGTACAAACAAGTGGGAAGGTATCTGAATATTATTGTAAAGGTCTTACGAATCAAAACCGATTATTTAAGTATGAGAATATAATTCTAGATAACTTTAAATGGAAATTATTCATTTCATTGGATCTTCATATACAACTATTTCTTTCGAAGGTCGTTATTTACGCGCCAGATGCATCCACATATACATTTCCGGAGGGGTGGGATGCAAACATGTTTTAGGGATGTAGGACAAAACATGTTTAGATCTGAAATGGGTGGGGTGAGGTGAAAAATACCCCACTCCCTTTCCCCTATGTTGGGACGCTCATGTTATACGCCTAGGAAAGTACATGAAGAAAACACAATGTTAAAGTTCGTATACGGTTAAATTTGTACTGATCTTTATTGTGACGTTTAAACTTGACGTGATCTTTTCTTGGCCCATTTTAATACCTGACCAACATCACCATTATTAAAGTCGATAATTTTCGTCCGGATGGTTTCTGATGACAGTTAAGGCGAAGAGCATTCCACAATCAGGGTTAAATAGATTTTGGTTAAACAACACTATTATTAGATTTTAAAACAACAGTTTATATTTAAAGGTCACCGGTCATACTCCAACAGTTTTGTTTTTGCATCAAATTTGCATTACATTATTAAAATTAGGCATACTCGCATAGAAAGAACAAAAATAATTATCAAGTGTAAAGAAGAAATAGTAATTTAATTACTCAAAATAGCTGTTACTTCCCCTTAGCTATAATTTCCCCACCTATAAAGGACGGCAACCGGAAATTAGGTACATTTATTCCCACAAGACGATGTACATACTTCTTGTTGTCGAAAAATAAAACGCTATAAACTATGGATACGGAAGATTTAGATAAAACAATTGAAAAGTAATTTACTGTTCAGCCTTATAACGATATGCGTGCACGACGGACTAGATTGTGTCGCTTTCAAAACTGCTCCTTTGTTTCAATTTATTTTGCAAATTCCCCGTTAATACAGGTAAAACGGAATCTCTCTCTCTCTCTCTCTCTCTCTCTCTCTCTCTCTCTCTCTCTCTCTCTCTCTCTCTCTCTCTCTCTCTCTCTCTCTCTCTCTCTCTCTCTCTCTCTCTCTCTCTCTCTCTCTCTCTCTCTCTCTCTCTCTCTCTCTCTCTCTCTCTCTCTCTCTCTCTCTCTCTCTCTCTCTCTCTCTCTCTCTCTCTCTCTCTCTCTCTCTCTCTCTCTCTCTGTAGGCCGACTAAAAAAGTAATCAGCACACTTAAAAGAATCCAAAGAGACCAAACTTGGCTTCCTTATGTCGGACGACTTCGTAAGAACTGTCAGTTAGTTTAACTAAGGTGTTTATTGCTCGCTTCCAGTTGTGTTTATTCATCACCTGGGTTTCTTTTTCTTCGTCATATGTAATTATGATTAACGTTTACAGGGCAAATAGGATACACAGCAATAACTTGCTTTAAAAATACATTTGTAACCATGGCTAGCGAAAAGATTATCATTTGCACTCATAGTGAATGTATTTTAAAATAATGATTTTTATTTGCGAGATACCGTCGTATAGTTAACCTGGATACAATACAATCTTGGTTACTTTGCACCTGAAAACTTATATGCGTGAATGGCAGGTGCCTTCGAGAAATTTGGTGATATTTGGTCTCTTTTGTGATTTAGTTATCTAACATAAGCGATACACACTACAGTAAGGATGCATACGCAAGCCGCCATCCGCTACATATACAGAGTTCGTGGATATATTTTTGTCTTAAAAAGTTTCGCATGATGAAAAAGAAGGAATAAATAATAACAATACAAGGATATTTTCTTTCGTTTTATTTTCAAACAAGTGTATGTTTATCAACTTTTTGTACGGGTTGGGCACAAATTCAACACAAAATTACTTCCTTTCTTATTTGTATGGAATAATGGAGCAAATATGATTGACGATTTTGACTAGTAATGACAAGCTTTCAATTTAAGCGCGCACATACTAAGACAACTTGAAAAATATAACAAAAAAATAATAATAGACAATAAAATTAACTGGTAAGAGCTTCATACTGCATCAACTTTAAATACTAACAAAATGCTTAAGTTTAATCTCTCTGTGTAATCGAGTGTGTATTATATGTAGTAGTGTTAGAATCCAGTGGCGGATTACCAAACATGCAGTTTAGGCACCGGCCTATGGCCATACGCCTTTTGTGGTTCGTAAAATTAAAAACGTAGTAGGAGATATTTGCGACGGGTGTCGAGATTTCGTCACCCTAGGGGCCTCATGAGGGTTTAAACTGGCACTGTCACAACCTGAAAGTTAAAATTAAATATATTTGTTATATCTCTTGTGTGCACTACGCTTAGAAAAAATGTTTACGTATTTTGTAGAATATTAACTGTTAAGTATTATTGTTTTATAAATCAGTATTGATAATTTGAACGGAAGACTTAAGACTTAAACTGAGAATAGCATTGTTCAGATGCATATATTTTTAGCATTAAAAAATTTTAGCATTAAAAAAAAATATTTTAGTATTTTAATTAGAATGAGCAAGATATGTCAGTTTGTGTTCTCTCTCTCTCTCTCTCTCTCTCTCTCTCACACACACACACACACACACACACACACACACACACACACACACACACATACATACATACATACATACATACATACATACATACATACATACATACATACATACATACATACATACATACATACATATATATATATATATATATATATATATATATATATATATATATATATATATATATATATATATATATATATATATATATATATAATAAAAATAATAATCAACAACACCAACACGTATATAATGTGACCGGTTTCGCTTTATTGCTTCATCAAACTGCATTCAAATTAATTTTGAATTTTGAATTCCGTCTGATGAAGCAATAAACCGAAATCGGTCACACATTCTAGGTGTTGGTGTTGCTTATTTTATAAATTATCAAGAAACCTGAACAATACCATGGCATCACATATGATCCACGTATTAACAATAGAACTACGTTTTTAAAAAGAACAATTGAAAAACTAGCGGAGAAGCAAATGAAATATATATATATATATATATATATATATATATATATATATACATACATACATACATACATACATACATACATACATACATACATACATACATACGTACGTACGTACGTGGGTGCGTGCGTACATACATACATACATGCATACATACATACATACATACATGCATACATACATACATACATACATACATACATACATACATACATACATACATACATACATACATACATACATACATACATACGTACGTACGTGCGTGCGTCGATGCGTACATACATACATACATACATACATACATACATACATACATACATACATACATACATACATACATACATATATACATACAGACATATATACATACATGCATACATACATACATACATACATACATACATACATACATACATACATACATACATACATACATACATACATACATACATACATACATACAGACATATATACATACATACATACATACATACATACATACATACAGACAGACAGACAGACAGACAGACAGACACAGACAGACAGACAGACAGACAGACAGACAGACAGACATACATACATACATACATACATACATACATACATACATACATACATACATACATACATACATACCAAGTATGATTATTTTCTTTGCAAGAATATCAAGATAGTTTGTTTAAGTTTAGAATTGTTTCCTGAAAGCTATCTTACATAGTATCTACTTGTTGTTTGAAGAAAAATAACGTGCAATAAACGTGCTTTTAGTTGGTTTTCGTATATGAAATAATGCTTTAAAATATGAAAAACGCCAGGAAAAGCACTGCATTTAAAAGGCATACAGACCATATATCAAAAGACTTAAAAATTTTGCTGGTTTTTATTGACAATGTAAAAGAGGATTTTCAAGTTTTGATTATAAAATGCGCCTTTTGGAGTGGATTAGAGCGATTTCCGGATGAGAGGGATAAGATGAGTGTAAGAAATGTGTGCCATTACATTTGCTGTCAGACGCCACGTTTGCTAGATGAGATTCAGAGTGTCGAAAAGTTTTTGTATATATTTGTGATAGGCTTAACTTATAAGCAATTTCCAAATTCTTCCAATAAAACAGTTGCAAAAGCTTATTGTAATCCCGAAAAATGCCGAAGCATATTCCGAAAGGTCTGTTATCTCTGTGTGGTGATTGCCGCAAAAAACAAAAAAAAGTAGTACACATTCCGTCGTTTCTGATGTGTACAAGTTATTTTGGTACCATAACGATTGCCAGAATCTGAGTGCTGATCTCATCGAGACTTTGGAAGGATGATCTAGTTTCTCATACTGCAGCTATCTGGGGGAAAATATGGATTGTACACTTGTATTTAAATGTGCTTAGATGCCGATATATACTAATGCCATTGGAATACTGTTGATCAGTGCCTGCCTTGTACCGATTAGACCGATTTAGCCCAATCAAACCCAACGCGTTAGTAATTTTTAAAAATATATCTGAAGAGATAGTAAATTTAAAGCGATGGAAGAAACTTTTAAGTTCAAAATCATATTAATCTTGTATAAAAGTTTATTTCCAAATGCCGTGCTGACGGGGGAGGGGACCCTCCTAAATCCAGGAGGGTCCCGCTAACATGATCTAAATTGACCCCGAGTTTGCTAAGGCAGAAGCTTCTACGTGTCAGCATATGTTGTAATGTTGTCACCACGAAAATCTCTATGGAACACAATCGCTGCGTTCGATAACATTGAAATAAAATATATTAAAAAAGAACATTTTCAGTTCATATACCCGCCAGTAAATGGAATATCTGGCTCAGCTTTCAGAATTCAATTCCCAGAGATGTGTGCGCCAATAATTAAAATAGTCATCATATGGAGTAGATATGAGGCATCACCAGGCTGACACTCGGTCGCCAAACCATTTCGTTTTAATGTGCGAAACTACACAATTTCAGTTTCGTACTCACTGTACAAGAAGAATCACTACTTGGTTTGATGTAAATAGCCTTTCTGATGATGGAGACCATGAGATACAATCAGAATCAAACACTAGTGTATTTGATGCTAACTACGCGAATACTGACTGACACGTCTTTTAACCACATACACCACAAAAATACCACAGAATACCACTTAACTCCTCAAATTGGACCAGTGACGTCCAAAACAAAGTATGCACATAATAATAGTTTGTCACGTGAAATAATGCTTTAAAATGCTCGGAGTTCTGTGGTGAAAAGACGCGCCAAATTTTTCAGTGATATTAATTATTTTTGCATGATATTTTGATTATATTGTCAGTAAATAAAATCCACAATTTGTAGCAAAATATTTCCCCCGCATTTGTTGCCTATTTTTAGAAGGTTTTGAAACAGTATCTCGGATGTGACGTCAGATACGAAACTGCGATTATAACCTTCAGGCTTAACCGACTGGAAACACGCCATTGCTGATAAAGACGCGAGACGATTTTCTTCCTCTTTTCTTACATTTAACATTTGACGCCCTGTATCCTCTTTAAAAGAATGCACGACAGAACAGAGGCAGGGTAAGTGACGAGTACTTTACATAAATTTCTATTCCGATGATCTTTAATCTATTTGTTAGAATGTGCAGAAAGATCTCGCTAATCGGCATGCGGTCACCGTTGAGGCGGGGAAAAAGGTGGGTGGGTGGGTAAAATTACTGAATAATAATTTAAAAAAAAAAAAAAAGTGGTACACACGATTCCAGGACTACAAAGAACTGTTATGTTAGAGGTTGAAAAAAAAAATGCATTATCACAGAATGGTTGTGCGCTTTGAAGCAGAGTATTCCAGTTTCAGATAGTCCAGTTTCCTCTGACCCTTGCCACCCCATTTTTGATATTTGGACATTTATTTTGGGGTGTAGGGTCAGAGTCCATTCCCTATCGAAAAGTTGGAATTCGCCGACACCATTTGGTGTCGGCATAGGGTAGCCGCTTACTAGCAGGTCTTGCAAACTTTGACGACCTTTCATCAAGATATACCTGCATGAAATCTATAGGAATACGATCTGTTTTTCAGATATTGCGAGTATAGCATTCGTTAATACTCTGACAGATTAGCCGTTGATTAAATTTGACCTGGAACTCACCCTTTTCATTCCTAGTCGCATGACTACAAAAATCTCGCAACTTGCATGTAAATGACATCACAGGTAAAATAGTCACATAATATCTTCAGAATCACAAGAAGACTGAAAAACAACACAAATCCATTCAAAAGACATTGATGTACCAACGCATAACTCAGCTGACCATCGCGTGAATCCAATCCAGCGAATTGACCTTTATTTTCACCATTACAGTCATAAACCCTTTCTAGCAGAATGCATCAGATGGAAAAAAACCCATTCTATCAGTTTCTACCCTGCATAGTCCTACAATGTAAGACATAGCACGTTTTTGTTTTAGTGCTGTCTTAGGATCCTAATAACAGCCTTATATAGCCCAGTTCCAGTGTCATTGACATCTGAGCTAGTAGTCAAAGTTTCGAGAATATCACACACACATGGCAGTCTATATCGATACTCATCCACTAATTGTTCAATTAAAGTACTTACTTTGCTGTCTATCCTGGTGGAATCAAAATATGACACTAGCAAATGTACACATTTTCATGTTCCCTTGACACATATTTGAATTTGTTGCAATGTGACTGTAGTCAAAGTATGTTCCAGTATGTTCATGTAAGAGATATGTTTGTAACAAAAAGTTGCTTATAGTTCCATTAGGCATAATATATTTTTTATTCATTTTGTTAAAGAATAATATTTTAACCTAACCAGATTTCAACATTCCTGGCTTTCATCGCTTTGTAGCCAACTGAAATGTAGGCCAACAAAACTTAAAAACAGGTCCATTTCTGTGGTGAGTATTTGAATTTATTGGAGAAAAGACATCAGGGTAAGTGAAGTCTGAGAAAAACATTCTAACTTTACTTTGTAGAAAGGTGTTGTTATTGGTTGCCAGTTTTGTGTGATATTCCTGAAAATTTTACTTTCATTACACTTAATTGACATCATAACATGCTTCATAGCACCATTAGTCATGCAGTAAGACACATCACCCAGCCAGAAGAAAAATATCTGGGTGATGTGGTTTATGTTGTAGGACAATGCCATGCAGTCCTACTAAATGCTGCTAAGCCTGACAGGGCTCAACAAAGCCCCACAAAGCCAGATATAAAAAGTGATTAATTATATTGATGAATTTGTTAACTTAACCCCTTCTATTCTGAATACGCCTGTGGTCGTATTCTCTCATTCTATCCGAAATACGACTATGGATGTACCAACTACATCAGTGTTTAGCACATCTAGAACGTGCGTTATACACCACAAATATTTGCATTGTATATTTTGAAAAATGTCTCCATCATTGTACACATCAGGTTGTCCTTGTCATATGATGCTCATTACTGGAGGAAAGGCTGCTTATAAATTAGGAGAACTACTAAAGTATCAGGTTGGCATTCTTCTTGACAATGTACTTCATACAGAGTTGATGTGCAGTAACACTTTATTGCCCAGCTAAAATACCTAGTAACTGGAAGATATACATTTTTCTTTTTTGTCAGGTTATGAAAGGAATATTGGTTCTTTACCATTATAGTGCTGCCCGAGAGATTATTCAGACATGAGCAGGGGTCAAGCTAGGCTTAAATTTTAGAGAGATTTCTCCTTTTGGTCAGAACAGGGAGAAGTGGGAGTTAAATGGACAAGTGAGACTGAAACAATAAACACAATAGAGAGAGAGAGGAGATGCATTATCTTATTTTAATGATGTGCTCTATTTTCTCAGTATGCTTTTAAGTTTTAAGCAATGCCATATTGTCAAGTTGAAAAATTTGTGTTGTATGTGAGTATCAACATATTTTGTACACATATTTAAATTATATTCAAGCCCATTCTTTTCATACTTAGTAAATCTGTTTGAATTGAAGTAAATGTAGTGTGATTTGGCTGTATGCTTTAAAAAGAACATCAGAAGCTATACATGATAATTTTCCTTGATAGCAGTAACAAGATTAGAGAATTGTAACTGCAAGTTGGTAAAAATGCTTAACCCTTTAACTACTACAGCTGTTCTGCAGTTTCACTACTGCCGAGTGATAGCGTATCAGTTACTGAGACTACTAATACTGTTTGCTAGATGAATACTAGAGCATCGTCATGGCTGACTACGGAAACTGACAATAAAAACATGGTTACGTTTATATTCATTATTTCATTAGTTTTTGCTGGATTTCAGTGAAATAAAAAGCAGCTTACCTTGTATAGTGTCTGTTATTCATATATTTACTCCTACAACAAACATGAAATCCCCGTTGCGTAAACTGTTTTGAATCGCACAAAATAAATCGTCATTTGATTCAAAATCACATACATCTAGTGTTGAAACGGGACTGACATTATTATCTGATCCATTTACTAAGAATGATCCATTAAACTCTTCGATATTGCTTGCACTGAACCCTTTAAAGTCACAAATATCTATATCTGATTAGGAATCCATTTTTGTTTATCTCAGCTACACGTGTTTTGTACATTGCCAGAAATTTCCTTGCAGGGTGTCTAAATTTAACCTCTCAGCTTTCCAACTGGTATCAAAATGTTCAGTAACCAGTCTTCTCATTGGTTATGATAATCAAAAATAAATAAATATCTGTACTTTCAACCAATCAATGTTTAGTTAACATAGCAGTTACGTCAGCATAGATGCGACATGGGGGTTTTGAGTACTGCAGAACTACGCGCTCATAAGTGACACTTGGGTTTTAAACAAGGCTTATCAACACTATATGTGCGTCAGTGGAGTTCAGCTGCTATTTACAGGCGACGCTCAGATGCGGTAGTCTAGTTAAAGATTTAATAAGCTACCACTTATTTTATTTTCTACAAGTTTTGTGTACAATTGCAGTCAAAAGATTTCTAGCATTCTTCGAAACAGTCCATAATACATGTACATAGGAATAAATGAACAAGTGACTTCAAAAACCATACTGTTCCCCCTGATTTCATTGTTTCCGACTAAACATTACTGCAACTATAGACAACACATTGAAGCACTACAGTAGATATATAACTAAACTGAACTCTTGTTTCCCCTAACCAAAAATCCAATAATTTGTCTTGCACAATGTGAGTGCATCTATTTTTAGCTGGAGAGCTTTTCTCATAACTACTCACTTTCTTCTTGCTTTGCTACAAAAATCCATTGATAGGACTGCATATTTATGGTTTGTCTACCTAATGGTAATAATACGCATTGGTTAAATATTATTTGCTTCATTACTATATATATATATTTTTTGTATTTTCAGTTTAATGAAGTGGAATATCATATACACATCTATGTCCTCTATTACAAGTTCTTTTATGGTTTCAGAATGATTTTATACAGAAAATATACCTATACGGCATTAAAATCTCCATTTATTAAAAAATTGAAATTAGAATACGCTCATCACCAGTCAAATTTTTAAAAGCAAATTACAAATTGCATTTTGATATTTAAATTTTGAAACAGAATTTGGTATATTTTCATCATAGCACAGTAGGTCCAACTTCATGAAAGCAAACAGTGATATCTTGCTCCCAAAAAGGGTTAATGGTCAGTTAGCTATGAATGTGCAAAAATTTCTTTGTTGCCATAAGCTGATTTGTATCAACACCACTTAAATACATTTGGCCTTGGGTTACTACAGTGCCAGAACTTATACTTACAGTGAGGTAGCATCTCAGTCCTAATGTAGTCATTTTACCTTCGAAAAATCTGAGAACGAAGTCGTTTTTGCTTTCGTAACAGAAGGCGAAGTTTACAATTCTCATGTGACTTTTTCACCCACTTCACCTAGTAGCGTGACCCCTGAGTAATAGTGATTATGAGAAAAAAAGTTTTTATTTATGTTATAATGCTTTGAATAAAGATGATATAAATTCACTGAGCTGTATGGGATTTTCATCTGATATTGCATCAGTGATGACTGGAATTCATTAAAAAAAAGTTGCATTCTGTATTTTGAAAAATATCTCCCATCAGTGTACATAACTGGTTGATGCACCTTGCTGCACAAAAGGCTGTTAATAAATTATCAATTTGGCATTCTGCCTAACAATGTACTTCATTCAGACAAAGCTGATGTGCAGTGTCACTTTATTTACCAGCTAAAAGACCTAATAACAGGAAGATATAAAATTTGCTCTTCCTTGTTAGGTTATTAAAGGAATATTAATTCTTTACCATTTTAATGTAGACATGCGAAAATTATTCAATATTGTTGATAAAAATAAAACTGAATTCAGTAAATTATTTCTATACTGGTGTGCAAAACATTGATCGTCTCAGCTGGAACAAAGTATTTTGAAAAATGCAAACTGCTGCTTTTTAAAGCTGAAAATATGAAAACTTGAAGCAGTAATTGAGGTTAAAAAACCAGAGGGGTAAATAAATCATTTTGTACATATGCACATTAAACTTTATTGGTATATGTGGATTACTCTTTTTCTACTTAGATAACTCATTTTGTCCACTTGGATTACTTTTTTCCTCGCCAGGGGTTGGCATATATGATACATATGTACATGCATACAGCTGCTGATTGCAGTAAGACTTCCCTTGCATTGTAAACACTTTAATCCTGATAATTATTGTATTTTATGATACCTGACAGGGATCAAGCTAAACTTAAATTGTAGGGAGAAGTGACTTCTCCTTTTGGTTAGAAACAGGGAGAAGTGGGTGCTAAACAGGGAAAAGTGGTAGCGTGACCCCTGCCTGACTCATCTGTGTGTCTCTCAACCGCTCTGGCGGCCTAGTGGTTAGAGCATTTGCATCGGGTGCAGGAGGTTGTGGGTTCGATCCCCATTTAAGTCATACTAAAGACTTACAAAAATGGTACTTGGTCCCCGAGTGGTCTAAAGCGCTGACCGTTATGGATCACTGCCAGTCTGTGTGAGCTGAGTCCAGACTTGGCTAACATGGTTAAGTGAGGAAGCCTGCCAGTAGCTTCTCATAAATCGTGGTTCTTCCTGCGGTTTTCCAGGGTTCTTCATCCACCATTAATACTTGCTGCCATGATTAGCCTATCTTGTGCTGAAAAATGGTGTTAAACCCTATAATAACAACAACAACAGTACTAACAGCTGCCTCGTTTGGCATTCAACAATAAGAGGTTAGTGTTAGGACTAGTCTGCTTGGTGTCAGGATAATGTGACTGGGTTGAACATCATGCTACATATCTGCGGCATTGATGCCCCAGTGTTAGACATCACTATAAACTGCCACACTACAAATATAGCAATATGATTGAAAAATTGTTAAAGCATGTGCTAAAAGGCACTCATGCTCAACATGCTAAAAGGCACTCATGCTAGCTCTCTCTCTCTCTCTCTCTCTCTCTCTCTCTCTCTTTCTATATATATATATATATATATATATATATATATATTGCATTTCTTGTTTTTGTCTCACTTCTGTTTAGCTCCCACTCGTCCCAGCTGTCCAAAATAAGTCTCTTTTCCCTAAAACTCACTAATTTTGTTTAACTCTAATATGTTCAATTATAATTATTAAAAGCTCTGTGCCTTACTTAGTAGTCCTCCATAATGTAGGACTTTGTAATATTTATGTTTTGGGTAGACCAACAGGTAGGTTTCTTTTTTTTTTTTTTTTTTTTTTTGTGTCCGACAGTGGAGATCAACATTATTGTGCCATATTCCATACTTAAGTTTTATACTGTGTTAACCACTCCATCAGTTCTAACTTATTGGATGCTCACAAATAATTAATTTTTTCAACTAACCTTGGTATGCAGATGCTAACTAAAAATCTTATACTTTTGACCTATGGCATTAAATCCTTCAGAACACTTTTTAGTAATCCATCAGAACAGAACACCTATGTATACATTTATTAATGACTATATTTTTTAAGTTGCTAATGGAAAACAGCAGCATCCCATTAAAAAATGTATCATTCTCTAGATCTCAGATTTCTGAAGTGTATGTCTCTCAAAATTCTGCAATGACGACTAGAACTAACTGCAGGTGCTAAACAGGGAAAAGTGGTAGCATTAGTCAGTTCTTTGTGATATACTCCTCACTAGGTTTCCAGCTGTTTTTGCCTGCTTTCCATTTGGATACCAAGGTCAGTTAAACTAAATTATTAGCGAGCATTTGATAAGTCAGAACTGATATGGAGGTTAACACATAGTAAGACTTAAGCATGGAATACGACCCACAATGTTCAGATGTTCACTAACATCAAAAAGTTAAGTCTTACTTTCCGGAATTTCTCACACACTAAACACACAATATTTAATCTTTTCTACAAATTAAAGTCATAATGTTTTTAGTCTGACTTGACTTACTCTGAGGTCTTGTTTTTAATAAATTAAAACTCACAAGAAACTTCATCTTAATCTGATTTTTTGTTTTCCTGTCTTCCATGGCATTCCAGCCAACTTCAAATATTGTAAAAGTTTTAATTATATTCCATATTGTAATCATCTGAAATGAAATTATTTTGCAAAAAAAAAAACGTTGCAGATTGCAGATGAAGATTCTGACTGTTTTGAAACACAAATTTTCTGTACTCACTTTTGTCATTTTGCCCAAATATTAGAATGCATGGACTGTGGTATGTGGTTTGAAATAAAAACTTTCGTTGTAAACAATATCCTTAAACTTTTCAGAATGAAGACAAGCTGCTATTTTTCCACTCACTAGACACCTTGACATAGCAAACTTGCTCAATATCTTTTTTTTTTCCTTTCAGAAAACTTTTTGTTGGAGGTCTTAGTTGGGAGACAAGCGTAGGTAATGTACACAAAAAGTTTCTAACCATCACCATTTGCCTATTAACCCTTTCATCACCCGAGAGTTATATGGCTCCAGGAAAGCTTCGGATTATTTTCAAATATTCTATTCAGATGAAGTTTTTGGAAAAATTGTCAGTTTAACGAACTTCAATGTGATGATCAAACGTGGCAGAGGTGATATAGGTCACATGTGTGGACAGATCTCACCTTGGAGATCATTTTGGTTCATTTTATAGAATTTTATATATTATAGACACCATGAAAGAAAGACTTCTGCTGCTACTGTGATTATTCACTAGTACATCTAGAGTCAATTGAACAGGTTTTGAGAACTTTGTTTTCTAAGTGGTAATAAAATAATTACTTGTATTTTACCTGTTTGTACCTGCATTTTAACAGTTGTAATAGATATGCACATTTTAATGAATTAGTCATAAAATTTGATTTTTAACCTTGATTTTGACACCTAATCCAGCCAGATACCTTTAACATTGGCAAAGTTATGTTGTTTCAAAGTCCACAAGTCATTTTGCTTTACAACTCCAAAGTTACTTAGTGTTGAGGACTCTATGCCTACAAAGTTACTTAGTGATGAAAGGGTTACGTGAGAGAAGCTAAAACAGCTTTAATATGTACACAGTTTGACCTAGACAATAGCACTTCCTGGCTGTTAGGATTTGTAAACTTGACAATTATTGTCAGTTTTAATTACTACAAATTATGAATGTGAATAAGCTCAACATCTTACTACTATTATCACAGGGACTAAAACCTGACATCTGATAACACAGCAGTAAGGTTAATCAGCTTAGGTGTACTTACCTTTTTGTATGAATTAAAATTTGAGTCTTTGCTTTATGGAATAAATGTGGCTTTCCCCCCCCCCGACAAAAAAAAAAACCTTAGTGATAAATGTACTTTAGTCCGAACTTCTTTCAATAACGAAAACTTGACATGGGGAACGGAAATCAGATTCTTTAACACATTATGGTTCAGGATATATATTACCAAATAAAAACAAAACAGAAAACATTGAATTTATACTTAAATGTGGACCACATGTTGAGTCCTTAAGCAGTGATGACCCAGTTGCAAGGCTAAGTATACATGACTTAACTATGAACTGCTTGTGTACTCTATGGGATTGGTTGCTTAATTTATGGGACTAAATTCATTCATTTCATGAATATGTTCAGCGGAGATTAATTACCAACAATTAACAAGCTTCATGTTAACAAGGGTAGCGTAAGTTTGGCTGTTAATTACATACACCAAATAGGTGGTTTTTCAGGGGTCTAGCTAGGATTTTAAAACTACAAGACCTGGACTCCTAATTTGGTACAAATATGAGTCCCGCCAGCAAAAAATGCAGTCCCCACTAAGCCAGAAATAACATACTTTCTTACACTTGTCTACAGTCACATCCAAACTATCAGTTATAGCAACTTTAACACAGTTCTGAATCTCATTGCAGTCTTCGTCATTTTTCTGTTTAACTACAAAACAAAACTAAATTTACAAATGACATTTTGTCCAAGTCTTTATTTCGAGTTTTCAGGCAATATTTATACAGCAATAACCGGAAATGAAATCAATAACAGTGATTGCACTAGACTTTGCCAATGTCGCAAGTTGCAATTATATTTTAGATATTGGTGACAAAATATACTATTTGGCCATGTTTTTGCCTACAACATTTTTGGCTGACAAAAGCAGTATATACTGTCTTGAGTTTGTAGTTGAAAAATATAAAGACACCCTTACAGGAAGCCGCAAACTTGGATATAAAAATGCGGCAAAATAAATGTTCTAATCACTATGAAAACTGAAGCAATGCTTTTATTTTAGTTTGTTGCTGACTTCTTTGATCAAAGGCTTGCTGTAATGAAGGTGCATGTGTTATTGAAGGCACCGCTAAAGGCTTCCTTTGATGGACAAAACAAACACCCATTTGCGTCAACATTAAATGAATTGATGAACCTTGACACAAGTTATAAAAAAAATTCCTTAGTATATATCAGTGCTTCAGAGGTAATCAGTTTTCATTAAAGTTGCAGCAAAACTATTCTGGTTTTTTTTTTTTAATTGCTGTGATGTAGTCGACTGTAGTCATTCCACATTTTCGCTGTTTTCGCTCTCAATTGTAGCTAGTCAGTTGCATGTTTAGTTTTATTATATTATAGCATGCAGGTATCAAGGCCAGATATCAGCCTAACCAGATTATGACATAATTAACTTTTAGGATGGTTGGTCAATATGATATAAGGATTTGTTTATGTAACAATTGATTCCAGTGCCTTTTTATATCCAAGATTGCAGCTTCCTCTCATGGTGCCTTTGAATTTCACTCCAAACTCAATACTGTATATACCATTTTTATCAGCCAAAATGTTGTAGCCAGAAATTATTTTTTGTTGCCCGTATGTAAAACATAATTGCAGTGTGATTTCGGGGGTTGTCACTTGGACACACCCCTTGACCAAAGCTGTGGGCATCCATGCTTATGCATCAATCATTATATTTTCTCACCAACAATTAATTTTTGTAAAATAAAAGTGGGGAATACATTATTTTCTATCATTTTTGCAAACATAAATCTTCTTAGTGGAAATGTTATGGCCGATAATTTAATGATTTTTTTAAATAATACAAAGTGATATGTACAAAAAATTATGATGCATTTAAATTATTACTATTTTGATAACTGGATTGTGTACTAAAAATAAAAGGTTATGAAAAAATATAAAATACAGTAGCCTTTGTTTTATAGATGCACAAGAGAACATGTTTTAAATGGTGGTAATGGTTATTAGATGTGTTTGTGCTATCTCAATTTCATGTCTCTTCAGAGTCCCTTCAGAACTACTTCTGTCAGTATGGTGAGGTGGTAGATTGTGTTGTAATGAAGAATCCCCAAACAGGAAAGTCCCGTGGATTTGGGTTTGTGACTTACAAGGATCCTTCCTGTGTGGAGACAGTACTAGCTGTAAAGTGTCACATCATAGATGGCAGACAGGTGATATGTTCCTTTATGAAACAGTTGAAATTTTGTCCCAATTGAATGGATTGAAAAATTTTTCAAATCTAAGTTGTTTTGAAAATATTGTTGCCCACTAATGTACTACTTTGCTCTTCCAAGATTGCTGTAATGAAAGTTACTCAACTTCGTTATATATTTAGTCTTAATGGCACATAGTACATGCAAGTCTCCATCAGTCCAGCTAATAATTTCCTTTCTTTTAAAGTGCTTTCTTGTCCATCATCTTGCTAGTAGTTGGCCATTCCTGGCTGAACTTGTCCATGTTCTTGTCCATGTTTTGTTTATTTGCTTTGACATTATAGCTGCAATGTTAATTTACTTTGTTCATCAGGTGTACAGTGAGGTAACTGTACACTTTCTACATAGGATTTTTAGTTTTTTAGTTTAACTATGCCATACAAGCCGATATAGTATGCATCAACAGTTGTGATTGGTTTTGGTCTTCAACTTTGCCATATTCCTTTAGCTAAGGTTGGTCAACACAAACAACTGTATCATGCTTTACAACAAATGCCCATTAAAGAAAATGATATATTATATATGTGAGAACAAGGTGTGTGTGGATTAGTGTGGCCTGTACTGTTAGCAGTCAGGAGCACACTTTGCTACAAAATTGTGTGACTATAATTCCAGCAACCTGTTGTACATGTCCGAAGGGACAACTTAATGGTTAAATGTTTGTTGCTGGATATGATGTAAAATTCAGTTATAATTTTCAGTATGCATGCCTGAATTCAACTTTAATGATGGCTTATAACTGGGGGTAGTAATGGAGCCTTTCAGTTTTGGAGTACAACAGTCAAGGTCACTGACTAAAAGATTAAAAGTGATTTTGGCAGGGGGAAAAAAATTTCTTCAGAGAGAATTGTTCCTCGTGTTTGGGCATGATGTGCTTGTGTTGTTGTTAAATGTTAAATTTTTACTCAGAAGTGAACAGGGGAAATTTCCTGCTGCAAGTACAATATTTCATAAGTGTCAAATAATCTTGATTTCAAAATTAAATTCTAATTTTTTTTAGTCATTTATATTTTATTGTTGTTTATGGACAAATATATATTGCCATTTTACATGTTTTTACTTTAAATGCTCATAAGGCTTGCACATATTGAAATTATCTGAGTTAAGATTTAAAAATTGTGTACCATTAAAGAGCACAAGAAGCTATATCCCTTTAAAAAAATTTAGCTTATATGTATAAAGAAGTCTTTGATGAAACATCTGCTGTTCTTAATGTTGATAACTTTCTTTTTTTAAGATTTTTTTTATTTTAAACTTGAGTTTGCATCTACTAGTGTGCAAAATTAAGGGTAAAAAAAAATCCCCTTGTCAGAACCAAGTGGTCAGATTGAGTAAACAAAACAAACCAAGGGGGTCAAAACTGGAGGTTAATTACGACTGGGGTACTCTGATATACAAATAATCATCAAGGGAAGCACTGTCACTTGAAATAAACTTGATCTGAAATGGAAATATGCATTTTTTTTTGCAGGTAGATCCAAAAGCATGTAATCCAAAAGGAGCTAATAGGGTAAGAATACTGTGGTCTGATGTTTAATATATGCAGGTTAATTGACAGTATTTGTTCCTTGTTTTATCATTGTTACAAAAATGTTCATTTCATAAATATTCTCTCATTGAGGTCCAAGAGAACCCTGACTGACTTGTACTTCCATATTTACCGTATATGTTGGGATGCTCTAAAAGTTGGGATACCTTGAATTGTATTAAATAACTTTATTGTATCACTGCAAGTATTGGGACTGTTCAGTTTTTTTTAAAAAAAACTTGACACCTGACAATAGTTTTAAGAAACTTGTTGTACAGAGCTGTTTGCTTTTTCCATCAGTAGGTGGGGGATTGTTTTGTTTTTGGGGGGATTATATTTTTTTCTTCTGGTCAATCAGCATGACTAATTACTAACAATATAAATATCCAGTCCCTTTAGTTTTCTAGATGCCACCATAATTAACAGAATTTGTATTGATTGTCAGTACCTAAGATTTCTGTTTTCAGTTCTTTTATTCAGTGTGTTAAAAACGTAGGGGGTGACCGGAAACCGCTCCAGACATTCGCCCCAGCCGAATAATAAAGTATCCGGCAACATCCAGATTTGCCTGTTTTCTGTAGCCGAAAAATCCAGATCCGGATTTCCGCTTAGTGAATCTGACGCCTGACTCGTAATTTGTGAACAATACAAACTGACAATACAAATTTGAAATTTACCAGCAATCCAGCACTCAGGAATGCAAAACATAACTAATTTCAAATTTAACCAACAAATTGGCACATTTTTTTTTAATCAATAGGTGGCCGCGTGGTTCAAATATTTTTTCATAGTCTGTGAACCAGAAGTTTCTATTGATCTTTGTGACTATTTTGACACTTTGTTTCTAAACTTGTGCAATCTATTACACTATTTATTAATTATTGTTTATTCAATAGATGGCAACTGGTGAGTATTTGCTGTCTAACAGTGTGAATGAGTGTATCATTGACATACAATCGGACAGTGGAGACACTCGCCATCTAACAAATACACAAATCGATTTATAAATAATGGAATAAATAGGTAATTAAAAGTAAGTATTAAATTAAATTTAAATTAATACAAGTTAATTATTAAATAGAAATTACACCCTCTGGGCCCTTGCTGGCCTTGCACTAAAATATGGTAGACTAGCTGAGGCTTGCAAGCAGTGATGGTTGCATGTAAGTAGTGACATCCGGATCCGGCAAATATTGCCCCAACTATCCGGATTCTGTATCTGGTGGCAAAATACAAATCCAGTCACCCCCTATTAAAAAAAAAGCTGGAACATATACTGATTATTACAGATCTCATGAAAAAACCTCACAATTTAAACACAATTCTTGCTGACATGTATCCTCAAATTACAGACTTGCAAAATGTTATAGCAGAAAAGAAAATAATTTGACTGTTGCAGTCTGATTCAGATATTGGCTTGCCTGGGTTTGCTTGAAATCCGAGTTCATATTAAATTCAGCAGAGATGGTCAGGAAACCAGACTGTCTTGACATAAATACAACATATACTTTAATCTACTCATGTATTTTGTGCAGATTTTTCTTGTACATTAAAGCATTAAAATTTATGTCCAACAGATGCCAAGAAATTGAAGGCAAAAAGGACAAACGATGACTTTTAAAAGTTTAAACAATAGGCACAGAAGTATATAGTGGACTTTTCATATGCTTGGTCTTGCTAGGAAATAAATCTGGAATGGTAATTTCATAATTAAACTTGTAATGTGGGTGAAGTGATTGTCGCTGTAATGTGAAATCTAAAAAAAAACACCTTTCATAAAGTTTAAAAATATAGTAAGAAACCATTGCCTTCTTTGAGATTGGAAACTGCAGCTTCTGAAACTTTACTGGATGTCATTTTATGATTTAAGTGTTTTACAAACTGGTTTAACATAATGTTGCTGTTGCCTTTTCTGCATCAGATGAAACTTATGAATTTTTCAACTGCAAGTTGACTAGCAATACATATTTTGTTAATAATGAAAATTGGTCAAACTTTGAAAAATATTGACCATATTACAGGGAAGTTCTTGTTAAGACAACATTTAACTCGTGCTCTGAAATAATGACCATATGTGTAATAGGATATATTTCACAGAGAATTAATTATGCCATGTGTTTCTTTTAGTTGATAATTTTGTCTTGTGTTTAATATTATTAGTGTATAATGATTTATAATAAGTTGGGGGGAAAATATTGTAAATTCTTTGAGCATACTGTTTCTAGTGCCAGGGAGAAAAACAAAATTCAGATACTGTTCTTTCCAACTTGGAAGTGATACAGTTATGTAGAGTGCAAGGGGGAGAATAGCCTGAATCCTAACAGTAGTTTGGAAATGTCTGCAAAGCCCTTAGGCGTATACACATTTATTGGTTTCTGATGGAGTAAATTGAAGGAAAATATGCCTCTGTTTGTAATGCTATATACCAGATCTTAATTAGATCCAGGTTTTTTAGATGACTGCGTAAAATTTTCCATGAACATGTATACTATTGTGGTTTTCCCGACTTGTAAACCGCATGCTAGTTATTGTAATCCAGGAGCAGATGGACAAACACAGTCACTGGCAAATACAGTCACTTACATAAATAAAAATGGTTGTTAAACTATTACAGACATTGGCTGCTGTGGCCAGCAGAATGATTGCTGTAATAAACCTGAAAATGTCATAATAACATTTCAATTCACAAACACCTTTTACTGAAAGAAACCATTTTTGAGTAGTCATTTTTCAAGCATGGTAATGACCATTTGAGTTACTGTGATGTCTGTATAGATGAGCGCAAGACCCACACTTCCTGTCAATCTTTTACTTGTTTCCTTGTGTCTTTAGAATGATTTGTACAAAGAGGAAACACAAGACAAAGAAAGAAGAATAAAGGTATTTATGACATTATGAACAGAGATTGAAGAATAATTTCCATGTTAGATACAGTATTTTGTTGTGGGAAAGCAGTAATTTCTCATTTTTGAATGTTTTGGGACAAGAGAAAAAAATCTTTTTTTTTTTTTTAATTTTTTTTCCCATTCCAAGATATACGGTAATTATGGTATACATACACACAAAAATTGGGTTGCAATGTTCTTCAAACGTTATGAACAGGGCTCAAACAAATAGGTAAAGTGGAGCAACATTTTTGCCATTTTATTGCCCAGGGCAAAGGAAGGTCGCTCTCTTTTTGGCCTTTGTTGACTTGGAAGAAGCAAATTCTGTATTACTTGTTACAAGATGGTACATAACTAATGCCGTTACCCATTTCAGAGATTTGTAGGTTTGACACTGGTCATTTTTAATACAGTGTCATCAACAATGCCAGTGCACAGGCAACAAATTTCTGTGAACTGGCAGTGATAGAATTGACAGAAGCAGGAGCCATAGAGAGACTTCATGATTGATAATTGTTTTGTTTTTTTAATATCATTACAATAATGCTGCTGGTGTTTGTTGCATGGAATATCATTGTATTGATGGAAACAGTTCCTTATTGAATCACAATTTATGTTCCTATTTAGAATTCCAGAATAAATTTCCACTAAATATCTGTCTCAGAAATTTTTATAAAGAAAAGCGTTTGTGTGGTTTGCCAAAGAATAAATTAAATCAAAAAAAAGATGCACTTCAAAAAAAACTGGCATCAACATCTAAACACCTCGAGTTCTAACGATATAAAAATATGACTGAAAAAAACCTGTTTTAACCCACAATGTTAGATCAAAGGATGGCTTACATGATGGGGCTTTGTTATTAATAATTTGTACAGCGCATTAAAAAATGCCATTTAGCATGTTATCAAAAATATCTATATCTAAGAACCAGAGTCTCGCGTTAATTACAACTTAGGTGGTCTAGTGGTTTGAGTACCCACCTCTGATGCGGGAGGTCGTGGGTTCGATCCTCGGTCTAGTCATACAAAAGACTTACAAAAATGGTACTAAAAGCTGCCTCGCTTGACACTCGGCATTAAGAGATTAGTGTTGGGTGGAACATCATGCTACATGTCTGCGGCATGATGCCCCAGTGCTAGACATCACCATAAACTGCCACACCGCAGACATTGTAGCAATATGACTGAAAAATTGTCTCTATTTACAACTTAGAAAGGATGTTTACAACTTGGCTAACACATGGGGTGAACATGACCTTGGTAATAACTAATCATTTTCGTTTAGTGTTTACAAAATGTCTCACCCAAGGTGAGCTAAAAATAGTGATAAAGTTATATTTTGCATTCTGATAGGGTCAAGACAAAAGACTGCACTTCTTTTTAAAGAAATCTCATGAAAATAATCATAATAAAATAAAATGAAATAAAAATAAAATAAAGAATTATAAACTAACAATCATTTGATTACATGTTGGTAACAATTGGCAATGTGTGAGAACACACAAAAGGCAATTTTATATAAGATTTTTGGTAGCCAATGGCAATTCTGATGTCATCTGAAAACATTTATGTACATTTGTAATTATTAGTTTGTTTGGTCTGTAATGTATTGGTACATGTGTGTACTTGCAAATATTGATATAGTTCTGTATTTATATTTTGATGCATTATTTTCATTTGCCTATATAATATTGATTCTTTACCTACCTCCTTGCTTTAATGTATGCTCTTTACCATGACAACTTAAGATGTTGTTTGAACTAAGCACTTGATTTTCAAAAAAAAACTTTTGATTCCTATTGTTGATCCTATAGACCATTTCATGGAGACTTCGGCGAACTTCGTAATTTGCTCGGAATTTTGATCATGTGGCGGGTGGTCAACTGACTGTAATATCCAATCGATAGCTGGTAGGCAAATAGTCTTGTCCCCTGCTTAGTATGCTCTCTAGTATAGTATAGTGGAGTGCATCGCAGGGAGCATACTTAGCAGGGGACCAGACTAGTGGTCAAAACAAGGCGGACAATTCAGCATTAGCATCAATTGTTCCAACTACTTCAGCTTCGTTTATAAGTTGAAAAATGCCTATTCAACAGCAATGATACCACATATATTGCTGAAATTTAATATTGGAACCATCCTGTCTTGTTTTCTGGATTTTATAGCCATACGAGAGTAGCTATGAGCTGTTTTACATCTGGACATGTACATGCAAGTATGGAAATGGTGTCGATGTTAAAAATTTAATTCCTTTTTTTTTTTTACCATGACACCGCATTTCATAAATCTAGTTTCGTTTACTAATAAAAGGAATTTTTTCGTATTAATCCGCAGTATAACAAACCTGGAATATTTTTTGATGGTAAAGCTGCAGAAGTCCCAGGCATTTAATGGGCATTTCTTAATTTGATTTAATCTGATACGTCTAAACAACAATATGCCATTTTGTTATGTACAGATGCCTACCAGCATTTGATTAGCTGGAGTATAAAGTGACTCGAGAGGTTTTTCGGATAATTATGGAGCAACTCGGTTAAATCCGGTATAAAATGGGCTATTGTTGCTGTAAAATCTTTTGACAGTTATCGGTCAATGTAAAACTTAATTTTTAATTTTTGTTTCAGAAAATTATCCTGCAGAATTTCATTCCACTCTACTGTTTTTACAAATTAATTATAAACTGACAATAAAATGGTATACTACCTCAAAAATACAGAACATCTAATTGATTTGCATTTCTGGTTAAGTTGAATGGTGAGTTTTATTTAATCAGATCCCCATATAAGTTTTTATAGATGATAACAGTGGGTTAATTTTTTTTTTTAATACTTTAAGCCCAGTCTTCATTTACTTTATTCTAAGTTCTCATGCACTGACACACTACAACATAATCAGTGCAGTGTGAGGGACTGGTGTCTATAATATAAAGCCAAAAACAAGTGTTCAGTGGTTGGCATTTTGGACGAGTCCAGGTAATAATCAGTGGTTGGCATTTTGGACGAGTCCCGGTAATAACCTCACACCCATCATTTGTTTATTTTGAAGCTATGGCATATTTTAATGATACTGGAGGTATTGCTTGAAACAAAATAGAACAGTCATGAAGTTTTAGTTTTCATAATTAAAATACAACAAAGGGAAATAATGTTGAAGCTTGAAATCTACATATTTTCAGGGGTAATTATCTGACCATAGATGACTAAATGTTTAATCATTATATGTATTAGCAACAACTCATTATATATATTAGCAACAACTTAAGGCTGTTAAAGTTTCCTGCTTTACTCCTAGCTAGTTCTTGATATAGATCACAGAAAGTTTTACTGTTATATAAATGTAAACTGTAATTTAGGGACTAAACTAAACTAATTTTAATGATGTAATACTGAATTGTTTTGCAAAGATTCCAGACTACCACCATGCTTTGATATCCTATATTTTCACCAATGTTAAGAATCTATATTGTTTGCTACCCCTTGTGTTCACACACTAGGGATCAAGGGATGCAACCATTGTTGCTTTCTGTTTGGCTCACAGACTTTAAAAGAATATGAAAGTAATGTTATCTAACATTCAGAGCACATGACCACAATCATTGTAGAATTCCAGATCATGATTATTCATAAGTTACACATATAGACTACTTGAAGTGGGTGCTGATTATAAATATTGTTTCAGTATAGTTTCTGTTTGTGTTTTGGTGCATAATCTGGATTTTGCTCCTTTTCAGAATGTTGATCAGCTGCAGAACCAGGTTAATAGTAATAATGTATCTTACAGATAAATGTGAAGAAATAACACTGTTGAAAACTATGTGGTTTTTATGTATGTACTAAACTATATTGCAAAAATGAAAGAATTCCTATAAATTGAAAGGAAGATACATTATTTACATTATTTGTCTCCACCACGAGGTTATTAGCCTCATTCCAAGTCAGTCAAAGGAGAAAGATATTCTGTTGGCAGGGAATAAGAAATAAGACTGAAGTCATGTTCTTTTCAGTTTTGCACCTCCAGTTACCAAGTAGAGGAGGGAATAGTTAAATTGGGGACTCCACGTTGTGGAAAGGGTAAAAAGTGCAATAGTATCAGGCGAATGAAACATTTTGCTAGCTACAATACTATTGAAATTAGGAACATTACTGGTTCAATGGCAAAACTTTTGCATCCCTAGAGACTAGTGCTTGAAAATGTTCATGAACCCAGAGTTAAACTTGGGGATAGTGCTTCTATTATCATTGTTGTTGCAGGGACCAAGAGGAGAGCGTGTAGATCCATACAAAGACAAGAAAGTCTTCATTGGTGGTCTTCCTGGAAATGTCGATGAAGACTACCTGAAAGAGTTTTTCAGCAGATATGGAAAGGTAATTTAATGAACATCATTCACAGGGATTGCCCAGACTAGTGTATGGAAGGAGAAGAACCATTTTGTTTTGAAGACAAATTACTGCTGATGAAGGTTGCAAGGACCAAAAAGACTTGGAACTATTTTGGGATGATCAATTAAGTTGAGAACTACATTAACATCACCCGGTTTTATTGATGAGTAATTATGGCAGATAAGGAATAACACAGCAGTGCTCTCTCCATCTTTCCAAGTTTATGGGACCCAACTCACTCATTGGGGCTGTGCTAATGGTTGTATTATTTACTTATACATGCTACTTAATTATTATTTCATCAGAGTTGTGAGCATATCCCTAAAGTTCCTTTGCAGTAAATTCTTAGTATAGTCTGTCTTCAAAAGTATTTACCTGGCACATTTAAAATCTAGCTGAGGATTATTTAATCTCTTTAAACTTTACAAATTTCAAACCAAACCAGACATTATTTTTTGGGTGCAATTATATTTTAATTTAGAAAAATGAAATCATCAATAGCAAGTTCAGTGTTGAAGAAATGTTAATTTTAAAAATGTAGATGGAGCAGCCTAGTGAACATTGTAAGTTGCATCACTGTGATGTGGATGCTCATGCAGGTAAAATTAAACGTTGATACTTAAGTACTATACAACTATTCTGTACAAAACGTGCAAGCCACCAACTGAACTTTATCTGGGTTTTGTTTTATTACATGCCACACATTCAAAAATAATGCCATCTGAATGGAAACAAATTACTTTTTAATTTTTAAAATTCCTAATTATGTGTCATTTGGCTCTTTTTAAGAGCAAGTAAAATAGACATTATTATTATTATTATTATTATTGAAGACGGAGCAATGTACACAAGCATGCAGATTCAAGTCATGAAAAACAAACTAATATGTTAAACTAAGAAATTTTTCAGATTAAAAAAAAAATAATTTATTAAGTTTTTATGTTTTACATATGTCTAAACTTTTATTAAAGAATTATTTCTATTGTATTTGCAACAACAATTTTCATATATTACTTCTGATTGCACTCAACAAGGATGTGGTTTTGAAAAAATATAAATTTTGTAATTGAAATGTATTTTCATGTAATTGAAATACTTAAATTTTAAATTCTGCTTAATTTTGAAGTTTTCCAAAGATTATAAGCCATTTTTATTCAGAATGCTTTATTTTGGAATGTGTTACAAATAAGAATATAAAATAATGTCTATATTCTACTTGCATTTTTTTTTCATGATTCAGAGAATTTGTTCTATCTAGTTTTATTGCTTTATTTAAATTTTACCAGTTATAGCAGTTGGTATCTTTATAACTTTGTATAAAGTATAGATGTATCTACATTTATTTTTACCTCGATGAGTATCAATATCAGACATGTACCTTATGATTCTTACTCCATCAAATAATATTGTTTTTCATAACACTCCCTGTTGACTTTATTTTTCCAAGTTAGAAATATTTGTGCTGACAAAAACATTTTAATTGAAATTTCTAAGGTTTGTATGGGTTTTTAAAAATCTTCATTTTGTCATTTTGCCAGGTAAATACTTTTGACGACGGGGTGGGATACAATTCATAATGAACCTGAGACACATGATAGAAGTTTATGTTGATACTGAATTATTGATCAGTGTTTATAGTTTCTTTCAGAATACAAGAATATCTAGTTACTTAAAAATTATTACATCATTGGTATTTTCTTTTAAGTTGTTACGTACATAAAGTTTTTGACTAAATTAAATCTTTTATTTCCTGATATATTCATAGTGATTATTCCATTTTCTTGAGTATAATTTACATTTGGTAGGCCAGTCCCCATACTTGTATCAAGTTCAATGTCCCCATTGTCATCATTAGTAATGTCAGTTCAGTCATTCACACACCCAGTTCCCAATACTTGTATCAAGTAAAATGTCCCCATTGACATTCTCCATTGTTCCTGCATATATATTGAGTCATCAGTTATCCAAATTTTCAGCTCACACAAATGACCTGGAGAACTTATGCGATGGTCTATAGTCCATCATCCACATTTGTTAATGCTGCTATTCCTAAAATACCTGAAAGAATACCATGAAAGTTGACCAGAAACGGAAACAGTGATGCTTGGACATAAAATATTTCTGCCAGTGATCATCTTGCAGATCTTTTGTTTACTGCTTCTCTTCATTTCATGGTCACAGCAAAATTGGGTTTTCACTAAAAGACCTCTTCTACAAACCAGATGATCCTAAATGAAAGTGGTATTGATATAATGTCTGGAGCGCCTGAATGAAATGGTACCGATTTGATGTCAAATATGGCTGCCAGTCTATTTAGCACTTACTCCTTCCTAATCGATGGCTGTATCAAAATTGGTTTTTTCACCAAAACTTATTGTGCTTTATTGTTGGTTCTATAGCAGACCTGCCAACTCTTACGATTTTGCCTTAAGTCTTATGAAAATTACCCTTAAAATATGGACTTATGGCATAAATGCAAAAACTATGGAATACTCATCATTGCCAAAAAAAATCCGGAAAATTTGTTCCTCCGTGTTTGATTTGGATCCTGGTTTCATATTAGAATTATTGAAATACGTCAGGGAACCAGACTAACTTTACAGCAGCACTCGGACGCTTTAAACTGCCACTATTTGTTCATGCGAAGCGTCTGCAAGATCAAACTGTTGATTATAGAATTTGTTGAAAATTGGTATCCAGCAAGCAATGCATGTTTAAGATGAAATGGAAAATAAGCCTCTTAAAAAGTGGTAATAATCAACACCGAATCATAAAAAGGAATATTCAGATCCTTGTTAAAAATGATGGAACAAACACAATAACGTTTTTTGGACATCACATGCCAATTTGAGTATGGCTCGTGGCAGGAGATATGATTTCGTCATGTGAAATGGAAAAATGTAAGAATTACGTCTCATTGGGAGACAGTAAAAAGCCGTTGAGCTGTGTAGGGGTTGAAACTTGAGATTGTGCAACTAGTGGTAAATAACGTAAATGCGTACTTTACAATCTCTTCAGTTAAAAATAATGTTTATTTTCGCTGCATTTATTGAATATGTAACTTTTAATTACATTTTCGGGCTTTACACTAGTTGTTTTGTTTGTTTTTTTTTACACCTTACTGAAAACTGGTAAAACTTACGGGAAAAAATTAACTGCCTTACTGAAATGCACTCGTCAGGGTTGGCAGGTCTGCTGTAGTACTGGTGCTGATCTGACGTCCAGTTTCCACAATAGCAGTAAAATCTTGTGAATACTTGTCTTGCGGAGATGGAGACGTCTTGCATTGCTGAGTTAGCTCTCCATGCAACTGATGAGCTGACATCCAGTCTTGAAACATTGTTGTGGCCTAGGTGGTTATATTCAGGTTACTCTGAATGATGTCTAGATGATGCTAAATGAAAATGGTCCAATATGGCCACCTCAGGGGCAAATTTGAATATCTTGCTAAAACATTGTATCATGATTTCAACACTCTTGAAAGTATGAGTCATCTTTTAAGAATGTCATTCCCTATGAGGGAATCTTAATACCTCTTTTCTGCACTTTTACTCTAATGTTCTTCAGGATGAAACCATAAAACTTGGTTACTTTCAATGTCTATCCTTTTCAGTTTATAGCTTTGTTTTCAAGGATATAGTTTGATTTTATCATTATGAACTTTTATGACCTTGCCATGGTAAGTGTGAGACAGAAATTCACAAAATTTGCTTATTATCATCAGTACCATTGTGCTTAGTGTGCAAGCACAGGCCCGCTCTTGGCCAGAGGGCACATCTTGGCAAAATATTTACGATGAATTTTTCATTGTAAAAGGCCTCACAACTTATCTAGCACAGGGCCTCATTTGTCCTAAATCGGGTGCTGCTTATCATTACATTATTGTTATTGTTGTTGCTGTTTTTGTTATTATCAATTTTCATATTATTATTATTTATTATTATTTCTCAGGTTATAGATGTGACAATCATGTTTGACCCACAGAAGCAGAGGTCACGGGGTAAGTCTGGATAATTTCACCAAGTCTGGACTACCATATCAACATCTGTATATATTCATGTACAATGTACAGCCAACAGTGCAGATCCAGACCTGGAAATCTTATAGCTTCTCAGATTCAGTTTGACCTAGAGATATTGTGTCAGCTAATCAGAAAGAACTTTACCTTTGTAATATTGCATTTAATTGTCAGAAAATGAAAACTCTTTCTCAGACTCAGAATTATGGTTGTGGTCTACAAGACCAGCAGATCGGTTGGTACATTATAAATAGGCAGAATCAAGTCTGTCTGTGTACAGCTGGGTGAACATTTACATGAAAAATATACAGCAGTTACTTATGTCAACAATGGGACATGCAAATTAGTGGAGACTTATATCTTGCACAATTGAGAAGATAACTATGATTGACACATTTCTTCCTTTCCTAGGAAGAGGAGTGTAGAGATAATTTTAAAGTTTTTAGTGCAAATCTTGCATCCTTAGAAAAAGTGTCTTCCTGTTATTGTTGCACAAATGCTGTGGATAAACATCATTTTGATCCAGTCCAGGTATCGTTAAAAGGACATTAATTTTGCTTTTTTATTTTAAAAAATATAACCTATTTCATCAGTTGATTAAAAACTTTTTTTTACCATTATTTTGATAGAATTCTCTATAAATCAACTTTGCTTAGAATGAGTTTAGAAAGGGTGAAAAATACTTTACAAAAATTAAACAATGATTTTCTATCAAAAACCTTTAGCAGATCTGTGCAAGTCACCACAGAAGGACAGTGTTCATATGACATTTATGATTTAAGCAAAAAAAATGTGCCTGCCAGTAAAGATAAATCAGTTTTCTTCAAGTTTTTATTTTAGTTATCTGTTACAATATGCATGTCTCCACTGGTGACATATACATAATCTAAATCATGGAGATAATGGTACATTTCTACACATTGAAATGTACTGAGTACTTTGAAAATGTACCTTTGTGTCCAAGGAATAACGTAACTAAAGTTTGATAGATATGTAGAATACATTTTAAAAGCTATAGGATTTGGATTTTCTAAATACCCCACCAGTTGTAGTTCTGATGTGTTTGCTACCATATGGGTGCAGATGTGGGCATCTATTTTGGTTTCCAGATAAATTCTAGTGAATAAATTCAAATGCAGCTTGGATCCTGTGTTCCTTGTTACCTAAGGAAGATCACTTTTGATTTAGAGACACTTTCGATAAATTTGTTCCTTTCATTTAATTTTGGATGATCAGAATAAAATGAAAAAATATTACAATTGTTCCTTTTAGCCCCAGGGAAAAAAAAATTATGGGTGATGATTGCAAGATTGCAGTTACCAAATTGTCCAGTTTATTATGTTTGCAAACAATATCTTCATTTCTACACAACCGATTTTTACCTGTGGTCCATTTTGCCAAAAGACCCATAAGGGGAGGGGGTACATTCATGGTAAAGGTTCGTGTTAATAAAATGTGCATTATGATTTTCATACCTAAAAAAAAACCCCACCCCCACTTGAGTTGGAATTTGGTTGATGTTCAAGATCAGTGTTAAAGAAAATAGATGTAACCCTTCCATCATTTATCTTTGAACAGTAGCCTAACTGATTTGATCACCAGTTTTAAGGAAACTCGGTACGTGTTTCCATTTCCCAACCCCTTAACTGCCTACTGTAATATAGGCCCAAATCATTATCCTGCTTGTGTTATGAGGCAATTAATGTAAACAGAGAAGCCATGGGGGCTCATTGGATTGCATGCCAGTCATGACCAAAAAGGTATGGGTTCAACTCCTAAAATTTGTTCAGCCTGGGTTGGATACTGTGGTGTGTCTTTGGGCAATGCACATCTCCCATTTGTGGTTTGACACTAGATAACCAGTTTTATATTACTGTGCCATAAAACACAAAAATGAAACAATCAAACCTTTGCATGCCCCACCCACCCCCATAATTTGATTTTCAGACAGGAACAAGACCTAGATGGTAAAGATTAACTTTGGAGTACGGTTGGAATCATGTGTTTTCATTTTGTGCTTTGAGTATATTGCAGAAAATCTATTTAATCAGATAATACATTGGTGGGGTATTATGCATTATTTGTACTTTTGATATAGAGATAGGTTGTATTTTGTATATGGAAATTGTCCATTTGAGGAAAGAATAAAGACAACATTAAATTACTTCAGAGCTGTTCCATGAAGATGTGAAAAGAGATGGAGCGACTTAACCATATCGAAGAATGGGTTTTTAGGTTATTATAAAATGTGTTTACCCATTTTAACTTTGAATACCAATTTTCTTGAATGTCCTTGTTAAAGATGAATATTTAAAGCCATTATTCTTCTTTAGAACCATTAGGACCACTTTCCAAATTGAAAATTTTTTGACTGAAAATGTCTTTTCTATTTTAGGAAAAGTCAGTAACATTGAATCGGCATAAACAAATGAATTAAGCGTTTTGTATCAATATCTTAGGGGCATCGATTATTCATGCATTTTAATCTTACTTGGAAAGAGAATAGATCTAATCTAAATTGTTTTTCTCATTATGGCCACATGTATTTCATATTTCATGCAATTGATAATGTTTTGGACATGCCAGTGTATCCTAGCACAATATTTGGCTGTTGATAAGGTTATCATAAAACCACTACCAAAGCTCCACCTCTTTGAATAAATTTAAATGAAATAACCCTGAATGATTTTTTTATGCTATGCTTTAGATCGGGAAATCTATATATGCAAATGATTATTTAGGGATAAAGTACGATTCTTGTTCAGTCATACCAGTGTGCCTTGCAGAACAGAAGATTGTCAAAATGCTAGTGGTCACTACCTTGTCTGAACTTGTGAATAGTGATATTGGTAAATCTGGTTCAAAAGTGCTCACGGTACTGTTTTATTCCTCTGACCTTTTGATTTATTTTCAACAGTGCAATACATTTTAAAATATGAGGGGGGGGGTATTTTGTACCCTACTTGTTGTCTCCTGTGCAATAGATGTTATGTACATTTAAGAGTCACATTGTCATGATCATGCTTTTGCATGCATGTTTTGTTGGGAAAGCTTGATTGAATATTTATCTTGATGGTTACCAACTGCAGCCAGTAAAGTAGGTCACCATGACCTTTTCACTTTTTGGTGACTAGATTAAGATTATAAGTGCATACAACTTGAGGGCAGAACATACTTGTCATTTCAATGATTTGTTGAAAGATTGCACATGACTTTTGCTCACATCTTATTGAAATGAGAAAATTCATTATTTGTCTACATTTTACAATTATTCTACCTCATATTTCAACTTCATTCATGTACATGCCTGGAGAATTAGAATCTTCTGCAAGATTGGTTTGTATTTGAACTTGCTACCTTTGCTATTGGACAGAAAATGAAATTAACATTTGTAAAATAAACACAGAAGAGCAGCAAATGTTCCAAATGGAGGAGGTTTTGGACGTGAATGTCTTTCATTATACAAGATTCATTTTTAATCTAGATTACATATTCATACCTCAAAAGGAGAGAATTCAGTTTAGCGCTAACTGGTGAAATCTGACACAAAGTTATCTAAATTCAGTGAATGCAGTTCATAGCATGAAATTTTGTTGACATGGAAAAAGTGCATCAAATAGTCATTAGTTATAAATGAGTCATTGCGTATGACTTGTCTTTTGAGACTCCTTAGGAGACTGGTTTCAAGATGGTTGTTTCTAGTTTTATGACATGAAACATTGGTGTCTGCAAGAGCACAAAATTTGATAAGTGGCATATATAAAGAATAAGGTTTAAACATTACATTATTACATTTGTCAAATAAATACCAAACTTGTAACAAAAATTTCAGAATTATAAATGTATATTTATCACTGCATTACTTATCATGTTTTCTTTTTATTCAGCAGTTTATGAAAACAAGACTGATGAAAGTAGAGCTTTTGTTAAGAATTTTATGTGTGTATGTCAGGTTTTTAATGATGTGATGGGGTTCAATTTGTAGGCATAAGGATTAGCTGTCTATATTGTTTAATGAGTAAAAAAAATCGATTATAAAAAATCGTCTCTAATGCATGTATGCGATGTTTATTTGCAGTTTTAAATCTTTCAAATCGTTTAATTACAATGCATTTTTAATGCTGTTGTTTGCTTTATATATTATTGTTTAAATGATACTTTTAAGATGAATGGTGATGCCCATTGCGTGGTGATTCAGGCATTATGCAAACACTTTTGTTATACCAAAACAAATGAAAACTAAATTTTTACAATTATTCACTTTCCAAAAGTCAGACTTATGCTGCAAATTCCAAAAATAAAGTAAGTTTGGCTGATTTAAACTAAAGCTCTGTATTACTGGTATAGCTGCCAACCCTCATGATTTTAGCATGAATTTGATGACTTTTTCAGCGATTCACTCCGCATGCACAAAAAAAAATCATAAATTTTCAATTCTCAATTATTATTTAATCTTTAATATAATAACCAATTTCCCGTTAACTACTAGTCCTAAAATCGACATTTGCCAAAACTGTCTGGTATTGCTGGCAACAATATTAATAGAACTATAGCCGATTGATACAGTAGGCCTGGTATCAACCAATTTAGCGTATTCTAATTTATATGTATAAGAGTAATTTTACAAATGCTTTCAAGATAAACTGGGGCCTAACCAGAATTTTGCTCTGTGCATGCACTCCCCACACTGATTTGAATTACCATTCGGCATCAGTATTGAAAATGTCTTCAACACCAAGGGAAAAGAAATGTATTGTACAAAGAAGTTAAGTTTGGAATATACCAGAAATTTGCCATGCATTCAGCCATCAAACACTGACATGTAGGCTGCGAGATTTGTGTGGTCACATGACCAGGAATGTGAATAGTCAGATCCTGTCAAATTTCAGCAATGATGTACTATTGACTCATCAGCAAATTAAAGCTATAAGGAATGCTATGCTTGCGATTTCTCAGATATTAAATCATATTCCTATCAATTTTATGCAGGTATATCTCAATGAAAGGTTCAAGTTCGCTAGGCCTGCTAATAATAAAGGTGTCAGCAAATTCCAACTTTTTGATAGGCAATGGACCCCAACATAATTGTCCACATATTAAAAATGGGGTGGCTAGGATCCAAGGAAACTCTGGCTACTTGTAGAGATGATGCGAGGAAACACATTGGTAGCAAAAAGCACTTAGAGGTTGGGAAAATTAGAAACTCCAGCACATTTCAGCTCTGGAATTATTTTAAGCCATCAACGGAAGACCTGCAAGCTACCAATATTGAAATATTGTGCGAGTTTTCTTGTTGAAAACTATCTTCCTTTATCAGCTGAATCCCATGCTAAACATTTGTTTCGATAAATATTCCCATACTCGCTAGATCGTTTCACGAATTTATGTTCAGATTCACACAGTTCTGGGTTGCCAGCTATGCTGATCTGAAATTGTCATGAAGCAAAAGGCAGTAAATAAAATTGTAAACTTTCCATTTCTCTTAATCCAATAATAAATTTTGTACATGGCATTTGTTCCAACAAAACTTGTTTCTGCTAGTATGCATTTTATTGACTATTGTATATTTTGCCTTAAAAGAGAATAGCCTTCCAGGCGAAGAAAAATCTCTTACACTGTTGTATTAAAAATTAAGTCAAAACATAAACTTAGAAAAAATGTATGGTTGTAATTGACATAATTAAAGACTCTAGTAATTGTTAGTCTTTACACAATAAACAGTAATTACCAGTTTTCATCACTACTTCAAAAATTTGAACAAAACTTTTAGATCCCTACTTGAAGAATAGTAGTAAATGGTATTTCAAAAAGTACCATACTTGTCCAAATATAAAATTAGGCTCGAATTGTTCTTTGGGATGAAATCTCCAGTGACCTCTTTTCTGGGGATAATTTCCCTGAAATATGCTGTTGTACAGAAATGACCGCTAGAGTATATTTGTATCCAACCTGTAGTAAGTTTCAAATAATGTGACTTTGATGAGATTAAAGATCATAAACTTCCAATGACTGCCAAAAATAGATTTTATATGAGCAGTATGTGGAATACTTAAAACATTAGGCCAAGCAAGTTTTTAAAGCATGACATTTCAACTTTCATCAGTCTTATATCATCTGTTTATATGTGTTTTGTTAGCCAATTAGCACTTCAGTTGTATTAAAATAAGGAGTTGATTAAAAAAAGGAACCTGGTAATGCCAACATATATATATTAAGATGTTGCTTTAGATTTTTATCATAGATAAAATGTATAGTAAGCTTTCCTTGATGCCTGTCTATAATAACTGATAGAGTTAAGTTCTCTAGTATACATTGCCAAAAGTTGTCTATTGATATAGTTACAGTTTAGCCCCCTAATTGTTTGTCTCTTGAAATAGTATTTAACTATACAATATAATAATATTTATGAGTCATACTTGTGAAAATAATTATTCATAGATATCACACATTTGGTTGGGGGTTTTCAAGTTTGATGTTGTTGTTGCTGTTAATTGAAACTAGTTGATAGCTGGTGATTTCTTTACATTCCTTTGTGTTCTTCCTTGTGATGTTAGATCACATGACAGTTTTAAGTAATGATCTTATTGTTTTATAACATTTCTGTTGATACTTAGATTTTTATATTTGGAGTTTTATAGTTGTATTGAAATACATATAAAAAGACTACTAGATTGTCTGTACATAAAGCTAATTGTCATTAGTGCAGTTTATTTGTTCTTAATTAGATTATATCCATATCATTTCTTTATGCTAGCGTGATAGCATATATAGAGTTTATTGTTAGTAGATAAGTGAAATAAATTGTTCAGATTTACACACATAAAGTAGCATAAGAATTTCAGGAGATTCAGGGCACAATACAAGGAGGAAGATTTTGCTGAAGAGCTTCTTGGCTGACATCATGATTTTTGAAATTCATTTGTTTTTATGATATATTCATTCTATGTAGATGCTATTTTTCTATACTTGATTAATTAGGCTTTGGGTTTTTGACATTCGAGAGTGACGAAAGCATAGAGCAGTTGTGTGGCGAACACTATGTCGAAGTTAATGGCAAGAAGGTTAACTACCACCTTAATACTACATTCTTTGTTTGATACAGCAACCTCATTGTCAGAAATCAGCCCTCTCTAGGAATTCATGTACAGATTTGGTCAACATTTAAAAGCATACATATTTGAAGTATACTATACATGACATCTTTCTAAATTAGTTTAAAATGCAGTGTGCTTTAAATGGGTTTTTGTACATTTTCATGGGTCTATGAGAAAGCTTGCCAGTAGCTTTGTGTGGGTCAGTGGTTCTTCCCAGGATTTTACAGGATTCTTCCTCCACCATTTATACTGGCTTCCATGTGTAGCCTATCTAGTACTGAAAAAAAAATCATGTTAAACCCAACAACAAAATATTATATTAGACTTATTTTTTTAACTGAATCGAACTTCCCCTTTTTTTTAAAGACATGAACTTTTTCTTTGCTTCATAAACTGTAGCAGACTGATTAATTACATGCTAAATTGTAAGCGAGTATATACATTAGATCATGTTATTCTTTGTCACTAGTGAATGAATGACACAAGTAACTGACAGTACATAATGCATATACAGCATGAATAAGAGAGAGCTGGTTTCTGAGAGATGCAACTTTACAGCTCAATTTGGGCTTGAATTATTATATTATGCTGTTTGGTAAAAGAGAAAAACAATACCCAGTTGAATCATATCAGAGTTTAAAAGTTTTATTCTCAATTTGCCTTTTTCCAATACAGATAATTGTGTAGACAATCACATGTTCTGAAAGTTGCATGCACAGGTTTTTTAGTAGATAATTTGCTGACCATTAAGTCATAGTGCTGAATAATTGGAAATATCATCTTAGTTATGAGTTTTTGTATTTCTTTTATTATATTGTGAAGTATAACATTTTAAAAGTTTCAGTTTGTAAAAATTTGAAAGTATATATTATTAAAGATGTTTAATTTTTAAAAACCCTGATAGCTTCAAAAGTACTTTTTTGTGTGTTGAACTGCTCCTGTGGCTTAGAGGTTAAAACGTCCGCTTCAGATGCGAGAGGTTTGTGGGTTTAGATCTCTGGTAGAGTCATACCAAAGACTACAAAAATGGTACTTACAGCTGTTTTGCTTGATGCTCAGGATTAGGAGGCTAGTGTTAGGACTGGTGAGTCCGGTGTCAGGATAATGTGACTGGGTGGGACATCATGCTTCATGTCTGCAGCATGATGCCTCATTGCTAGACATCACTATAAACTGCCACACTGCAGACATCGTAGCGATATAACTGAAAAAACTGTTAAAAGCTATGTTAAAAATCTTAATCACATCACATTTTTTGTGTTGCCTAATATTGCATCATTTCAGGCCCATTTTTTGTCCCCTTCATAGATTATTTTAGTCTGTAATGTTAAATTTTATTTGCCATCTTTAACACAAGAAAATTACCTTTGTGCCACCCATACAACAAAAGTCAAGGTTAAATAATGTTACATTTGATTTTAAACTGACCGAATTAAGTGCATCCCAAGCTGTCATGCAGAAGAGATTAACTTTTTACCAAAGAAGCAAAACTCGATTTCATGGGCTGACAGAAATTGCTGATTTTGTTAGCTTTTGGGCCAGTTGAGAACACATGGTTGATTAATATTGTGGATAGAAAATACTAAGTAAACATGAAGGAAATTAAATTCTCACCAAGACTGCTGCTGCATTTATTTGTGTAATTGCATACAAGGAGTAAATCATTCACTATAGCATTAAGAATTCTAATCCTTGTACAGAAGGTTCTTGGCAGGACAGAAGTGACAGTGTTTGAATTACCTTAAATAATCAAGAAATGGGTGAGGATTTTGTGACTCACATTTTCTTTTTCTAAATGATTCCACCTTTTTACCTGATAGAGGCACATGAACTTCACTATTTCCATTCATGGAATGAACACTCCGTGGGGGGTTGGGGTAGATCATGTTGAATACAGTGTTCTGAAACATCATACAGGATACATCCATTCATTCTCTGTACCTGATCGTATTATTCAGCAATTTTCAAAGTGGTTTGGATGACTTATTTTTACATAATAACATTGTTTACTTTAAATGTTGAATGAATCACATTCTTTTTACATTTTGGCAAGAATTTCAATAAAAACTGCAAGGTTAATTGATCTTGAACAATAAGTTACATATGCTCCTTGAAATTTATCTTGAATGCCACTGCTTGCTTCAAAATAAAGTAAAAGTTCATTACTGAGACCTACTTCATTGCCCGGGTTAGATTTTTGTATTATGGATCTGTCATTTAGATGAGACATAGCCTCGCCCAACATACATTCATTAACTTTAATACTGTAGGTATGGTCAACTCCCATATTTTTAAAAAGTGCTTCAAAGACTGCTATCCTTTGCTGTGATATATTTTTTGACAGCAAGGAACTATATAATGGGAGTGGTGGCTTTTAGCTTGTCACATCTCAATATTCCTGATATTTCCAATTGTTCAGTCAGAACATTTGATAGAAGTACATTTAGCTGTCTTAAAAAATAATGAGCATGATTTTCTCAATTGTTATCTTGTAATTGTAAAATCTCTTTAATACTTCTTGGTAGTTAAAATGCTTGAGTATTATTGAATAAGAGGGGGTAGCTTTAACTTGCAATGTATATTTTTAATGTTTATTTTTAATGTTTACTCCAATACTTTATTACATTGAATAATTGCTTAGAAGTCCAGTTGAACTACAAGCAACATGGAGCCTGGCTTTTGCATAATGCAGGGTATATTGGTGCTTGTTCTGCTGATTGTCTAACAAACTAAAGATTAAGATCTGCTGGCACATTATGCAGTAGCAGATCTGGGTCTATGCAGTTTGCAGTTGAATTGGACTTGTATGAGAGTATATATTATTGTATGTACATCAGATCTTATATTTATGTTATTATGAAATCTACATCAGTTTGCTGATATAAGCTTATGCCATACCTTGAGAGATAACTATTGAGAAATCTTGTACATATTTTAACCATTTAGTGACATGTGGATCCAACGTGTTCAGTGTTTATTGTTTTAACAAACAGATCATGGAAAGTCATTTTTCCTGTCATATATTATCCCCACAAGAAATTTGTAATGTTCTCGATGCTTTTCAGGCATGAAATTAGTTTTTTCTATTTATTTGTACTTAACAAGGTTTTTCTAGTATTCTTGGACATATGTCCTAATTCATGGAAAATTCTACATGTCACTGAAGGGCTTTTATGAATGTGCACTAGGTTTGGGAACCAAATGATGCATTTGTCAGTCTTGCTTCCATGTACATCCCCAGAAGCTTTTGTTCTTGGCTTGACTTCAATTTTAAGCTTGGAGAATTTATCTGTCTTGTTGCAGACTGGTTACCCCACCTCATCCCCCATGTTACATAGATTGCAACCTATGTGTAATTATAAGTATCTCCATGGCAACCTTAAATACTTTGTTCTGGTCTGAAGGCTCATTATAATCAAATGCTCCTCAAGCAGAGTACAGTAGAACTCTAGGTCTCACTTATTTAGGTTGCACATAATATAATAACACAGTACATACAAATTTTCATTGTTTGGCACTCAACTGAGATGGTACATTTTGTTTCAGTATACTAAGAGACAATATAAACCCAGACCCATTATAATAAAGATTTTCTTGTCAACATGTAGATCTCCTGGGCTAAGATGTGAGGTCATGCTCTGTTTATTAGAGACAGTGGAGCACGACACTTAGAATCAATCTCTCTCTCTCTCTCTCTCTCTCTCTCTCTCTCTCTCTCTCTCTCTCTCTCTCTCTCTCTCTCTCCCCCCCCCCATGAAATGCAAGGCTTTTAGTTGATTGGTTAACAAAGTTGACCAGAAGATGGTCCTTGGTCTCAGCCTGTCAGATCTCCATTATGCCCAAAACAGGTCTCAATGTTCTCTATGTCTGTTCAAGGTAAAGAACAAATTCGGTCTGCAGTATTTGCATGATACATTGCATAGTGATCCAAAATACCTCAAATGAATTCCATTAAAGGATAATTGGAGAATAAAATTGCCAAAAATAATGTAAAAGTGTTTAGATTGTTCTGTTGCTGCTTTTTCGGAACTTCCAGGAATGTTAGATCACAAACAAATCTGAATGTTTTCAAAACCAAATTATATTGTCATCATTACTTATATGCCAACCATTTTTGATTGTGCTGAATTTTTTCTTTTGTTTGCTTTTTAGAGGAGGGGTGAGAGAAAATTCTGAATTATGTTGGCAAAAATTTTAGCAAGGATTTTTAAAATATATAGCCAAAGTTTTTTTATGTGAATAGAGGTAAATAGAAAGTACTTCATTGCTGGTATCTTATACCAGTACATATAAATTATTCCTAAGGGGAAAGAAAAGTTACCATCTTAATATAAGTTGCTTACTATTATACTACATTTGTCCATTTGCTATATACCACTAAGTCACATGTAATATAGTGTGTACTGTTAATCAGTGAGATGCAATAGAGCTGTTAACATGTCAGATCTGAAAATTACAAAATTGCTTTTACACATAGAACCCATCAACTTGGGGTTGTATAATACGCAGGGGCTGCCATGACCCAGAAGTTTGTGCGATGAACTTCTATTGCAAGAGACAAAATTTGAATCCATAAATTTTATCTGTCTGGGTCAGCTACTGTGTTGTGACCTTGAGCAAGGAATTTTACTCTGGTTGTATTGGTACTAAATAACCTACCTGTGTTGTGCCATAAACCAAACTTTACCCAGTCATATAGAAACTTCATTAAACTGGGAAAATAAGAACTGTACAATAATGCATGTAACATTTGCCTCTTGTTATGAAGTAATCAATGACGGGTAAATTATAATGTATTTTTGTAACTGCAGCCATACAGTTTTACATTAAAGTGAGCCATATGCAGAGTGTAGTGACTTGAGGCAAATAAGTAGATCTTGACAATATGAAAAATGTTTAATGCATACATTGTGCAGATGTAATCAATAGATTCACAACACGATTTACAGACCTGTAGTTCTGCTGCACAAGTCATTGTAATGTCACTTTACATGTAACTATATGATCTGTTTTTATGTTTACCTTTATACATTTCCTACACAAGAAATGCATCTTGGTTTCCAAACTAATGCAATTAATATAGCTATGAAAATTGATATATATTGCATCCATTGGGATGAAGGGTTTACCTCACCAGACAGACCATTTTTTTATAGCTTAAATATACCTGAATTTCTAGTTATTTTATCACACACATTAACTTGTGTTTAAAGAATTTCTAAAGTTTGTTTACCTTGTTACAAATTCTTTATATATTGAATGAAAAAAATAATAGGCATCTTTTCTCAACCTTCATGATCAGATGGCCAAAGTCCATGACTTTGTTAAATTATTGAACTAAATATTTTTGTAAAATTTTGAGTACTTTCAGTCCTTGCTTTAACAGTCGTCAATGAGGCTAGTAGACACTGACCCATATATGCAGGTAACCTGTACCGAGTGGGTTACTGGTGATAGAAACCTTTTAGTACTTTGTGTAAATCTTTCAAGCACTGTTCCAAACAATGAAGGGAAAGTCAAATATTGTACTACCTTTACTGGACTGACGGTAGTTAATAGCCCTTGTGTTCCAAGAAAAGAGTTCCTTGATCTCTGCTAGCTGCTGGTTGGACTTTTCTCCTGCTTGGAATCCTTTTTGAGGGGTGTGGTGAGAAATTGATCTGTGTCATACAGTAACATGACCTCTAGCAGTGTCACATCAATGGTTGTTGTTGTTATGGGGCTTTATACATTTTTATACATGGCAGCCAGTATTAATGGTGGAGGAAGAAACCTGAAAATCCAAGGTAAGAACCACCAACCCATGTGAAGCTAATGGCAAGCTTTCTCACATATCCACCACATCAAAGGTAACAGCCATGTACACTGATTGTTGGTAATGTACAGGTAAGATTTATAAATAAATGGATGTATATATTTAGATCAGACATCCTGAGATAAATATTGGTAATAAGATTGTCTGTCTGGTAGAGGTATACCCTACCCTGTACCCAGGTCCCTTACAAACTTTGAGATAAAACTTTAAAATGCATGACACAAGAGCACATAGGATTGAAATTTGTGCAGTTACTGTTGAGGATTTAAATAAGAAAATTTGACTGACCTGTCTTTTCAGCTGTGAGCCTTGTAATTTTTGTCTTTTTATGTTGACTAAACTGTTGTAGATAGGCATTTGTTTGAATTTTTGAGCTGATGTATTTGAAATTTGTTTAAATTAAAAGTAGTTACAGGAAAAATGTGAAATAAAAAACATTCAAAATTCAGATATAGTTAAAGAATGCATTATTTCTTGAAAAATGTAAAGCACTGTATGGTTAAAAAAAAAATGTAACTCAATTTAAAATTGCAATCCTATGTGTTCATATGTTGTTACTTTGACATTTTCATCAAATTCAAATAATTTCATTGGGTTCTACTTTTATATAGTGAAAAGTAAGTCTAAGGAGCCCACATCTTTTGCACATCTCTCTAGCTAGTTCTTACAGTGTCCTTAACCAGATAGTGTGTGTATTTATGTGTAAAACTTAACAATGTAAGAATCTGGTAGTGTTATGGTTTGATTCACTGTGGTTGCTGGAATAATTTATCTCCTTAGTCAAGTTATACCTGCTTATATTATTCATAATTTACATTCATTGTACACCATTGGATTTATTGTCATTTACATTAATCAAGTGTTACCTTAAATTTTAGACATTTAATAAGCAATAGTTAAGATATAGTTTTATTAGTTGCACTTTAAGATAAATATGTTAATTATGTTTTAGATAAATATAAGTATATAGTAATTAGATAAATATAAGTATATAGTACTGTAGTTACATATTTTATTTCATATGCCTTTCTATTATGTGGAAAGACAGTTGGTATATAATTCTTAAATACTGATTAGATTTTTAAGTTAATTTTAATTTAATTACCTTGTTATTTGTTACATTTTTATTGACAAGTTAAGAGTTAAATATTAGTATATTAAAATAATGACTCCTGAATAGTGAGCCTTGTGACATGAACATGCTTTGTTTTGGATAGGTTGAATGTAAGAGAGCCGAGCCTCGTGAAGGGAGAAGAGGTGGGCCCCCAGGAGGGATGGGGATGCCTCCAGGTCAGTATGACCAGGGGCCCCCAATGGGGCAAGGTGGTTGGCCCCCTGAAGGAGGATGGAATCAGGCCCCTCCTCCAGGGGCTCCAGGTCCCATGCAAGGGGGTCCAGGTGGCCCACCCCTAGGGCAGCCAATGGGTGGATACCAAGATGGTTATCAGCAGCAGGGAGGCTGGGGACAAACACAACAGGCATCAGGTAAGGAGCTGCTCTGAACATTGATGCTCCATGTGGGGATAAACGTTGGTGAATAGACTCAAGAAGTTTACTGTACATGCTTCTTATGTATCATTGTATAGTGTTCCTGAGTGTTATATAGTGTTGGTGAATGTTGTCTAGTAACATACAGGTGTCAGTTTGCACAGTTGATTAAATTGTACTGGGATGTTGGGTCTGCCTGACAAGTACATGAGTTGTCCCTTCTACCTTAAACTATCAGAGATAATCACAGAAGATACAAAGCTGTACCTGTTCTGTTTTAAAGATTTTAGGATTGGATATTTTATAACTTGTGCATGCAGAAAGTAGTTACAGCTATAGAGGCATGAGTGAAAAAAATACAAGTACACTTTTTTGTTTATATTCAGTTTTTTGGGATGCTGCAAGTTACCAGATGGTTTGCAAGGATATGCAATCAAATTTTCTCTCTTTCTCAGAGCATGATCTAGCAACACATTATAATAAACTTCACATTGTAAAGTCAAATTATAGCCATTGTTCAGAAATTTATATTTTCTTTGGGTTAGATAAAAGATTGGTATACAACATCAATTCTTTGTTTGTTATTGGGGTAAAATTTATGTTGGTAACTGTCTGTATCTCATCATAGGGACAGAATATGTATCTGGAGAGAAGTGGTTTAAGTACATATGGGATGTTGGCAAGGGATATTGCTTTATATCTCTCTCTCTCTCTCCATCTTAAGTTGCTTTGTAGAAGAATTTGCCATCCAACCTCCAGCTTTAATCAGTTTGAGAAAGGGTGCTTTTTTTAATTGGATTCATTTCTCAACCAGTTTGTAACATTTATTAGTCAGATAGTTGGAGATGAAGATATTGTCTTCATTTCCCTTCAGTTTTTTTTTTTTATGATTTGCTTCATATTTCTCTAGGTTGTCATGAAACAAGAGCTATGTTGCGGAAAACAAGTGCCATTTATGGTTGCTAACAGGTCAGATCCCACTGCAGACATAAACCTTGATCTGTTGTCACATTATGTGCAGGCAGATCAGTCTTTTTTGTTTTGTTCATCTGATGATTCCTAACAAACTGCATCAATGCCCGTCTTTCAGCAAGTTTGCAGTTGGACTTGTCAGTTAGTATGTCTGGTACGTTTCATTTTTCCCCAAAGCTAAAACTTATAACCAAAGCTTGAGAATAAAATCCAATTTTAACAAGCTAAATCTTCCTTGTTAGCTTTGTTATGTATATAGTTTGCTATTTGTTGTCTATAATTGGAGCATCTGAACCTCAAGGGTCACATATTAGGGTGCTAAATAAATAACTGTTGAGCTTACGTTAGTGGGAAGCGAGATGGCATTCATTTATCCATTGATAGCAATATCAACAGATTAATTTGGTTTTGATTCTCGTTTTTTATTTGCACATATATTTGTTAAAATCTCAATAAATATTTATCATAGTTTACATGAATTACTAAAAGGCTAATAGTTTATTCTTTTACAAGCAAATAAAATTTATTCTGTGTCTACCCCATTGCACCTTTGGACCAAAGTTATGAAAACTTATGTTTTACAAATTTGCTTATATTTCATAAAAATCCTTGATAAATTTTGTTCATATTTGGATTAAGTTGTTGTGAGATTAAGACATTTGATTCTTGCTTATTGACTGCTTGCTTATCGTTTTGACCTTTGGAAGAATGGTTACAGTAATAAAAATTTGTTCAAGGTTTTTTGGCAGTTTTTTCATTTCATTACATTTCATAATTCATTTGATGGATTTGTTCATATTTGAGATGACTTCATGAACCTGAGATGATTTGATACACTTGTCTGTTTAACTTTGGAGTAGAGGGCACAATCATCTAAAAATTTGTGCCAGGGTGTTGGTTCATTCTTGTTGTTTTTTTTTAAAAAAAAAACTGCTCATTTCATAAACACTTTGATGGGTTTTATTGATATCTGAGCCAAATAATTCTTAGATTTTGACACATTCTCTCAATTTTTTAACCATGGCATCAAAAATGTGTATACATGATTTTAACAGCATGTCAATACTAGTTATATGGTACCCATTAAAAGTTCAAAAAATGTAAATGTAAAGAATTGCCAAAAAAATTTAAGATAAAACCTTATAGGTTAATGTAAACATGAAGTACTTCAGAAGAAAAGATAAAGCGAAAATTCTGTTAAAGATGTATAGAATAAAAGATGGTAAAGAAAAATGTGAAGATAAAAAATTTTAAAAAAAAGATAAAATTCTAAAAATGAAATAAATACTATAAAATCCTAAAACAATGATTCAATTTTTGTTGTTAAAGTCAATTGTTTTGCAAGCAATGAATCATGATACTAATTCAGTTCCCATTTTGCAAGCAATGAATCATGATACTAATTCAGTTCCCATAGTAAACCTATGCAAACACCATATTAAAAATTAAATAACTTAAAATTTTGGAGTGCTCATGACCAAACTTATATTTATCAGTATAGATGAAACCTGGAAGTCAGCTTCTATGCAGAGAAAAGTATATGAGCCGCTGCATTTTCTGGAGCTGCATCTGTTTGAAACATTGCCTTCAATTTTGCACCGAGGAGTCGGGTGCTTATTTTAGTAATGAGTGTTCCAAACAAGACTATTAAAGAATTGAAATTCCATCAATAAAACAATGTCTCTATTTTTATTCACTTTCAACTACGATATGGTCTCAAAAGATTATTTTTCCTACAACATAATTTACATTTTTAACCAATCTTGGTCAGCCAAACCCGTATATACTCTATTTCAAGTTCGCCCATTTCTAGACTGGTTCCCATTTTTCAATACAATTAGTATCATGTGTCCTGAAGGCCATGGCCATATTATTCTTAATTTTCTATATAAATTTTGGCAAGTACCAATAAATTTAAGCATTGTATGAGAAATAACATGTTTACCAACATCTGCAAATTATTTTTTTAACAAATTTGATCATTCCATGAGATTGAGACCTGGCTATGTCATAAAGAGTCAGTTGTACAGGGTATTTTGTCCAAAAAAAATAATGGAAGCGCCTTAAAACAATCTAATTCCAAAGTATATTTCCCAACATTTTGAAGGAGTATTAGCTGCAGGATCTCACAATTTTCCATCTATAGACTATATTTCCCATGTGGAAGTCACATTTAATGAATAACTTTAAAGTGGCTGCCACTTTATACCTGGTAGCTATGCTACTGTAATATCATGTTTCTGTCATAGACAATCATATAAATGCTAGAAGCAGGCACATTGACTTGAGTCACAAGACATAGTGTCTCTAGTAGATATTTTAGTCAGTTTACTGCAGGATAAAGATAAATGCCCTATCTTAAAACACTTGTCAGAATCAATAACAAAAAGCATTAGATAATGACATTTTCTAGTAAATTATTTATAACTTTATTGATCCTTAATCTCATACACCACCACCATCAAAATTGTCATTTGTTTACCATGCAAAATCAAGATTACTGCTAGGAATATAACGAGCATAATTTACTAATGTACCCATTAGTAGATGTTATCAGAAGTTGATCAAAAATATTATTATTGAAGGGCAGTAAAATCAGATTTCCACTGTGTGTGATCACATGAACCTGTAAAGAAATAATCTTGTGTATCGTTTATATTACTCTCGTTTATCGGTTATATAGGTGCTTGAGCATTTTAACTTTAGAAGTTTTAATCCCATTATATCTTATAGTACTAATGGTATTATTTTGTACAGACTTAATAGGCAAAAGAAGAAAACTCATAAATATACAAAAGTAAAAAAAAATGTTAAAAAATTCATCAGTTTTGAATGGTTGCATTTTTAAAATGGATTCTGAGAACATTTTTTTTAAAAAATCAGCGTTCATATTCAGTGATTTTTAAATGGACCAATCATTATCATGTCGAGACCACTCTACATTCTTAATGCCCATCTTATCCTACTTTTTGCAAAGGTTCACATGTATGTGTGCAATTCAGACTGGTTTTTCTTCTATCTGAAGCCAAAAAGTCTAAAATCCGGACACAAAACTGGATCACGAGCTCAAGAGAATTTCGGATGGAAAAAAACTCTGGTCCAAAAGTGACATTTTTCCCTCCGTATTTTGTATGCAACAAGAACATCCATCTTTTTTAATATCATCGTAAAGCTACATCTGTCTACCTTTCTATAATACCACACACTTTATTGTGTTGCACATAGCCTTATCGCTACAGAGCTCAGAAGTAGGCTACCAACTCCTGCCCAGTAAACGCGGCACTATGGGTTAATGTGTTAAGCAAAACACCTAACTCAAAACAGCATGTTGACATTGCAAATGCTTGGAAGAAGATATAAGGAAAAAATCCAGTTATTTCTGCATCATGACAATTTGTCAATCATTAAACTAGATGGGGCATATCCTTATCCCAAAAAATTAATATGCATTATTTTTATTAACATTCCACAAATCACACAAAACATATTCTAGAAAAGACGGTTTCTGAGTAATTATAACATAAAAGTACACTTGTTTGTAGACTAGCGGTGACTTTCCTTAGTGTTATGTTCTATTTATAGTAGCTGCCCTATTTCCAAGACCTTTGTTTCTATTTATAGCAGCTGTCTAGCTTAGGAAATGAAAGACTGGTTTCTAATTTTTAATCTTTGCTCACATATTCTTCGTTGAAAATAATGTTAAGTACAGAACCATTATGTAGGAATTTGTCGGTAAAAGTCGTCTTATTTATTCGAGTTGATGCTTATGTTCCAGTAAAAATGTTTCTCAGATGATTTCACAGATGGATTAGAAAGGGGGAAAAAACTGATAAAAAGGACTAGGATATGAATACATGAATAACACAATACAGTGCCATTCTTAGGTAGCTTCACGCCCATTTCAGGCAGTGTGGAAAGGATTTTAAAATTGGTCAGTGCAAAACAAAGACATCTTGAATTAGCTTGTTTTGCTAACTCCAATACTAAGGTAACTTCTTTTCTACAGCACAACTAAATTATGGAAACGAGTTTTATAAATGCAAGGGCGTTATTTGCCGAGCTTTTAATAGAATACTGACTACAACTAATGGTATAATACAGCTTTGGTCCTTTGTCGCCAAAAATTGTGGAAAATATGCATGTATTTTGAACATATGTGCACTCTTTTTGTCCACTTGGATTACACTTGTTCCTCACCAGGGTTTGGCATGTATGATTATAAAGTTATTGGTGGAAAAATTGTTCCTCAGAATATCAGTACAGAAGACAGTTACTCCTTTACAATTCATCACCCATTGCTCATTTTGTGTCATGCATGTGCTCTTTTTCAATCTTGAAATCAAGGTCAGTGATAGATGAGTTTCGTTCAGTTTGGGTAACAGCTTTTTTTCATTTGCCTAAATTTGCTTGGATTTTTTTCACACTTTGTAAAACCAATATGAAAAGTATACAGTTCACTCTGCAATATGTACAAATCAAATACCCATCAAGATCAATCACTGACAGTCAATATAAGATGGAGCTGTGCAGTCAACAACACTTAGCTGAGCAGCAATTAAATTACTTGTGTATCTCTTGAAACACTTGTCCATAAGGGGTCCCATGTGGCTGAGCGGTGGTCTCTAGCACTCACCTTTACAGATCACCGATATCTCAACTCTGCACGGGTTCAGGTCTCAGGTTCAGCCAGCATGGGGGTGTGAGAAAGCTTTTCAATAGCTTCCCTGTGGGACTTTGTTTTTTCCAGAGATTTTGTTACATTCTGATGAGCATAATGTTAACACCATGGTATGTCAATGGTAAAAATTTAACAAAGATTTAGTCAGTTTGGATGTCATTATTCTACATGTGGACCGAGCACATGATTAAAGCTCACTGCAAATAAGCAAGCCTTATCAACATTTTGTGTTCAGACCCCATCAAAGTACAAAAACACAAAATCAATTGAAAAACATGGCATCGTTCCTTTGTTCGAGTCTGCCTCATATACTAATCAGCTTCAAACACTAAACTTTACTTTAAAACTCATCAGGTACACTGAATGGATACCATATACACTTGCTTATAAGTTGAGTCAAACTGCAAACAGTAAATATTCTGTAGCATATTATGCCTGTAGATCTGGCAGCACATTACACAGTGGCAGATCGGGGTCTGTACATTGTGCAGTTGAAAGAACATGTAAGCAAATACATATGGTAATTGTGTGAAAGTGTAAAAGACAACGCAACTATCCATTGCTTTGAGCATGCTAGACTTCTTTAATTTATCGATTTTGGGATTGTTTGCCCAGATGATCTTTGTGTGCTGCCAGGTTGTTGAATGCAATGTGGATTGTCATTTTTGTCTAAAATCATTGAAGAGTGTACTTCAATAGTCTGCAATTTGTATACACTGTTTCATAGTAATTGTGCTTCAGGAATAGTTTTGAGTACTTTAGTCAAGTTTTTCATTGGGATTAGGCATCAATAAAAATTAGACATGCTTTCATGAGGATTTAATATTTCAGGAAAAGTTTCACTTGAATGAAGATGCCATTAAAAATGTATTTAAGGCAGCAAATTGAAATTACAGATGCTGTTTCTATAAAAAAAATGTGTGTGCATTAGAAAAATTTTAAAAAATGCTTTATAATTCTATTTTTAAAGCATTTAGATAAAACAAGCAAATACAAAAGGTAATACTTATAGCAGATTACCTAATTGTTCTGGATTTGTTAAATAGCTTAATTGGTCTCTAGGAATGAAACAGTAAAAAAAAAAAGCAAGGGGTAGTAGTTTATTTATTGTGAGCAGTTATTTTTTCTTTGATTCTTTAAATTTGTGGCAATACCCAAATTGTTTATACATTTAGCTGTCTTAAAAAATGATGAGCATGATTTTCTCAATTGTTATCTTGTAATTGTAAAATCTCTTGAACTTGCAAATTGTTTATATATATATATATATATATATATATATATACACACACACACACATATATGTTTTGAACTTGCAACAAGTAAATTGCTCTTTTGCATTGGATTCTTAAAATCAAATTTGGATTTTGTGAATCGGAGCTGTAAATAATAAAATTAGGTTATTTAACTGCATCAACAAAAAAAGATTAAATGTAAACCTATTTCAGCATATGTATTTTTATGTGTGTCCACTGCTTTATGGCTATTCAGTAATGGACCTACTGCTGCTCATAATTTAATTTTGAATATAAATTCCATTCGTGAATTCCACAAACTTGTGTCATTTCATTTGGAACCTGGATTTATCATAATTTTTTATATGCCTTGCCAGAGGTAAATCTAATATTATAGTGCTGTCATAACATTGTCTATTCACCTGTAACCTTTTTTTTTTCCACACCGAAACTTTTGTTTTCCATCATCTGCATTATTAAACTTTGTTGTGCAAGCTCCTTAACACAACAAAGTCAATTATTGGGTCAGCTCAAGGTCACTTGCTAATAAGCTCAATGGTTTCTGCATAAGTTTTAGTTTTATGTCACAGACTGATTTAACTTTGCGAAGGGCTTGTATGTAAGGAAGAAGCCTCACTGTCATATAATCAGGTCCAAAGTCATGATCAATGTGGCTGAAAAATAATTTCTGTGCAGGTGCAAAAATTTCAGTTTCGCCAGAAACCTCCACTTGGGATTTGTTGCTGAATTTCACTTTTTGGTAAGAAGGAAGCCTTTTGATTTTGGTGTTGAAAGGTCAAGGTTAGTTGCTTGAGGGTCGTTGACTTCCATAGTAATTTCCTTAAACTTTTTGGATTGCTTTGGATGGAAAAGAAATCTGTAGATTCAAGGTCAATTTCAGAGACAAAGCAGGTCTGGCGAGAAACTGATGGAATTTTATTGTGCCTTAAATTTAGTTAAGACCACATACCTTGACTAAAAGTCCAGAGTCAGTCATGCCCTTCTATTGCATTCATATAAAAGTATTTCTGCGTTATTGTGGAAATCTATATATAAAAAAAAAAAAATCTGGATTCATTACGTTGATGAGTCTTACAAACTAAGTCTGGACTGTTGACATGAGATTGGTTGATTTTAAGTCCAACTTAAATTTTAGCCAATTGCATCGCTAAATTTCTGGCTTAAATTTAAGTTGATACTTAAGATTCATTGGTGTACTTGAGATCCATTCATGTAATCAAGACCAGTGATTCACATGAACCTTGGTTATACAGTAAAATCGGCTTTTGTTTACTACATTAAAATGATGTTTTGATAGCCCCTGGTAAATTTGCCCATGATGACTTGACGATATAGAATTTGCCCATACACACTCTTACATGACATAAAAGCCACCTACTGAACACTGGAGCCATGTCGGCTCAGTGATTAGCACACTAAACTCTTGACAAGATTGCAGGTTCAAATCCTACCAGTCTATGTATGCTACAGTGGTGTTTTCTTGATCAGCTCTAAACAATATGCTTCTACCATAATACACCAAATCAAACCATACAGAAATTACCCATGTAATGTTAAAATTGTTGCTCCGAGTTTTAACTAAAATCCAAATCTGATCCTGTCCAAAAGTGCATATCCATCCACACAATATGCCTGAAAATATCTGAATTGTGTTTGATGAAAGCAAAACAATGAGAGAATTATGAGGTCGACCATATTGGTTGGTGTTTCAGGGTCATGGCAGCAGCCACCTCCACAGCAGGCACAATCAACTCCTGTTAGTTCACCAAGTAACGTCCTTCCAACCACACCAAATATGGGTAGGTCGTAGAAGCATGCCATATTGTTAGCATGTGTTGCTTTTGTTCTGACTTGATTCAGTTGTTTTTTTCATGGAACTTTTATAGTTTGACCAGTCACCTGACAGTAAGTCATGACTTTCATTAGAATATTCATCCTGTTGTCCGATTGGAATAAAATAGTTATCTTAGTTGGTTTTTTCTTCCTTAAAAGCAGTATTTTGATATTTGATACTTAGTTTATTCTGTGCTGGTCATAGACCAAACTTTGAAATGGTCTGTTGTCCATTGTTATGATAATCTGTTTATAAGAAAAAGTTTCTAGTTGACACTCCTCCTATATTACTTGGAAAATTGCCATCAAATTGTATGCATGCATTTATCACATGATCTAGATTGTACTAAATGAGAAAGGATGCAGTTAAGACTTTCAATGTGGCTACATCTTCACTAGCCAAGGTTCCAGTGTGATAACCCTAACTACACCTTGGTGTATTGTGCAGATATTTCTTTGTTTCGGGTCAGTGAAATGCCACTGCATCCAATCAAAATTAAGTTTTTAAATTTGAACACTGTTCCTACGTGATTGATACAAAGGGTGTACACAACTAGAATGGACTAATAAATAAAGTTTTCCGCTGCCAGTCCCTGTTTGCAGAAATATCTTTCACACAAATATACCTGTAATGTCTTACCTCTGGAACATAGTCATACTTTCAATGTTTGACTTTAAAGTATCCATTTTAAGTCAATTGCCTCCACCATTTTCAGCCGACGTACAATGCACCATGCTGTTGGTTAGTTGGCATTACGTACTAAGGGAGGCACTCATGAAATCCAATAGATGTCACTGGATAAAACACCCAATATATATGTCTGATCTGCCAAGTTTGGATGGGTTATCATATTATCCATGTATAGCAAAGATGAAGTGGCTGCAGCCATCTTGAAAGTATGTTATTACTAGGGCTGTGAAAAGCCACAGAAAACCTCGCCTGGGTACATGTTGCGGACTTTAACAGGTAACTGGTTACTTGTTAGAACTTGAAAGACATGTACAATCCTAGTTACCCCACTGTCAAATTTTGAAGAAAAAAAACTTTGTTATAGGGTCACAAAACAAACGGCTTATTTTTCCCTTTAGTCTTAAACCTGCATCTCTTGCTGGACGCCTTTTTTTTTTTAATTGTATAATTAACAGTTTGATCATGTAAGACACTTGGCATGAACAAATAGGGGCAGTTTAAAGGGTCTGAGCTGCTGCTGTAAAGTTAGTCTGGTTCCCTGAATAATTTCACTGATGCAACTAGTCAGACAAGCATACTGCTGATGCAGAGATCTTGGAAACGCTTAATTATGCATATTTGGACTCAAAAGTTTTTATTTGGGTCACAGAAAATCACCCACCAGGAGTTCTCCATACGCACATTTTTGTTGCAAGGAGGAAAGTTTTGCAGCAAAATAAATGTTCTAATCACTATGAAAACTGAAGCAATGCTTTTATTTTAATTTGTTGCTGACTTTGATCAAAGGTCGCCGGCTTGCTTTGATGAAGGTGCATGTGTTATTTAAAGGCGCTGCTAAAGACTTCCTTTGAGGGACAAATACCCATTTGTTATTACTGTGGCAACATCAAAATGTAGAACATTGACAATTTTTTTTTAAAAAATTTCTTAGGATATATCGGTGCTTCAGAGGTAATCAGTTTTCATTGAAGTTACATCAAAACTTTTGATTGATGGTCATATCCACCTGGAATTGTCACAAAATGTCTTTGCATTGGTATTATTTAATATTAAATGAAAATGGTAATGATCTTACCATTCAAGGATAATCGAGATGATTTAAACACTCAACATTTAAAATAAAGAAATGGTCTTTTCTTCTTCTGGAAATTCTTTTTGGTAAGTAAGTGGCAGTCCCTGTGAGGAACTCCAATTGAATTGTGCTTGGTTTGGCTTGATTTTTTACCTTTGGAAACAAACACATACAAGATTTTATGCAACAGATGACTTAATTACCATTTAAAACAGCATGCTATGTTTTAAACTGCTACTGATATATGTAAAACTGGACAAGAGTTACTGTGATAAATAGATACGTAATTTTAGCCTTGAGTAGTCATAACAACCAAACTTGTTCCTGTGAAACAAGGATACACAGAAAGTAATATCATTAACTTTCAAAAGAAAGAATATTTTGCTGTATTAAATTGCAATTCAGATGTACCACACAAAAAAATTTAAAAATTTAGCTGCTGCAGAAATTAAAGCTATTAATTCTAGCAGCATTTTCTCCTAGCAAAGCCCTTAAACCATTTAGAACAGACTCCAAAAGGGTTGCATTTGGAAATGGGCAATGTGCTCTTGGAGTTACACAAATTGTATCTATTATCATTTACAAGTATATGCAATCTGTCCTATTAGGCAAGTTCGCTTAAGTCTATAAGAGGCTTGTATACAGCACTTGAACCAAACAGCAAGGTATTAAATAAGTTTACTTGTCGAACACAAGGAATTGAAGAACTGCACTCAGTAAAAATATATTGGGGGCCCAGAGTGGTCTAAAGCTCTGTCCGTTACAGATCACTGGCCATCTCACCTCTGTCTGCATGTGTTCGAGTCTAGGATTTGGCAAATGTGGATATGTGAGAAAGCTTGCCAGTAGCTTCTTGTGGGTCGTGGTTTTTTTTCCGGTGATATCCCGGTTTCTTCCTCCACCATTAATACTGGCCGCCATGAATAGCCTATCGTGTGCTGAAAAATGGCGCTTAACCCAACAACAATAAAAATATATTGACTGATAAATGCAGTTACACTATTTAGTGGCTATAGGAAATAACAGAACTAAAATCAGTGACAACTGAAAATGGTTCTTGCAGTTATAGCTAAACCATTCAAGTGTAAAGAATGCACAAGCAAATGGGGTTAATAATCCTAGGTAAAATGGCGAAGAATAGAGTAGAATGAAAGAAAGTAAAGAAATAATTTTTTTTCTGCTGTACCACTCTTTGAAGAAAAATCCCACACTGAAGTTGTGTGTTGGCACCAACTTATTTCAGTTGTTATCTGTAGATACTGATATATTGAAAAGTACAAGAGAAAAAATAATGGCTTTTAGCATGTAAACCTGCCTAGAGCAACCTCTGCTATGAGTGACCACCTGTCCTTTACAACCACAGTCATCAATCATGAATCATATTATATAAATGCACTATCATGAGCAACCGCCAGCTGAACATGACCAGCAGCCCTGATCTTTAGGCTAAAAGTGTATTTTGACACTGCTATAAATGAACAAATTGCAAAAAAAAACGTCATAACTTTTTTATTGGCGCTTTGTAACCAACCATGACAGCTTAGGAAGTTCTACTGAAAATATGCAGATTGTTCTAAATGAACAAAATAAAGTTCTAATCTTGGTATTGCTTTCCTAAATTCTTGATACCATTTTTATGGGAACTGTAACCGAGATGGAAGTAGTTGTCACTAAAAATCATTGTAGTGGCAAAGATCTGTAAATCCCCATTACAATGAACTGATTGTTGTTTCAAAGGGAGCCATCACGGACATATATAATCAATTCAAAGATATTTTGTTTGTCTGCTGTGAAAATCCTGTACAGTGCCAATAAGGTCATAATGAGGTATATTTGTCTGCAGAGCTATTTTATGTATGGAATGGGGTAATTATATTTTCATCCTATTCTCATCAAAAGTTATTCTTTTTTTAAAGAAAAGTTAAAATTATAGTTATTTTAATGTCCATATTTTTAGCAAGTTTCTTTACTACCATTTACAGACCAGTTAAGTAAGTGTTACATTTAACCTTTTAGTGTATATGCAAAATTATCAGTATGACTACTTCATTAAAAAATTAACTTTCTTTTTAAAAAAATTTGTTACATGAATGCATGTTGTATTTTCAACAAAAGTTATGAATATAGCACAGTACAAGTGCAGTTATTATAGCTATTCATTCTTCAAAAGGTTGAAATTTTATCATGAAAACTGGCTTTCCTGCACTGACCTTGTATGAGACCATTTTTCTTAATCAGCCACTTTTTGTTGTCAGAAGATATGGTCTCTTACAACAGGTTTTACTGTACTATCATGAAGATATTGTATTGGAAGGAGGTATAATAATAATATTCATAATTGTAGTAATGTAAGAAGCAAATAATATTTATATTAGATGATGAAATAATAAACTGAGATCCATCATATGGGTCATAAGCCTTGTTTCTTGGAAGGCTGGAGAAAATACTGATAGGCAGTGTGGCATGCATGTATCTTGCATTGCTGAATGTGAACAGATATCTAGAGACTAGCATTCATAATATATGCATACCATCACACACTCCATGTTTGTCAACTTGACTAAGACCTGAAAGATAATGTAATGAAAGGTAGTACTGCCAGGTTATTTTGAATAGGATTATCTACAATTTCTCAAAAACTAGTTGAATAATTTCTACATTAGGGTCTTTCAGATTTGTTCCTGAATTAAAAATGAGTATTGAAGCCAAAATGGCATATGGCGAACATTGGTGTAACTTTAAAATAGTAGATAAGATGGAGACAGTACACAGCAAACAGATTATGTATGGAAAGAAGCTTTTGTAATGATACAGTGTAAACAGGACCAAAATTGAAGTTTATTTTTGTCCCACATTAAATGAAAAAAAAGCTCTGTGTCTCTTGCAATCACTGATATCTCTCCTCTGTCTGGGTTCAAGTCTCGAATTCAGCCAACATATGTATGTGAGAAAGCTTGCTAGTAACTTGATTAGGGTCAATGGTCCTTTCCAAGATTTTCTTAAGTTCTTCCTCTGCTAGATATTCTGGCCAGCATGTGTGTCATATTGTGTGCTGAAAAATAGTGCTAAACTAGCTAAACAAATGAAGACATATAAAATATACTGCTTGATTCAGATTTAATCAAGAATTTATTCTCCTTCATAAAATAGATTAATTTCTATTTGCTTCCTTAAGGCAAATTGTTTGTTACCAATTTTGTTTCTGCACAGTGATTTTGAGTTGCCCACTTGTGGATGGTTTTGTACTTGAGGTAATAAAGAATCCTATAAATTTAGCGATTGAAAGTCAATGTCACTGAATGACAAGAAAAATGTTTCCTGTACAATAAAGTTCCCCTCCATGTACAGTTACCAGACCTTATGGATGGTTTACACTTGCTTTAAGGAAGAATTGGAGTTGAAATCAAAGTTGCTGCTTGAAAAAGAGAAAACTGGTTTCTGCAAAGTAACATTAGTAATACACACACAGACTTTGACCAAGCACTTGCAGTATGGAAGATACCAATCATTTTGTCCAAGTTCGCTGTTACTAAAAGAAAAAAGTTGTTTCTGCACACAATGTCTGGAAAATATAGAGGAAAATCAACACCCATATGCTGCCATGGTATTCTAGTTGAAAAATTGTATTTACCGCAACTGCTTTTAACTGAAAACTACACAAGCAGAATCTGTTCCTATAGCCAAGTTAAGCAGTGTAAAATGTCATATGCAGGACACTAACTTGAAGATAAATTCAAATAGTACTGTTACTTAAATCATTGTGACAAATTTTTTTATCAGATTACCTCTATAGTCCTATCAAATTTCATGTTGGTACAGGACTCTATTGGGGCACACAGATAATAGATTCTTCATGCAGTTTTCATACGGATATAACAATCTTTATTTTTATAGGTGGATATCCAGGCCCACAAGGTCAGCCCCCTGTAGGAGCTCCAGGAGGATATCATTGGGGACCAACAGGAGCCTCTGGCCAACCTCCTGTGGGTCAGCCACCTCTATCAGCTCCACCCCCAGGCCAACCACCAGCATACAGCCCCTATGGTCCGCCAGGATATGGGGTACCACCCCCAGGTCAGGCACCAGCAGTACCTGGAGGACCACCCCGTTCATACGGAGAATACAGTGAGTATTTTTGCAGCTTTTAATTCTCTTCTTTATTAAATATTTTATGAGCCCAAAATATTCCACTGAAACTTTTCCATCTTCTAACATTCTAAATAAAAATTCATACCGAAATAAGAAAGAGCTATAGAAAAATAAAAAAGTACATGAACTTGGGGTGAAATGATGCACCTCCAACACTTATTGATAAGATCCATTACTGATACAGATATCAACTTATTGCTCTTTTTGAATGTCTTTCAGTGGCAGTGTGGTACCATTGTTTGTGTTGACATCCTTATTGTATTTCCATTATACAGATTACAGACTTGTCATCTGTTCTATTTTTTCTGTTCTCATCCTGATAAGATTTTAAAAGCGCTCCCATACTACCTGTTTGTCTTTCTTAAATTGGGAAGGTATTTATGATTGCATCTCCATGACAAAAGAAATGGTGGATATCTTATCTAGATTAAGTTGGAGTGAGATAATGAAGATGACTAAAAACCAAGTCCATCACATTGTACTTGCTGCAGACAACTGCGTTTGGCCTGTTTTGGTGTGTTTAGGAGAAATGACAACTGTTTTGCTGAATTGCACCTTCAATTATAACTTCAGAGAAAAGATTAGGTTCATAACAAAAGGCATATCTGACAAAAATGAAATTTATCTTTAAAAAATGTACAATACCACCTCGTTATAATGCTGTTCATGAGAGCCAAAGTTTTTCTTGATGCTACTTAGACAAGAATGGTCACACTATTTTCAACTTTACAGGATAAAGTCCCAAATTAATGAATCCCAGATGCAAGTCTGCATTGGCTATTGTACATTCATCAATTTCAGATGGCCAGTCCTACACACAGCAACCTCCTGCATCTGCAGCCCCACCATATGGGGGATACGGTGGATATGGTGCACCTCCACCAGGTCCTGTATCGGCCCCACCAGCTGACCCCTACAGCCAGCATGCCCCCCAGCAAGTCCCACCCCCTGCCACTGGGATCCCCAGTCAGCCAGGAGCACCTGCAGGTAGGAGAAAGCTACATGAACTTTTTTGACTTCAGTACTACCTTACAATGATACTGGCACTGGAACTGAGAATTCAACTCCAGATGAAAACTTTCTCTCGGCAGCCCAACAATTGTAATGGTGATTAAAGAAGGCCGAGGCTCCATGCGCTAACAGTTTTCATTGATCGATATACCAACAATAAATGCTTAAGTAGAATCATTGTTTGTCTGTAGGCTAACACAATAAAACATTTCTGCCCTTTGAAATTTTACCTGTCAGCAACTTGATGTGATTTCATTTGGTGTTTAAAAGTATTACTGTTGATAAAAATGGAAACAGATTTCATACAATATTTTGAATAAACTGAGATATATGGTAGATTGGTTCTAAACAGCTGTATGTTTAGTCTTCATTGAAACTATTACCAGTCCATCATTTATACCAATTGTTGATGACTAAGATTTCCAAATAAAATGTCCTTCATTCATCTGAAATCTAACTAAACATTGTCATATTCAGTCTTATTGGTTTAACTAGTATTTTAGTGATGATGTGCATTAAGTCATGTCTGAATGAAAATCACTGCATCATACTACCTGGCCCTATCTTGTATTGTGGAATTAACATATTTCCACAAATATTATTAATGTAATGTTATATGGTTTAATTTACTAAACAGAAATACAAATTTTAAATTATAGGCATATTTTTTAAATCAGTGTAAGTGATAGGGTTAGGGTTAATATATCCAAATTTTTCTTGAAGTTATCAGTCTGTTGAAAGGTAGTGGTCATCATTGCTGTATAATCTTCCTGTTAAAAACTTTGCCACATTTTTTTGTTTCCGTGAAATATTAAAAACTTATTTTCAATAAAATCTTTTTGCATACATATGAATTTATATGCAGAAAGTTTTCATGGTACTTGACGTTTCTTTTAAATGCAGTATATATGTTAATGTTTTATTTCCTGCTTAAACATGGCTTGTAGTTTTTTTCAATTACAAGAAGCTGCTATGTTTTGAAAAGCCTTGTTTTGTTTTTACAATTTAAATGTAATGTTAGTTACTTTGTAAAGCAGAGTTATGTGTTTAAGTGTATAACCTAAATCATAGGGTTTTTATATTAAAAAAAATTATGAATCGTCAGTACACTAATGAAGCAAGAGAAAGGTATTGAAACTACAGTATATTGTGTTGCCATAAGTGGCTAAGTAAAATCTAAGACACCAAAGTGCTCACCTTTGCTGATCACTGCCATCTTACCTCTGTGTTTTGGGTTAAAGTCTCTGGCTTGGCCATCATGGGTATGTGAGAAAGCTTGAAAATATATTCCCTTAAGTTTGTGCTTCTTACTTGGATTTTTCCAGAGTTCTTCCGCCATCACTTGTACTGGCCTCAATGTTTAGCCTATCAGATGCTGAAAAATGGCATTAATCACACAGCACCACCTGTAGACTTTTGTATTGGAGGATAAAAATGAGATTTGATTGCTTATTCCAAAATTAACTGAAAATCATTCTGTCCAGTAAAATCATTATTGCTTAAAAGAAGCAGACCTGATGGCATCTGATTTTTCTGACAAAGTTCTCAAGTGTGCAGTAACTATTGCAAATCAGCGGAAACGTGTTACTGGAAATACTAGTGCCACAGCAGCCATCTTGAAAATCTTGTTGGTACTTCTAAAATGATTGTCATATTGATATGGCATTTTCATTAGAAGACTTGTGGTTGGTCTTAAATCAAAATGGAGCTAATCTTATATCCAGTATGACCACCACATTGACCATCTTAACAATCTTTTTGTTGCTTAAAATATATGAAGTGGTTTCTACTCAACAGTTAAAAGGAAGAAAAGTATTATATAGGATTCCTAGATATTCTTTTCAGCCAGTAGATTTTATCACACCCTCTGAAGGACTTGTGTTAGCTCTGCTGGTTATAAAACACAGATTATATGTTGGTTTGTTGTCTGTTGGACCATCTACAGGCAAGGAAAAATTTATTATCACAACTCTTTCTAATCTACTTGGAGGATTTGCCACAAAACTTTACACACACATATTCATCTCAAAGTCTAGGTGGTACTAAGTGAAAATGGTGCCACTTGGATAAACAGTATGACCACCACATGGTCCATATTGAAATCTTGCTGTTGGTACTCCAGAAGAATATATGGGCATATCAATATGGGGTTTTCACTAAGACTTCTTATGATGTATTGCCAGTCCTAAAGGAAATTTGTGCCAATGTGACAGTCTGTGCTATTCCTCCTGAAGGACTGGGCATGTCAGCTTCAGGGTTTCATCAAAAAACCATTATGGTGTCTAGTTTGTCTGCCAATCTGACCTTCAGTATTATTTGCAGCCACTGAAATTCTTATTAATGCTAACCCACCTAGCGAGGTAGTCAGATTGACATTGGAGTTTCACCAAAGCACTTTAAATTATATCTAGTTCAAAATGAAAATCATACTACTTTCAAAACCAGTATGGACACCATAGGCTAGTAGCCATTTTGAAAATATTGTTATGGTTCAGAAATATTGAAGATGGTTTCAGCAGTCAACAGTTAAAAATTAGCAGATGGTCTTGTATTGGATTCTTAGAGATCTTTTAAGTTCACATGTAACCAAATTTGACAGAGTATATTGGTATAAAGGGCTTTCAGATTATACAAATAATGCTGGTCTGCTCTCAAATATGATTTTTTTAAAAAAAAAACAATTTCAAAAAAACCACTTGAATGGAAGCATTGTGGCTGAAAGACATTTCACATCTGTTCAAATGACTCCAATCCACGTTTTAAAAAATACTGCTGTCACAACCCCCCCACATCCATTCTTCAATAATTGATCATTTCAGCTTGCTTACAAAGTCCACTAAACCAATTTTAACAACACATGACAGCATCCTGGTATAAAGTCCTTATATGTATGTGCAAATAATGCCACTCCACCCAAAAAATGGCCACTCTTGTAAACGCAAAATATTCTTTAAATGATGACAGCATGCACAAAACTTCTGACTAGAATTGATTAGATTTACATAAAGCATCCTTCTGTGAAGACATTTCCTAATTTTATAAATGATGCCAGTCTTCCATCAGATGATATCCACTGCTAAAAGTAAAAAACATTTAAAAGACTTGTTCTTAATGGCTCATTAGATTTGACAAAATTGGCAAAACATATTCGGGCATAAAGATTTCAATATTTTACAGTCTTTGCTGTTCCTTAGAATAGCAAATATGGGTGCTAATACTAAAATTAGAAAACACTATTTGAATGCATTTCATATTTGTTGAAATCATGCTATTCTGCAACTTGTTTTGAAAAAATACTAATCAGGATTTGACTGCATTTGAAAGAAAGTATTCTGGCATAGATGCTTGCAATATTTGCAGAATTTATGCCAATAGCAGCCATGTCCTAGCATAACACCTTTCAGTTTTGGACAAATGATGCTGACGTGTCAATATATATATATGGATGAAAATAGATGCACTAGAGAAGCCTGTATATAACTGTTACATAACATGCACCATCAACTGTATGGAAGAAAACATCTTACTGACCCAGATTTCTTGTCAGCTTCGCTTGCATTTGGCTATTACGCATTTAGCAGCAGGTGAGTTACCTCTGCGCTGCTTGAGCCTGAGTTATCATTTATCTTAGAATAACTTGAAGGAATCTACTGAAATAGCCTTATTTTTCACAAAAAAATATTGTAGATTTAATGCAACTTGGCATGTGGTTTAATCTTCATTTTGTCTGAAAGCTGTTACATGATCTGTCAGTATCTAGTTAATAGTCAAAGGCCATGATAAATAATTCCATACAAGTATTGAACATGTTCTCTTCAAAGAAAGTGGTCTTTTACTTTCATCAAATTTGGTTTGTTGCAGTTTATCAAGAATACAAGAGATGGTTTAAAGAAAGAAATAAACTTGTCATGGATTCTGGAACTTTTTTTTTTTTATTTTTTGGCCTCTAGAGCATTAGTCTCTTCAAGGGACTCTTGATAGTGTATACAATTTTATTTGTTCCATTTTTTTTTTAAATCTCTTTATTTCACTCCCAGCTTATGGAGCCCCTGTTCCACATAGTACAGCAGCAACCCCTGCTGACCCTGCTACACAGCCCAAGCCTGCGGACCAGTACTCTTACTACCAAAATTATAGTGAGTGTGGCAACTGATGCAGTTTGCTTAGTTTTTTGTGGTATTACGATTTGTCCACATGTCCGTCATTTGTCCATAAGTTACTTGTTACTGCTACCAAAGTTTGAGTGAGTGTGGTAGATGATGAATTTTGTGGTAGTCATTTGTCCATAAGTTACTTGCCCACACGTCATTTGTCTATCAAACATTCAATTTATTGCTCTGGAGGTTGTATTGATCCAATTTTGATAAAATTGGGAATATGGGTTTCTTCAACAGACTGAATTGTGAGCAAAATCTATGGATATTAACAGAGGCCTTGCATCAAACTGGCTATGCTTGTCACTGGAAGCCACATTTCTGATCTGAGTTTGATTGTGTCACGAAGATCACAGATGATTTCATTAATGAGTGAGATCCATTAATGACATGAATATGGACATAATAGGCCAAGATTGTCACCACTCTGGGGTGTGAATGTGTCTGATCCTGTTTTGATCAGACCTGGAATATATATGTATATCATCATGTTGGAATTTAGGCCTATATGAACAAGGGCTCGAATCAGTTAAAAAATGAATGAGATCCTTTTAGAGTGCAATTCTCATTCAGTCTTAGCCTAAATCATTAAGATCTATGATTTGTACAAATATGAAAAGGATCATCACATATTGTTAAGGTGATCTTCCATATGTTTGACCAAGCTTGTCAATACTTTCACGACTAGTTTTGACCAGATTGTTATTAAACTTTTATAAATGAGGTTATGTTGCCAATATATTCAGCCAGTTTCATTATGAGCAAAATCTGTCTGCATATGAGCTCATTTTATCAGTTGGAAATCGCAATTTGTTTGCAGGGTGATGGATTTTTTGTTTACATACTTGTTTTCTGTCATTCAAAGAAAGCAATCTGTGATATTGTCTCTTGAAAATCATGGAATTGGAGTTGCACTGAGTTGTACACTTGATATTTGTTTTGTCTTTTTTAGAATATAAAATACATAAATTTCTTTTTTTAGAATATAAAATACATAAATTTCAATAAAACATTTTTCTAAGAAATTAACATAATAGTACACCTTAGAGATTAAAATGAAAAATTATTGCTGAAGAAAAAAGATTGAGGCTTTTTTTATTTTAAAAAATGTACAATTTTAGGATAGCATAAATCGTGCAGTGTTGTAATTAAGGATCATTCATAATTTCTTTGCACAAATATGGATAATTGATTGCAAATAATTGTGTTTATTTCTGTGTTTAAAAAGAAACATGTCCAAGTTTATCATAATTTCAGAACACAGTTATAGATACTTTACAAGTAGCTGCATTTATTTCTTGTACAAAAAAAACAATAAATGTCTTAAATTACAACTTTCTGTACACAATTGTAGATACTTTGCAAGTAACTGTTTATTTATTTTTTTTAAAAAAATTTTACTTTTATTGTATATATTTGGCAAAAGATGTGGAATGAAAACAATGATGAGCCTAGTTTTCTTAAATGCATTGGAAAGAGACATCCATGATATATAACAAATTGCCATGGTAAGGTGGTTTTGTGCTTATATATAGGACTCATGTACATTACTCTTGCATGCCTCCCAACAGGTTGAACCTTGAACAGTGCAGATCCTGACAGTGGAATGTATTCTTGTAGATTATATTGGCATGCACCCCAAGACAATAGTCTTGATTAAGGAATTTTATATTGATGTACCAGCAAAACAGGTCGTGCACTTTTGGTTGGGATGTGGCAAATTTTTTTTTTACTATATATTGTAAGGATTGGGGGGGGTACCTTTATATATGATCCGCTAGTAGTTTATGTTTACAATGGAGTTTTCTGTACATTATTGTGTAGTTAATTTTTTTGAATCTTTACAAATTTGCGTTTTTAATTGGTACCATAGAGAAATTATTCTCTTGAAGTGCCGTTTAACCATAATAAATTTATTTGCAAAGAATTATTTCTTAAAATTTGCTCCATGTGTTATTTTTAATAGTTTGCTATGTCAAATTGTTTCTTGTCATTTGTACATCTTATGTATTGTACATTAATTTATGGGGGGGGGTTGTAAGCTTATCAGAATTGAGGAAAAAAATATCCCACTATATGCACATTTATAGCCAATTGCCTCAAAAAATAAAAATTTTGGATTATAATTTCAATTTCTGTGATATCTACAAATTAAAGCCTGAACTTTTTAAGGGCTTGGATGATGTCGGCCATGACAAGAGACTACATATTAGTTATGCCATTATATGTGGAAAAGATTTTATCCCAACTAAGAGTCAAATAGGTAAAATCAACAAGATACAAAGTTTGAGAGCTGATTTATTTAGAGTTATTTTTGTACCATACTACAAAGCTGCCCAGTGAAATGTCCAACTGTTGTAAGCAAGATGAGTAATATCAAGGTAGGATTCTTATTATTTACTACTGTGTCATCATGCATAAAAGTAGAAGAAATGTTGCAGATGAATGGTTGGAGATGTCATATCTGACTTCTTTTTTTCCTCAGGTTATGGAGATGCGTCATCAGGAGCAGCAGCAGGCTATGGCACCCCAGCCTCTGGATATGGAGGACAAGGTGATGCTACCCAACAACCAGCCTATGGTGCCCCGGGACCTGCACCCCCATATCAGAGGCAGGGTTCTGGAACACAGCCATACCATCCATACAGAAGATAATCTCAGACAGACAGCAAATGGAAGGGGGCAGTATTTGTGGATTGTGGCAGCTGTAACTGAAGTTTCATCAGATTGATTTTCTTATAGGGTTTTTTTTTCCATCGATTCAACTTTGAGATTTCTTTCTTTTTTTCTTTTTCTTTTTTTTTTTTTTAGGAAAGGAGATTTAATTGTAATCTTGTACATATGCAAGTAAATGATTGATACTGCCAGGCTTGCAAAGGGCACAAGAAATTTTATTTAAGAAATCTGACATTTTCACACCTTTTTAAGGGTCATGCAAGTTTTCTTTTAAAGATGCATATATTCTCTATATTTTAACATGGAAGACACTTCTGTCCTTAGATATAATAGAGCTGTCAAAGTTAAGCATGTGTGCCATTAAGACTAATTAAAAAAAATCTCATTTCAAAAACAGAACCTGTCATATGCTCTCTTTTTGTGTTGTCAATCAACTATTTTCAAAAATAGAAGAGGACCATTTTCTTGAAAACATAAATTGTAATAAACATCTGTATGCAGGAAGATTTACAAATTTTCACTTCTTTGCATCTCAGTAAATTTTTAAGAAATTAAGTTTGTTTTAATAAAACAGCTTCATTTCCAGATATAGAGCAAATTTGTTGCTGCAAAAAAAAATTGTTTTGTTATCAGCTGGGAAACCTGAGATTATGAGGAAGATATCCAGTTTTACAATATGCCTGTTGGACTGAAATAATTATGAACGTTTAGGAGAAGCAGACGCATACACTGAGAATCACTTCTGGATCATCAAAACATAATTTTTATTCTGGAACTTAACAATCCAAATAGCCTTTACTTACACACTCTAGTATATATTATAAGTATGAAAATTATACATCTATTCATTAATCTTGTCATCATTGATTTCATGAAACTATAAAAATGTGTCAAATACCATAAATGCTCCCTTCTAATTCGAGCACAGCACCATGCAACATGGGCCTTGGCCTGCCATTATATAATGCTACTAATAAGTGATTACTCCAAACTGCATGGACATGGATCTTCTGGTACAATTGCAGATTTGGATCTTTTCAGTTTTCAATTGGACTCGAATTAAAAGAGTATATATTGTATTTAATTCTATCATTTTGTTATTTAATTCGGAATAATTCATGCATAATATGTACAACTATTGTGCACATTTTATCCTTTTGCATTGTGTATTTTATTTTTTTTTTTTTTTTTTTTATTTTTTTTTTTTTTTTTTTTTTGCTGCTATGAGCAGAACCATAACATCTATGAATTTTCAGGTATCTTGCAGATTAACATTGATATTCTTATATGTGTCTGTATGGCATTATCAGCAAATGGAAATGCTTTGGATTGGCTGCGTGTCTTAAACTATTCACTGCTATGGCATCATTTTACAACTTAATGAAAACTGCCAATAAAGTCTGAGCAAATCTGATTGATAGTATCCTTATACTTTCATTTGTAAGCAAATGATTATTTACCTTCTGAAATTACTGCTACACTTAGTAAAAAAAAAAAAATAAAATAAAATAGTATCATTGTTAACCCTGATTGGCAAATTTTAGCCAAAAGGTTTAACACACATCAAAATTCTGGCCATATTGTGTGCCATCTAAAAGTTGGTATTAAAAATAAGTTTGACAGAGAACATCCTGTTATTAAGACATTTTGATTGAATATATATTGTATATAATTCTCATCTACTTTTTAATCACCCTAAAAATTGTTTGAATAAAATTCCTTGATAAGATTTCATACAAATGTTTTGAGGTATTGGCACTGATAATGCTGCAACTGGGTCCTATGTCTGTTATAAACTGATATTGGGCCCACTTAAGCCTATTATTAAAGTGTGTGTATCCAGCAATAGTCTTATCAGTAGTGTTTGATAGGATATGGTGATATAACATTCTAGATTGAATATCCACTTTGATTTGTAAACTAGGTCACTATTTCTTGTTCTCTGGATAGAATTTTTTTGAGGAAAATATATTAAATCTTTGTGGACATCTCGTAAGATGATAATAGGTTCTGGTCTCTTAAGAGATCTTTGTTAGCAGGCTTCACTGTTTATGGTAAAAATGTTGGCATGTATTATTAAGATATCTGTAGATACATTGAATTCTGTCAGTTGGTCGGATTAAGTGTTGTTTCTCCTAAAGTTAAGGAGAAAGAAAATTCTTTGATTTATATTTCCTGGATTTTCAATTATGAATGTCAGTTAAAGACAAGCTTTCTCCCCTGAGAGAGCACAAGCATCTCCAGAGTGCACAATTTTAAATTTATTTTCTAAAGTCAATGTTATACATTTTCTGCCATTAAAGTGTGGTGTACAGTTTCCAAAAAAGTGTAATATTGTATTGAAAGGATATGTAAATAAAAATGTTATAACAATGTGTAGCTTTCTTTTTCTTCCTTTGTAAAATTTCAGTTTTTATGAATATAGAACTAACACAAATGAATTATTAATTCCATAATGAATCACACAAATGATTTAAATAACTAATTGACCATTACATAAACTGTTACATACACAGTCAGCAATTTTTAATGAATGAAAGACTTCAAAGATATTAACTATGGGTTAAAAATAAATCTCATTCATCATCACATAAATCCAGTATTGGTGGCCAGACAATTTTGCCTTCAAATTTCTGGCCAGGATCAGTTGTAGCCTATATCGCCCAGGTCCACATAAACCGTGGACTTGTCCAACAGCCAAGTCTGATATTCAGATGTTTACAACAATTCATTAACAATAATGAAAGGCAGAAATAAAATAAAACATATTAATGAAAGCTGAAAATTCAGACTTCTATGTATGCATGCCTTCAGCGAACAAAATATGGAGAATGGAAAAAATGTACAATTGTGACTGTACATAATTCTTTTACTATAAGTTTTATAAACTAACTGAAATGTAAGAGTGATTTTTATGCTAAAGTCCATTTTCTCATCTGCACACAGCTTTGTAAAGGTTTGAGCAATTTGGGTCTTTGGATAGAGGGGTGTGCTTGATTTACTTGTAATAACATTTCTTTTGCAAGTAATTTGCTATTTGTTTGTTTCCTTTTTTAAGATGCTTTTTATAATTAAATAGCACATTTTTTTCTTCAGTTTATAAAAACAAGAAATATTAAACATTTGACTAGCTAATGTGGCAATTGTTTGACAGTACCACTGCAAAAATATTTGATCCTGGACCTCACACAACTAATTTTAGGACCCTTGATATATTGAAACATTTTAATATAAAACAACCTTCATCTATTAATCAGCATGAAAGGAGAATGTATCTTTCAACAATTAAATGGATGGCAAAATCTAAGAGTGGCCAATATTTCAAACAATTGGCAAAAATAGTGCGTTTAAAAAAGATGGGTTTTTTGTTTTTAACAATTGGAGGAAAGTAATAGTCCTTAAGATTACATTCCTTTAACTTCCTTCAAATTTATGATATAAGAGTAAAGTTGTAATCCAGTGTTTCCGATGAGTGATATTCAATGATTTTGGCTTTCTCGTTTGTTGGGGGGGGGGTCCTCAAGACTCCACTAATTTCAGTTAAAAGTTTTTAAAAAAGTTCCAGGGTTAACTGTTATTAAAGTGGAACAATATAGTTATTGCACCATTTCTGCATGCAAACATTTTTTTTAAGAAATACAAACTATAACGGTTGATTAATACACGTGTCATGGTCGAACTCGGACTTGTATTGCTGTATAATACTTGTGTGCAACTTCCATGGGGATACAGGCCAGAGTTTTAAAGCCACAGACTGGATTTGGTCCACGGGCTGTATTTGACAAAACCAATGCTATATATCCTAGCATTTTAAGATTACAAATTTGAAGCTTTCTATAAAGAAAAAAATTATCATCATAAATGGATTTAGAAGTGTTAACACTGTCACCATTATTCATTCGTTCTAGTTGTGTATATTCAGTACCTGAATGGCTGTATGTGATGGCCAAGATAGTTATATAATGACAAACTTTCTTTGAGAGAGGTCTGGAGTAAGACTGTTCAACATAGTAATGCATATTTTTTTATTGTCTACCTTTCTGGCAACATAGTTTTCTCATACTGATACATTAAATATCTCTTATTGTTTTACTATGGCCAATAGAACACAATATTTTTACTATTAACTGCCAGTATCATTTACCCCATCCTTAAGTAAGATTTCATTTTTTTTCGAAGTGTGAATAAGTTTTAATGAAATTCATCATCCAGTTTAATTTTTTGGTTGAAACTGATAAAGCAGACTAGTAATGGGAATGTAATGTAAAAGCCCCACCCTGATTATATTCACATAAAACATTGACAAGAAATTGCCAAAATGTTTCAAATGGAGGTCCAACAGGAAGAAAATGTTTTTTCTTCAGCCTGAATGCATGTTAAATGAGTAAATGATACGCATCAATGGGTAGAAGACTGTCAACATCTAGGTCTGAAATTTGGAAAGCTGTCCAATTGATGAACCAGTCAAACAAAGCCTATCAGTGTGTTTAGTTTGAGAAAAATAATAGTGGGTGAGAAGATTTCAGACAAAGCATAATCATTGTAGGATTAATAACTTGTCTAAAAACAATGAAATACAAGAAAATTATATTTGTTAGGGTGTAAAGAAATTCTCATTCAAATGTTTAGAGCATTTCATTGAGTTGAAGACTGGTGAAAAAGAAACCATAATAGTTAAACTCTAGGACATTTGTTTAAAAAATGACTTAGCTAGACAAACGTGTATCTTGTGTGCAAAACAAATTGATTACAGCAGCTGTGTATCAGTAGCACTTGAAAATTGTGTCCGACCAACCAAACGGCTGACACTTTAAAAAAGACTTGCTCAAACTACAGCATTGACAAGCTGTTAAAATAGTTCATCGATAAACCTGAAGCACTTTGGCAAGCCAGTATCAACGGTACTGAAGCTGTCACAGTCTTGAATTCAGTAGAATTTCAAATGCTGAGGTTTGTTATTAAATACATTGTGCATAAATTCAGTAGATAATGTGTTGATCTGAATCTGATATGGATATTACTAAGTGGTGAGCATTCATAAGAAAGACAACAAGTACCCAGTTTGAGCAGTTACATGCAGTCTTATCCATCTTCCATGGGCCATTGGTCTAGTCATTGTTTAACAATGGGTGACATCATGGATCCAAGTTCAGTTAGCACAAAATGTTGAACCTGTAGTACTTTTCAACCAGTATGCCCTCAGGCAAAAAACACTTCTGCATTTATGTTCTTTGAGCATAAGGATGTCAAGTATGGTAGAGTTTACATATTTAAAAACTGCACAATGTTACATAAGAAACGAAAATTTGAGTAGAATGAAATACTTGAAATTAACTTTTGAGGAAGAGAAAAAAATAAAGAGCAAATGAAAGTAGACAGAATTGCTATCAGACATCTTTAAGGAAGCAGAAAAATCTAGGAAGAGGTGAAAGATTTGTAAAGTTAAAACTGAAGAGAACACTTGCATGTTCAGAATATGTTTATTACTATTTGCATTTTTTCTTGATATCTTGTTCACAGCTGTGCAAAAGAAGATTCTGACGGGGCATGCAAACAAATTTGTGCACTTGGAGAGAAGTGATGCACTAGAACCAACAAGAAACTCGCAAAGGAAAAAAGTATACAAAATGTATCTACCAGTTAACCCTTTGTTGGTCATGACACGTACAACCAGTAAAGGCACTGTGACCCTCGTTTGCAATATCTGTTTTTGTTGAGGCAACTGTTTAGACGCCATAGTTCTTTGACCTAACTTGAAAGGTTATTAAACTAAATTTAATTGGTATATTGGTTCCTGGGATAATGTTATAATTAGGGAAGTTATGCCAAGAAATGTTGAATATAGTCGACCTTAAACATCCAAACTGGCTGATTCCCAAAGTAGTTTCTCTTAAGATGAAAATTTTGATTGGCAAATACTGGCTGATAATGATGACTGATTTTTTAAAGTTATGAACTCTATCGTATTAATGGTCTGGCAGTGTTCATGGAAATAGCAGAGTGATTTTAAACCAAAAATAATAATGAATGCAAGCCTGGTGTACATATTGCATGGACTGAAATGGATTGCGGGTCAGCTCTTCTTTCAGCAGCATCTCGAACTTACCTGTAGAAAAGGTAGAATACCAAACCATATATAAAATGAAGAAAATTTAAAAGTAGAGATCAGTTTCAATGTTTTACTCAAAGGATTTACCCCCAGCAAGATCTTGTGCTATACAACTATGTAGTTATAGAATGGTTAAGACAACAAATGAACCAATAAGATTAAAATCTGAATATATTTATTATATCAAAATTTGTCATACAAATGACTTGAAACCCTTATACAGCATTATGGAACAGATAAGAAATCTGGCACAGTAATCGGCAATGCACTAATTTAAGAAATTGAAACTTTGGCGGAGCTTAAGTTTGGTGAAAAATCGCATTTTGTAACAGAAGTATCCGAAAAACATTGGTTATGACCTGTGGAAAATTGAACATAACCACAAGGAGAGCTCTGAGTGGTCTAAAGCGCTGACCGTGAGTCCAGAGACTCGGGTAACGTGGGTAAGTGAGAAATCCTGCCAGTAACTTCTCGTGGGTCGGTGGTACTTTCTGGTGTTTTCCAGGGTTGTTCTTCCACCATTAATACTGGCCGGCATGTACAGCCTATCTTATGCTGAAAATGGCGTTAAACCCTACAACAATATAACCACAAGGAACCGTTTTCAAACATTGTAAAGCAGCTATGTACATGTATAAACCTATTGAGACAGAAGTTCTATGCTAAGGGTTTCTTGGCAAAGATCAGATATATGGCAACGATTTGGCTTCAAAACAATCGACCGATTATTATTTTTGCAGCTAGATGCAACATCTTTCAAAGAATTCGATTTCAATAGAGTTAAAGTGGAGCAGGAAGAAAGGTGTTGAAGTGTTGGGTATATATTTACATATGACTTCTTCCTGTCACGTTTTTTTTTATTTCTACTAACTCTTTTTGGAGGAAAAAACACCATTGTTTCAGCAGATCAGATATTGTTCCATTTTCTGACAGCTTTCGCTAAGTTATTCATCGAATTTTATATAACTATTTCGGAGCTTCATTCAAGCAGTCTACTATAGTGACATCTTTTTCCTTAAGTTTCAAATATATTTCCTCTACAAGTGTATATACATGCTGAGGTTGAATAATCCTCAAAAGATACATGCTGTATATTGGTACACTTATGGCAGTTTTTTTTTTTCTCCAAAACTCCAGATCCATGCCTTATGAACTCGAACATCTGGAATACTGAAAGTAGCTGTCATTGTTATCAAATTTGCAAATTGGAATTCCTCTGATTTGGAGGGAGTTTCACCAACATATTGAGCACCTGCCAAAATTGTGCTGCCTTCAAATAAACAATATAATATTTTTCCTTAAATTCATTCTCCGATCACATTGTCATTAAGGCATATAAGCTGGCTATCTCCCGAATCCAATTCTGATAAAAAGACGAACATTTGACTTTTATGTCTCGTATAAACCAAAAGCAAAGACGTGTTCTTTAGCTCCCCTTGCCACCACTATTTGTCGCTAGTTTCTACCTTCAACTTGGTGTTATACAACAATACACACCAGTATTTAAAAAAATACCATCCACCCCAGCCTTCTACTGGCCGATATTTTGCTCTGGCACGTTTAGGAGAAACAATTGACCCAAGTTACCAAAAAGGCTATCGCTTCATGATATGGGACACATTTCGGCATCGTGGCAGATACGATATAGATTGAGATAAAGATTTATCAGACTTATTTGCTAATTTTGATCTGAGTCGACCACGTTCTCTCACCCTGTTTCCAAATTGGAAAGTATCCGGTGTTTTCACTTGGGTTAAAGCAGATAAATTTTAACCTTTTACGCACACTTCTGAAGCTTTTATCATACAAAGCACGTATCCTAATAGTATTATCATCTGTACGCAGGGGGGGGGGAGTTGCATGCTGTTTCCATTGACCCAAACTGTCTTGAGATCGGATGGTTCAGTGGTCCTCGTGACACAGATAGGCTTTGTAGCCAAAACTAGATTACCGTCAGTCGGCTGAGTCGTCATACGCTCCCTCTCATCCACAGATACAGAGTGCAACGGCCATGCAAGACTCTGTTCGAGCCTTCAAGAAATACTTATACCGCAGAGAGGCTAGTCGCGACACGCAAACGACTCTCGCTTCCGATGAAAGCCGAAAAGTATGAAATCACCACTATCCCTTAAACCCAATCTTCGTGAGTGTAGTAGGTTATGACAGATCATAAAATCGGATCGATCTCTGTTAGCTTCGTGTTCGAACAACTTTTCGATCCATGACATAAGAGAAGTTAGTGGCCGGCATGCAAGGTCAACCATCTCCAGCTTTTATCTTAGAAATTTAGCTTTACAGTGATAAACATTTAATCTGGTGGGTTCGGTGGCGGCTGCCCAAATGACAACTGGACCCAATTAAAAATCAACTCAGCTTATTAGCTTCCCTGGATTTGTCGGTAAGAAGATTTCAATAATCATCATAACCGGATAAAGGGGTCATAGGTGACGTGACCCCAGGCTATGTTGCTTATAAAATTCGAAGAACGTGCTATCATTTGAATGAAGAAGCCAGCCATTATTCCCGAGATATCGGTTGGATCCTCAGCATGCCTTACTCCTTTTACATATTATCCTGATGTTCGTGAGATTAGGGAACGTATTTGAAGGAGACCGCACATTTTTAGGTAAATTATGTTTCTCCGAGAATACTTACTCAACCACATTATTTTAAAGAATATTCCATCCCAACAACCCCTCATTAAGAGCATCCTCATTGGCATATAGCTCAGCTTAAAAATTAGGGACATCTAGTTGAGACAATGGGAAGTAATGGTCAGGAGTCAATGCCGTTTGCTAAATGTGATAGAAAATAGGAATTTTCGTCTTTACAGTAGGGTTTGATTTGAAAAAGAGCAGGCTTCTATCGTCTAGTGTTTATGTGGTATGGAAAGTATTCTTGAAGAAGCATCATTTACTTAAAAGTTTGCTTTTTCATTGCATTATGTACATGTAAAGAATGGTGTAATGCCAATATCATTAAGACGGCGGAAACCTTTATAAAAAAATATTCTAAAGATGTGCACGATTTAGAGTAACTACAACGATGTTTTATAACCGAAATGCCCTGGAACTAGATCTTTTCCTGTTATTCTTCATGACCGGCTGAGAGCTAGTATATTGTGCATGCAGTACCTAGCTCATCTTGCTGTCTGTTTTGCTGCAACGTCTGTTAACTATTTTGACAGATTGTAGGGCATGAATTTGCTGAACTTTTACCAGTTTGGTATAATATTCCTAGGATCATCGTGATATTGTTTCCAATACTTGCACATGGTGAAAACAAATGCAACTTGTACATCATGAATGTCAGAATTTGACGCTTTTGTAGGATTTTCAGTCGCTAAAACAATGCAGTAGATTACAAAATTAAAATGGTGTTTCTCTAAATTAAAATGTTATTATTTAAATGTTCTGTTTACAAACATGCCACTTAAAGGCGAATGAAGTTTAACAAAAAATGTCTCTGCATCGTCAGTAAATTAACCTGTAAATGTTATGCAATGTGCAGTACAATTTTCATCCAATTTGACTTTTCTTTTTAGTCTTGTCACATTTACAGTGCCGGATTTCGACAAAGCGAGGCCCTAAGCTATGTGAAGCTATAGAGGCCATATTTGGTATAAAATAAATTTGAGGGGGCCCTTCAGACTAAGTTCAGACTTTGGGGCCCTAAGCTGTAGCTTGTTTAGCTTATGCCTAAATTCGGTACTGCACATTTATTTTGAAATTAATACATACTTTAAGAAATGAATGAACAGGAAAACCCTGCTAAATAGTTCTCCCTAACAGAGGTGTGAAAATGTTAAATTGGAACCGCAAGTTCCTGCATCACTATGTAGTCACATGCATAATCGTTGAGCGTTTGCCGGTTGTAAACTAAACTAAACCATTAAAAGTCACCGGCCATACTCCAACATTTTTCTGCTTACATCAGATTTTTGTATTACATGATTAAAAGTGGTTATACTCGCACAAAAATAACAAAAACAAAATATAAAATGTGAAGAAGAAGCAATTTATTTATTCGAAATAGACGTATACAACGCTGTTATTTACCTTTAATTTAATTTAATAAAACTGTTGTAACCCATGCTAGCGAAAATATAATTTACACTCACAGTGGATGTATTTTGAAATAATGATTTTTAATTTATATCGTCGTGTAGTTAATCTGGATACAATACAGTTTATGTCAAGTTGCACCTTGTAGCTTTTCATGCGAGAATGCCAGGTGCCTTCAAGCAATCTGGTGATATTTTCGTCTCTTTTCCGATTTTGTTATTTGACATAAGCCATGCACATTACATTAAGGACGCATACGCAAGACGGCATCTACTACATACACGGAGTTCGTGGATATATTTTGTCTTTAATAAATTTCTCATAATGAAAAAAGAAGGAAAAAGTTATAGCAATGCAAGGCTTTGTTTCTTTCATTTTATTTTCTGAGAAGTGTATGTTTATCAATATTTTCGTACCTTGCAAGGAGTGGTGGTAGGAGGCACAAATTAAAACACAACATTTTTTCCTTTCTTATTTGTATGGAGCAAATATGATTGATAATACTTACTAATAATGACAAGCTTTTATTTTACGTGCGCGCACACTAAGACAACAATACAGTTAACTGGTAAGAGCTTCATATTGCAGCAACAATGACAAATGCATTATTCTCTTTTTTCATAAGTAATCGAATGTTTATTATATGCAGCAGTGTTACAACGTGAAGCCTAAAATAGTGTTACAACGTGAAGCCTAAAATTAAATATATTTGTTATAGTATCTCATGTACACTACCCTTAGGAAAGTGTATACATATTCTGTAGAATATTATGTGTTAAGGATTATTATTTAATAAATGAATATTGATAAGTTGACCAGAAGACTTAAATTGAGAATGTCGTTGTGCAGATGCCTATATTTTTAGGATAAAAATGTATCTAAATATTTTAATTTGAACGAGCAAGATATGTTAGCTTGTGTTTTTCTCTAAAGTATGATTATTTTCTTTAAAAGACTATCAGTTTCGTTTAAATTTTTGTTCCCCCCTAAAACCTATTCCTAAAACGTACATTACATAGTATCTACGTGTTTGTTTGAGCCGAGTTGTCTTTCGAGTTGGGTAGAATTGTCGTGGGCGAAATTGACTATAATCCGGCATAAATGATGCAACTTTCCCAACTCTTCACCCTAGACCAATAAGTAGGTCTCTGCTTTTTTACATCTGACAACAGATATAAAAAAGCAGACCTACTTGTTGGTCTACATTCACCCTATCCGATCCCACAGATTGAATCCACTTTTTTCTGGCAAACCGGGTAATTCGGGGGAAAAAAGAACCCTTTTTCCCATCATCACTCTTTTAGTTACATCCATATGCAACAGAGTGCACCATATTTGCTGTACAAAAGCATGATCGCAAGATATATTTCACAGATATTTACGTGGGGAAATTAAACACTTGAATGGCTAGGTTCAATAGAAGGGAAAAATGTACGTCATACACGTTTTTGGTACGCAGAAATTACCGATTGTTTACGGAGATTGCCGAATAATTTTTTTTCATTTCAAAAAGCTGATTTTTAAGTCTAATTAAACATTTTCATGGTGTGGATACATAACAAATGCGTTTTGTTTATTACTTTAATAAAATCATACGTTTGTACAATATAGGTGGCCGGTGACCTTTAAACAATGCAGCCATATATGTCCTTAAGTATAAAGTTCATGTTCTATTAAGACTGTATTGATGTAAATATTCTAGCACATACATACATACATACATACATACATACATACATACATACATACATACATACATACATACATACATACATACATACATACATACATACATACATACATACATACTGGGGTGGTTATCATTTTCAAAACCAAATGCAAATGTAGACAAACTGAGAAAGTGTACAAAGAAAACCAACTATATATATATATTACCATCAACCAATGCATTTGTATGGTAACTGCATCAGATTTAAGTTTTGAGGAGGGTACAGGGAGGGTAAATATAATTAAGTGTGTGTGTGTGTGTGTGTGTGTGTGTGTGTGTGTGTGTGTGTGTGTAAGTGAAGGGAGTTCTGCACCAAGATGGTGCTGGACTCCTGCTTGACCCGTTCAAACCATCAGCCAGTTTCGATGCTCATCTTCATGACGTGGTTCTGTCATCATTAAAGAATTCATAAACTTGTTCTAACAAAGCATGCATGAATGAAAAAAAGGATCATTGTGTGATAATAAGATAATAATTCTCATAAATATCATAATACCCCGTGTTAGATGGTGCATAAGACAAGGCCACGCACGAGATTTCTTTGACAAAGAAAACTTATCTGTGTAAATCATTAGATTAACAAGCTTTTGGTATACCTTCAAAGCAAAGAGCACAACTGGAGGAAATAACCCAATCTTAACTGTACTGCACAAAAGTCAGTGAAATAACTTAAGTATTGTTTGACAATAAGTTCAGGTTAAAGATTGGACTAATGAAGATAAAGGCAATCTGTAAAGCTGTCGACTTATTAAACTGAAATCATTGGACTAATAATAAACTTGCGAAAATATACATGCATTATATAGAAAAAAAAGTCAAAATTACCCTCCACTCATTCCGCGATAAATAGCGATGCGCTTATCCTTTAATTATATGCAGAAAACTGCGACGTTCTTCAAACAAGGGGTGTTCACTTCTTGTTGGTTGCAAATTCTTATAAAATAAAGGAAATTATTTCTTTTTAAGAAGGAGTTTACTACCTGCGCTTAAATGAACATCGTATAAGTTTCTCAAAATCCTGATTTTCTCTCGAAGAAAGTGACAATTCCTGTTTCGATGCCAGCTCCTGATCATTTGGCTAGAAACACCAACAGACAACATGAGAATGTCAGTCCTTGCTGTCCTCAGGTTTTTGATTTCGAAATAGTGCCATTTTCAAACACTTCTTTTTTTTTTTATAGATACATTGACTTTAATGAAAGACGTCATTCGTGTTTGCCTTCAAGCGACAACGCAGATTACTGAAAACACCAAGAACTGGTTCGTGTATATCACATACAATGTTTATTCGTTTATTCCATCAATTATTCAATATACACGCCTTTATTATCTCAAACGGAGCAAATATAAAACACGTTCCTCTTGTCTTTGCTTTGATGTCGGGCAAGAGAATGGTTGACTTCAGGACCATTTATCAATTAATCAAGGACAATATCGGTGACTTGCAAGTCAAAACGATAACTGGAGATTTTGAACAAGCGATGTAGATTTCAGCCAAACGCATTTGGAGATCGTTTTAAATTACGTGAATCTCTCCATTGAAATAATGCTGCGATTAGGAAGATTCGAGAATTTTGTTCTTGTTCCTGAAAAACAAAACGCCTAACTTTCTTTGAGATCGGATTGCCATATCTACATTGCCATAGATTGCCATATCTACAGTCTGATTGAATCTAGCCAATTTTTTTAATAGATGGAAAGAAAAGATATTCGAACACCAATGCATCGTCTGATGTATTATGTAAACAGTCAATTCACTCTTCGCGTTCAGTCTTGGAGTGTGTGTGTGTGTGTGTGTGTGTGTGTGTGTGTGTGTGTGTGTGAACAGCTTTTCCGGCGTTGAAGACTGGGACCAAAAATTGAATTTTGCCACCAACAGTGCCATACAGTCTCATCTTCTGCATGCTAGTGCATCTAGTATGCGACGAATTAAGTCGTTATAGTTGAACACACATATGAGTTCTTGTCAAATGACATCAAAATGCATCGACAACGCAAAACACACAAGCAGTTGCGTCGACTTATTCATCAGTCATGGGTGGAATTTCCAAATGGAGACATCATTGCAAAGGAGTTAATGAAAAGATTTAGTGAACTGTTATCTGCGCAGTTTGATGTCAATAAAAAATAAAATTAAACAAACTTGGATATACTTGTTTAGAAGATACTTCAAATATTTAAGAGTACTTTTAATTTTACTCGATAGATATTATTAATATAATTAATTTAACTTAACATTTTTTCTGATGCTTTTTTTAATGGCTACCAATTAACCTATCGGTAATCAATTAACCTATCGGTAATCTCTGTATCCAGTTCAGTTCTGCCACTGGTAAAGGATCTTGGTCCGTTAGAGCCAATATTTGTGGCCTTTGAAGCGAAAATCAAGCTGTATGCTGCACCATTTGATGAATTCTCTATTGATGTGTTCCCTACTTAACTTTTTCTTAGTTACATTATTAATGTCATGAAATCTATATAATTTAGCTACTGATAATGACTATTATGGTAAAACCAATTGAAACCATTTAAAAATATTATTAATCAAATATCTATAATTACAGTTATCGAATGTGTGTTAATTTTGAAGGAGATCAATCGTCAAAGATAACTGGCCTCCAAAACCAATTAGGAAGACTGACCCCAAAAATTTCGGTGGTCAGTCGTCCGTTATTATCACCAGCACATAAATCCTAATCGATGTAAATGAAGTTTGTTAATGTCTTTTCTAAAGAAGATGACAACTTCATTAAATTTGTGATTTTTCACAAATTTAACTATTGGAGAAGAAGATTCAAATCGAAAAATAGCACCCTTATCGACACCTTCGTACTGTAGCCAACAGTTTACATAACTGCTAGGAAGAAATTAAAATTAGGGGTATAGTAGACTATGTTGACAAATCTGCAAGAAGTAATCATCTTTCTGTGAACAAAATGCTTTTTTTTTGTTTCAGAACGAAACGCTAATGCCACATTGTATGTCAGATCTTTTCTTCGAGTAGCAGAAAGTGATTTAACACCGTCACAAGCACGTGTTCTTAATTGGTAGGTCCGGTTTGAGGCTGATTCACATCCTGACTCATAAAACTCGTATATGTATATATAACGATTTCAGTGTTGTCAACCGACTAGTGCTATATTTTCCTATTATCATTGCCATTCCCTTTCCATCTTTAGATTCGAAAACTCAAAGGTAAGTCTGCTTTCGTGTTACTGAAGTAATTTCTTGCACATGATGTTGGGGATTGGTTTTTGAAGCCCTTTCTAAAAAAGCTTTTATGATATATGTTAGGCGTAGACGTTTCGAAAACAGTCTTCTGTGCGATTATTCTGAATCGACATATTTGCCATTCTACCCCCTCCCCCTCCATTTGTTGAAAGGTATACATATTTTGTTTAAAAAAAACTCTCTCTCTCTCTCTCTCTCTCTCTCTCTCTCTCTCTCTCTCTCTCTCTCTCTCTCTCTCTCTCTCTATTTGTTGAAAGGTATACATTTTTTTAAAAAATAAAAACTCTCTCTCTCTCTCTCTCTCTCTCTCTCTCTCTCTCTCTCTCTCTCTCTCTCTCTCTCTCTCAAATAAAGGCCAAGGTTAGAGTGTCGAGTCAAACCCTTTGTACACGACACCATGAGGCGGAAGTAGCCCATTCTACCATTTTATACCTTGCGCATAATCTGGTTTCTTTTAATACTAGGAAAATTTAATAATGCGGAATCAATAGATTAGTTGATTTTGCTCAGAATAATGAATGCATTATGAAAATGTTATTTACAGTTTTGTATTACTACGATTTTCGAAAGTTGTAAAAAAAAATGCTCTCTGCAGATGCATATATACAGACATACATGCTGATAGCATTCACTGTTCTGGCATTATATACACATTAATCCTGATAATTTTAGTATTTTGTTACATTCCTTTGTCACACCCACACCCACATCACCACCATCCTCAATGGTTAATCATTGGTATAAAGCATCAGCTTATCTCCTTTCCTACTGTTTTTTTCCTCTTAACATCATCATCATCATCATCATCATCATCATCATCATCATCATCGGTACATCTCTAGTACAAGTATCATATTTTCTTCACAATTATTTTCATTTATGAAAAAATCTCAAACATTAAATCTAACAGGTCCAGCATTCGTCTAGGATTTAATATATGAAGTGTGATGATGTCATCAACCATTGTTTCTACTAGCCAAACTTTAACTACATATTTCTGTTCTGGAAATGTATATAAAATTATCATATGATACAATTTGAAATAAAAAGCAAGTTAAACATTTTATCTTGTGAAAGTACTTTCATGATGTTATTCAGTCCATGGTAGAATGGTCTACTTCTGTCTGATGGTGTCGTGTAGAAAGGATTTGTGACCATATGGTGAAAATAAAGGTTAACTCGCCTGATTGGATTCCTGCGATGGTCATCTGAGAGTTATGTGTTGGTATGTTACTGTCTTTTGAATGGATATACATAGACTTTCATTCTTCTTGCGATTTTGAAGAAATAGAAGACACATGAGAAAAGTTGAATCGAGCAGAGGGTTGGGGTCATTCTTGCACTTTTGTTAATTTATAGTACTGACAAGGTGATTTTGTGTTGTCAGAGATTTCGTCTTTAAAATCCGCTCTAACCTGCATGAAGATCTGACTGACATCTGGTGGCCTATGTTATTACCATAATTGCTAATTTTGTCAACTAGTCAGATGAAGTCTTGTTTGGGAGACTGAGCAGTATGGCTGAAGAGCATAAATGTATGCCAAATGATCAGATTCACTTTTAGATATCTGGAAGCTTCATTTTCACTGGCTAATTCAAAGGTCACCAGAACAACATAACCCCTAAGTGGTAGCTGTCAGGGTGTCTTTATTTTGTATTATTATTATTATTATTATTATTATTATTATTATTATTATTATTATTATTATATAATGAGTTTTTTTTAGTCCCAATCAACAAATATAATTTTGTGTTTTTTTTTGTTAACCTCATTTGCATAACAGTAGGGGATAGGGTGGATAGAGTTTCCATCCTACTGTCATTTGGTTTTTGATACCAGGTATGGGGCCCTGAGTGGCCGAGTGGTCTAAAGCGCTGTCAGTTACAGATCACTGCCATCTCACCTCTATCTGTTTAGGATTTGGCAAATGTGGATATGTGAGAAAGCTTGCCAATAGCTTCTCGTGGGTCGTTGGTTCTTTTCAGGTGATTTTCGGGTTTCTTCCTCCATCATTAATACTGGTCACCATGAATAGCCTATCCCATCATTAATACTGGTCACCATGAATAGCCTATCATGTGCTAAAAAATGGTGTTAAGCCCAACAACAACAACAAATGATTCCAGGTATACCTCTTACAAAATGACCTGTACACATTGGGGGCCAAAAATACAGAATGCAATATGTAAGGGCATGGGTTACTGAGGGACATCTGACAATTTAATAAAATGGACTCCAATCCTGGTTAGACGTTTACATTTTGAAGACATTTTTGTGGGGTAGACTGTTAAATGGTTTAAAACTTGATTTATAATTGTATTATAAATAATTATTTGGAAAAAAAATGTTTTTTTCAAATGAAGTTGTTTACTTTTTCATGCATAAATTACCTGTCTTTTCAAGGTAATCAGTTACCGGAAGATGTTCAGGAATCCAAGAGGTTTCAGCACAAATCATATGTACCTTTCAAAACATTGTGTATTATGTAGCTGCTTTAAATGTGGATATATTCAAGTGTTAAAGTAGATTCACAGCAAAACAAGATTTCTATTTGAAAAAGCTAGGGATATTTAATTCCTGAAAGAACAGTCAACATCCAAACTTAATATTTTTACTGTTATGTTAATAAAATACAGCTACCATGATTTCATTGCATTTCATAGAGAAATTTCTACTCATTCTTATAAAGAATTGTGTAGAGTAAGAAAAGGAAATGAATGAGTCGAATTCATAATGAACAGCACCACAGTGCAACACCATGTTCCACACAGCACTGCAAATAATATCTGTGACTAGGTTTCACACAAAGTATTTCAATAGAATTACTTTTAGCAACTTAATGTTGCTGACTTGATAATTTAATGAGTTACAGATACCATATTTACTATATATATATATATATATATATATATATATATATATATATATATATATATATATATATATATATATATATATATATATATATATTGGGATACAAATAAAATAATTATTTTTTTTTTCTCCCAGAAATTATGGTGAAACTTTTTTTCACCTAGGTCATATGTCTCAAGAAACAAAATAAATTTGTGTTGCATTTGTGCTTTCCCCCAATGCACATTGCAATAAAATAGATAAAATCTGTATATGTAGGGTAGGCTTCCATGCTGTAGCATGTATCACTTATGTCCAATATCACGAATTCATTGACATGAACATTGAGAAATAAATTGTGCTCAAAGGTTTAAATATGTTATCAGACTGAAAATGGGATCTAACAGAATTGCAAATGAGGGATAAAAATTAATATCTTGAAGACAACTGTCATTCATGCATGACATGGTATTATGTGCATAATAATCAAAATTAAATTATATCCAGGTCTATTGTATAACAGTATCTCGAAAAATAAAATCATTTTTATCAGCACGGGTTATTAAAGTACCATTACTATTTACTGGCAGACATCATTACTCCTTTTACATTAATTAAAACTACAGATATCAAACAGATAGAAGCTTGCAGTAACTTTTTGAATCTTACTGACAGGACATGAAAGACAAAGGTTTTTTATTACAAAGCAAGCCAACATCATTAGCCGACTTTGGTTTTTTTTGTTGTTTTTTTAAAAGGATATCAATACAATATAAAACAGTATAAAACAATCTCCAAAAGCATTTGGCTGAGACCTACATTGCTTGTTCAAAATCTTCCGTTATCGTTTTGACTTGCAATTCACCGATATTTTATTGCAAAGCAAGCAGTTTTTTAGGTGTGCCGAATTTTTAATGTACAAAGAAGGCCCAGTTATGGAAATAAACAGGTTCCTTTTCATCAGTATTCACATAATTTTGAAAATAAATTGAAACAATGGAAAATTTTTAATGTAACACAATATAGTGCTTTATGCATGGACGTCCATGGCCCAGCTTCACCTAGAATATTTAGAGAAAATAAAATCAAGTGATGAATTCATGCAGTCCAGAAGAGAAGCAGATGATTCACAGATGAGAGGGAAATAATCAGCTGATATATTGAAGACAACTGCCATTAACACCTGACACAATATAAGGTGCAAAATAACCAAGAATGAATTATATGCAGGTCTACTGTATGACAGTATCTTGCAAATAAAAATCATTATTTGAAAACCCATTCACTTAAGTGCAAGTCACAATCTTTTTGCCAGCACAGATTACAAAAGTGTAATTACTATTTGCCCACAGACATCAGTGCTGATTTGTGTTATAACTACAGATGCCTAGCAAATAGAAGCCCAGTAAACAAACACAAATGGTAGTGAGCAGTAAACTCCTATTTTGAACTAATACTGACTTAACATGAAAGACAAAGGTTATTTTTATTACAAAGCAAGCTGACCTCGGAAGCCAACTTTGAAGTGGATTGTTTGTTTTTTTTAAAGGATATCAATACAAAGGTTATTTTATTGCAAAGCAAGCTGACCTTGGCAGCTTGCTATGGATTCTTTTAAATGTGCTGATTTTTTATTTTTTAATATGCAAAGATGGTCAAGATATTAAAGCTAACTTTGGTTCCTTTTCTCTGGTATTCATGGGAATTTTGAAAATAAATTTTGAAACAATGGAACAATTTTTAAAAGAACACAATATAGTGCTTCATGCATAGACATCAATGACCTAGCTTTCATGTGATAAATTTTTTTTTAAAAGTCAGACAGAAGCAGATGCACAAAAAATAAGATCATTAACATTGATGAAATTCTGCTGAACTTTGATTGCATTCCTGAATGGACTGACAATAAGACGTGGGTCAAAAGTGTGAGGATTAGAATGGTGTATATTTTTAAAAATCTGACTTTAATCCTTACAGTTTCTGCTTTAGGTGATGTGTTGCCTCTAACAATTTTTCATGGCATGAGAAAGCTAAAAAAGTATTCATGCACCAAAAGAATGGATCATATCAGTGCAGGAGAATGGTTGTGTTGACGAGATGTTGCTGCATTGGATTAAAGAGTTTCATCAAAAACACAGTTTTATATTTTTCAAAATAAAATTTCAGTTGGAATGCAATTTCCAATATGTAATTTTCAAATGATTTAAAAGGTGACCCACAACTTAAGACTAGAAAACCTGATGTATCCCGGAACATACAGTGCACAAAAAATTACTTTTAAAATTAATTTATGGTGTTGCAACACATAAGGTGTCCCAACAGAAATGGTAAATATGGTATAATAAAATATTCAGAAAATTAACTTTGATTCAGAGTTCATTTGTAATGTAAATAGTTGAAGTGTTTCCATGCACTGCATAAAATGTTTGTTTTTTTTGTCTTGGTGAGAGTGAAAGCCTTCAACTTCAGCATGGTTAGATCACATGACTGACAGTCATCTATAAATAGAAACTGGCAAATCCAGACAGACCCAGTCTACCAGCAAATGAATACTTGTTTTTAGCTTGCTTTGAACAGGAGGAAATAGAAGGCACCAGTGAATATACAAAGTAAACTTCACAATGCTAATACTTTTTTAAAATTGATATCTTATCAATTGCGGTGTCATGATTACAGATTCTTCAATGCAGATGGAATGAAGCAGAAATTAACAGTTTGGATTAACATCTGTGAAACAGAAAAAGGATTGCTTTAATTTGTATTGTTTTATTTTGAATGATATATCAATCTTTTGCAATCCATCAAAGAAATAAGCATATTTTCCTTGTGGTGTTGTGTTGTTGCCAGTGATTCCTGAACAAAGTCAGCAGGAATATGAAACTACAACTGCTTCTAATTGATGTTAAGACAGTTAACTTTTATGATCTGAAGCATGTTTACAGTTAGTCATTATGTAGTTACTGACAGCCATATTATTTTTCGTACAGGCACAGATTTTATCTGTAAAGAAGTTTCAAATACTAGTGTAATGAAACTTCTGAATGGTAAGCATATTTAGTTTTTTTTATGGAAATTTCTTATCCTCATAAAAAAGACAATATGAGCATTAAATGTACAATTACAAACAGATGTGATGAATATTTTATTTAGAGTGTGATTACTCTTTAATTTTATTATGCGGTGAAGAAGATGGGAAGATAAACTCATTATTGTACGATATATATTTTACTTTCACTTTCTACTTCAGTTGCATGAGATGGTTTTATTAAAATTTATTGTGATCCAGATTGCAAATTCAAACATAAATTTTATAAGAGATGGTGCAAAGCTGACATTTTTGCCATCGGGTATAATCAGTCATTAATTATAATGTTTTTGCAATTGGCATAGAATGGTTCCTAGAAATATAAAAAATAAAATCAGCAGGTTCCTAAAGAACTGGCAATCCTTATTAATATAATATAGATGTGGAAAATGTTGGAATAATTACTTTAGTATTCATGGTGTGACCTCAATGATTTTGGATTCAAAGCTAGCCATGGTCAGAATCACCAGAATCATGAGCGGCTTAAAATAGCATAAGTGAAATGCATTTTAATTGCTCCTTTACCCAAAATCTCATCCAGTGAAATACAGTAAAAGTCCTCAAAACCAAAAATTCTGGATGGGGAGAGAGTGAGTGTGAGTGTGTGTGTGTGTTTTGTGTGTGTGGAGTTAGGAAAGCATAACCTTCAGGGTGAAGTATGCTAAATTAAATAAACTTATTTTTTTTTTAATTTTATTTTTAATATATGCATTTTTGGGCATTTTCCAGGTACATGTCTAATCGACTAATGTTAATCATAATTAATTTGTTCCAGTGTGTGTCAGGAATTTAGCAGATAAAATATATTTTCAAGTTTTAACTGGGTTTCAGTTTTGTAGGGTACTTTTAAATTTTTAAGCATAGAAATGAAATTTTTTGGGATAAAAATTTGTTTTGGTATTCAGAGATATGGGGGTTCAATCTTTTAGTAAAAAAATTGATGATTTAAAGAAGGAAATATTTGGGACTGAACCAAAGCTTTGGTCATGAGGGAATTCCAGTATCCTTAGGTTTCAGTTTTGAGGAGTTTTACTGTATTTGGATTGTGATGAATCACAGACTGAAATTACCCATCTCAAATATCCAGATATTATCATTGACAAATGCCCTTTAATCTCATCTGATGTGAAGCCCTATTTTTTAATAAAAGCCAGATTATGACATGGACTATGAGTTGGTTACTTTTGTGAAACTCAACTTCTGGTTAGGGCAGTGTATAGGTTGATTTGGCCATTCTTGAATTAGAAAATCACCTGTCACTGTTCTCTGTGAAATGTTATTAGACCTGTTACATTATGGCATTGATGGAGAGATTCAAACTTTGACAAGCTGTTTTCTTTAAGGTGGACACCAAATTAGTTTTCAAATGATGGCTGTTGTAACAAGATATTCTGGTTGGATTTAGGATTTATAACAGAACACTTGATGTTTATTGATGAATGATTCGAATGAAAAAGAATTATGATAAATATGTGCGTGTATTAGATCCAATTATTGGACAATATAACACATTTGGCAGGAACCTAATAATATACCATATATGTGAATTCAGTTAAATGACCTTACATAGTACAAGGACAAAGGTTAATGATTCACATTACTTGCACATGACAAAAGAATGGTGTGCTTTACCCAGATAGTACAAATGTTGTACTTTAATTTCACACAATGAAGAGGATGGTGTGTTTTACTTAAATAGTAAAAAAATTAAAATGATGTATATTACTCATATAGTAAAATGATGAAAAAATGTGACAGATATCATACAATATACCTTTACAGTCTTAAAACGCTGAATATAACATACCCCAAAATTAGCCAACAGCTAACAGATTACATATATGGAGTTAAACAAAAAAACTCTATCACTAGATTACTTGGCTACCATTCATATAGGTAGTCGCTGATCATCATTCAATACCTTCGTTACTCTAGCAACAAGTGCCCACCAACTGTTCAGCAATGTCCAATAACCAGCTACTAAACCAGCATCACACTGTTTAATCAGCTGCACGGCTGCCATTCAACCAGTTCCTTTGCCAGTTCTATCATTAGCTCTACAGCCGCTTTGGCCAGCACCAGCACCACGGTCATCAATGTCATCATCTATGGTCAGCTCTACAGCCGATATGGCCAGCACCACAGTCATCAATGTCATCTTCTGTGGTCAGCTCTACAGCTGGTACCCCATAAACCCAGACACTATGATCAGCTCAAGACAGGTTTTACTGTATATAATTCACACATTATCATTGATAAGCTTTTGGATCTAGTACAGTAAAACCTGTCTTGAGAGACCACTGTTATGTGAGACCACTTGTCTTGAGAGACCTTATTCTGAATGCAACTATTTATTGAATATATAGTGTTATGACTTGTTTTGAGAGACCATACTTTTTGACAGAAGGGGTGGTCTTTCAAGACAGGTTCTACTGTTTATGAAAATCTCTACTTGGGAATCATTATCAGCAATTCTACGTGATGGAAATAAAAAAAAAATGAATAAAATTAGAAGTTAAGCAAGCATCATCTGGGATTCATTTTGAGAAAACTTGAATGTTGTCCATGAAGCCTGAAGGATGTAGCCTGTGAATCAATTGTCCACAAGAAAACTGCATACATGTACTTCACAGTGTTTGTAAAGTTTAATTTTTCCATTAAGGGATGGTAGTTTACAGGACACCCATTTTCTGAGTGTATGTGCCCTTTGAATGTTTTTAAGCCCAAAAGGTTGCACAAAAAAGAACTTAATAGCTTGAAATGTACTTACATCAAAAGAAATAAAGAATTCTCAAATTATAAATTTAAATGTAATCAGAAGATTATTAATTTGATTTTCACCTGAATTCTCAGTTTTTCTGATAGAGCTCCCAATTTCTTAAAGGCATACAGTAAGTGCTTCTTTTGCATTTATGAAATTATTGACAATATGAGCTTAGGAAAAGGAAAAGGACTTGCCATTATTATGTTGAGAAAATTAAGACAGGAAATCCACAATAGACAGAATTAATTAGGAAATACAAAATAGACAAAATTAATTGGGAGAAAATTAATTGGGATGTCCACAATAGATAAAATTAATTTGCCCTGAATATTAATATTTGATGGGTTTTAGATGGATTTCATTTCTGTTCTTTGTTTACCTAAATTTTAAATACAATGCTATTAATAGTAACAAGCTTTGTGATCTTACTCTAATTAGTAATGAACATTGCTATTAATGGTAACACTTTTTGGTCTTTCTTTAATTAGTAATGAAGTATAGGTTATAGATACCCCCCTGATTGTGTAAAAATTTTTGTATGCCTGAGGGGGCAACTCAAATTTGGCAACTGATTCAACCTGGTATTGGGTGTTGTTCCAATAATGATAAAGCTTGAAAAATATTAGAAAATACTTTTAAAAGGAAATTGTTAATGTTTTAAATTTTGAAATTAAAATTCCCTGGTGATGTATAATGAAAAGAAAATTTGGAAAATATCTATGCTGAAGGGACTCTTCTAAGTATTGCTTCCATCAGCAATTGGATGGTAAGGTTACCACTGTACTATAGATGGGTATAGATGTATATGATTGTTGCAATTTGTTTCTCACATTTATTTTAGGTGTGATCATGTTTTCCTGACCAGATCACCAGCTGAGAACATCATTAATAATATGACTTTAATAATATGACTGTTGTCCTTTGCCACAAGATGTCAGAGTTGAATTTTGATTGGCATGTGACAACTTTAATTATTTGTTATGACATGATCATACATAAATATTATTATTGTCTACTATTATTGTCATTTTTAAATCTGTAGCTATTTAAAATATCAGTGTTTATACCTGATTTTGGTGTAAACCAAACATTTTACTCTCTCTCTCTCTCTCTCTCTCTCTCTCTCTCTGATTAAGGAAGTATTTTTAATATATATATATATATATATATATATATATATATATATATATATATATATATATATATATATATATATATATCACTGGTTGCCATTTTGCTCACAGACTAAACTTCATATCTGGGAATGTGCGAAAAAATGACTTTGTTCATCATGCATCCATTTTGGATAGGAAAATTCCACCAATAGGATAAGTTTTTCTATCCTGACACATGCTAAGGATTCTTGTACCCTCATTGCAAACATTTGAGTGATATGAAGTGGTCGGTAATGTAAATGAATAATTTATAAATGCATTGGGAAACTAATTCTTTCCAACAATCTAATTTTTCTTCTTTTGTTCTATCACAAGGTTCTGTCATTAAGGTGACAAGGGACCATCCATCAGAGATCTTGAAGTATAGGACAGCTGTAGGAATTTTATCTTTACAACCATGCCAGCAGAGTCTGTAGCTGAAAATTTACAATTCATCATCAACCATGAATTCAACAAGAACAGACCATGCAGCACTCATTTGGGACCATCGTTAACTGTAGAAAAAATAACAGAAATAATGGGACCAGTGACGACAAATGTTGATGTGGGAATACATGAAGACATCTTAGAGGTATTAAAAATAAAGTTGAATTTTATTAATATTCTTGAAAAGTGATGTATGTGTGCATCAGTTCCTCTGTCTAGCTGCCATAAGAGCCTTTCATTGGATTTAAAAGTTGGAGGGTGAGCTGCCAAAAATAGACAAGGTTTAGGAGACCTCCCCCAACAGAGATAGAGTTTTTGTTTTAAAATAGCTAGGTGTAAAGTAAAAGTAGCCAGATAAATCATACCAGTCTGATAAGGAAAGCCTTGCATTGTGTCTTGTCAGTATACATCTCCAGCTATTTGTCTTCAGTGCATCTTATGCAGAGATTATACTGCCAGGCTGTGGGATTCTTAATAAAGAGCTAAGAATCGTACAACTTATAAAACCCAGATGGTGAATGATTGCATTAATTAACTGCAGTCTGAACATGGCTGAAAAAGTTAGGTAGCTCCAAAACTCTTGGCTCACTCTGTATTCTCAAAAGGTTGCTCATCAAGCTTGTTAGCTTGTCAGGGGGGGAAAACAATTATAAATATGTCTTCAAAAATCTGTATACAAGATGGTAGCTACAAGTTTAGGACCAGAAACTTCTCACCACTAAAACATAAATCAAGTAGATCACTGTCTTACTTTTAACTTCTCTGGTTGTAAAACCAAGTCAATTTTGGTGTGATCCATCATTTTATCACTAGATGGATGCCATGTTTCTGTACATATTTTAATCCGACATGAGCTTTTATTGTGAAAATCTGGGACAGGTTCAGTAATGAGCGGGATTAATGAGGTGATCTTTCATGTGATTGGCTGAGCTTATTACCACTTTGGAGGCTATGTTTCTGGTCTGATTTTCATCTGACATGGAATACATACTTGCATCACCAAGAACTTGAACAAGGTCCACTTCTATCCATGAGATTATCTTGCATTTGATTGGCTGATCTTGTTACTCATCAAGAGGCCCAATGTCTGGTTAATTTCAGCTTTGATGATTTAAATAAATAGCAAGGTCCATGAATATTAATGTGGTTTTGTATCTGACTGTCTGACCATTTTACTACTCTGGTGGTCAATATGACTAGCTTTGTTTGGGACAATATTTTATGTTTAACAAATGAAAGGTACACCGTCTGTCAGAATGAACGAAATTATTAGTTCTTCCATCTATCTAAAAAATTTCCACTGAAATAAAATCTGATAAAAAGAATCTCAAATGGGTAATGATTTAATATTAAATTTATGAAACTTGTTGAATAATGTCCAGCTTTTGCTCGCCATTATTATAGTGGCAATCAAATTTAAGTATTCCAAAAGAAGGCTCACAATACAGATAAAGACAAACAAGTGTCAATTCATTAAATTGCAGCCAGATCTTTTTTTTAAATAACACTAAGTGAAAAGGTCCTAGAAGGATATGGGTGGCAGCATATTGTCAGTCACTGCTTCCCCATATCAAAATTAACAACAAATTGAAATTCCTTCATGTAGGAACTAACTGCTCATATGTGTTGATATGTTTGATTTGTGGATCAGAGTTTGCATGTTGAACATCAAACTACGGATGTGCTTAAATAGTATCAGAACTAGGGCTCCAGAATCAATTGGTCTAAGGCACTCACCTTTACAGATCACCAGCATCTCACCTTGATCAGAGTGGATTCAAGTTTTTGGCCTGGACAGCATGGGTATGATAGAAAGTTTGCCATTAGCTTCACATAGGTCAGTGGTTCTTCCCATGAATTTCCATGGGTTCTTCAAACCAAATATACTGGCTGCCATGTGTCTCTCAAGATAGGTGGTCTCTCATAACAGTGATCATTTAAGACCAGCTGTATTTTGAATCAGATTTTGTGTGGCAGTAATTGATGTTTGCTTGCTTTCTTAATTGTACCCTACAGTACTGCAATGTACACTATCTGACCATGTGGCAGCCATGGAAGCCAGTATTTTCAAGACTATTTACTGAAGAGAGAATGTCAGCATGTTTTTTTTTTTTAAACATAACTTTAAGAAGTTTTTAGTTTTATCACTATAATGTGTGCAGTTTGGGAGTTTATGGTGATGTCTAGCACTGGGGCATTGTGCCACAGACATATATCATGTCCCACCCAGTCACATTATCCTGACACCAGGCTCATCAGTCCAAACACTAGCCTCTTAATGCTGAGTGCCAAGTGAGGCAGCTGCTGGTCTTTGGTATGTCCTATCCTGGATTTGAACCAGTGACCTACCAAATCCATGGAGGATGATATAACAACTTAAGCACCCGGAGTAATTTATTTATTGAAGAAATAAACTCTGTGCTTTAAAGCTCACAATGCCTAAATACGTTTATTTGATTTCTCGTTGAATACTTGTTGCTGAAATCATTGATTTCATGTGTGTTTTTAAAAAAAACAATTTGGAGTAAGTTTACATATTTTTTGTTTAGACATGGATGTTAGCTTTATATAGGGCCTCAAGTTTGGATTTACTGGCATTAGGATCTTTGGTTTTGTGGAGGTGGAGGTTTACAAACATTTTGGAGAAAAATTATTTGATTCATGTACTTGTGTGATTGTAGCTTGAAATTACCAGCAGTATGATAAGAGATTGTGACCTTGATTTGATACATACTGATGGTCAGGTCTAATGAGCACAGGTTGAGGGGAGGTTTGTTCCAAAGACTGGCTTAATTAAACTACAAAATGAACACAGGCCTCAATTTGCACTCGTTTGAGTGCATTATTAAATGCTCAGACCCCATAGACGGCAGTGAAAGTAAGGTGAACATATCTTATTTCTAAAGCAAGGTGAAGTTTTACACCAAAAGTTAATTTTTAACGACAGACTGCCTGGTACTAGAAAAGTCTCTTGCTGGCTGGACATTTCTGTAAACAAAGGAGTTTTCATTATCCATTGATCTCACCTTGGTATCTTGCTTGCAGGAAGAATAAAATGTGGCCATCTTTTGAATATACAAGTCTGTGATCACAAACAAATCTTAATAAAATAGTTGTCTATTTTCCAGCTTTACACGACAACTGACGGTATCCAGATGGATGGCAGTCAACTGGCTCTCAAGGAAATCTGGCTCTTACCTGGCTACTATTTAATGAGCCTTGAAGAAGCTGTGGATGTATACAAAATCATGCTAGAGTCGGCAGAAGATGATGGTCAGTACTGGGACAAATTGTGGTTTCCTTTTCTATCCTCCGGGGCTGGGGATTTCTATTTCATTGACATGGCCAGTGGGACAGTGAACGAATTTATGAGGGGAGAGGATATTGATGAAGAAGCAGAGTATGAAACCATGGCTGACTTTTTACAGCAGGCTGTGCAACATTTTGCCGATGAAGATTTTTACATGGATGAGGAAGGCCAACTTTCCGAAAAGTGAATAGGTGTATAAGATACTTTAATTACTCTGTGTATAGGGGTGAGTTTGATTTGTCAGATGTGGTATTGATCATAATTATAGAGAAATACAAGTTCCAAATGCGGAACACCATTAGCACATAACATTTTGCAATAACTGAAGCAAGAGATCTTTGCTTTTATTTTGGAGCAGCCATTTTCTCGAGATTGCACAATTTTCCTTTACATTTAATATTTTTGGTACAGCAAAATGTTTTAATCGTAGCAAGCTATAAATTGTAAAAATGTGAATGTGATGGAAGTATGATCATGCATCAAATATTATTTAAGTTTTTGGAAAAATTATATCACAATCGTGTTGCAAAGTGTTATGAGCATTAAAAAATTTGACTCACCCTTATATCGAGCACATTCTATTATTGTTGATGTGCTGTATTGCTGTTGTGCTAGTCTTGATTAATTTTAAATTGTCAGTATGCTTGACAATTCAATCAGCTGATGATGCTTAACTACTACATGTAACTATCGATTTAGAATGAATAATTACATACATGTCACATCATATTTGCCAGACAATGTTTTAACATTGCTTCGGTGACTTTTCTTTTAGTTTTCTTTTCGTTTTTTGGATTCTGTTTGTACAACATCACTACAATGAATAAAATCTTACTTGGATTGTATAATATTCTATACCTCGAACATCATTAAAATTAATAAAATCTCCTTTTTGTGGGACTGTGAGGTTCTATCCATTGAACATTTGGGATTGTATGTATCCATACAGAGCATTAAAGTCGGTAAAATCTTTTTATGCACAATTTGATGTTATATCCATATAACTACTGTAAATAAAAAATATGGGGGGAGATTGTACTAGATTTTTTCTGTACATTATCACTAAAGTCAGTACAGTCTATTTTTGGGAAATGTATGCAATTCTCTCTATTAATCACTACATTTAGTAAAATCTTATTTTTGGGATTGTACAAGATTGTATAGCATCACTATTCAGTAAAATCTCTTTCGTTGGATTGTATGAGATTCTGTACATACAACATCACTAATCAGTACTTATTGGTTACTGCATTTGTATGGGGAAAATATAAACAATTTTTTGGGGAAAATATTGCCTGACCTTGCAGAGTTCAGTATTTTTCAGAAGAAAAAAACAAGTTAATATTTTCCCATACAAAATGGCTATTATTATTATTAAAATTATTATTTTTCTACCAAAGAGAGCACTCATCATAGTCTTAACTTTTTATTATATGCTCATTTTTTTCAACTCCTTCATAATAAAAAGACATTATAAGAAACCATGTAATTGAAAATTTTTTTTTATTCTACTGTAAATCTATAGCTATAGATTCGTCAGTACACAATAATATTCATGCGTGCAAAGCTCCACCTAGCGACCTTTACACCTAGTGACTTTTACATCAAGTCACAAGCTCTTCATTAGTTTGAAAAAGAATTGTTATTTTGGTCTACTTAAAATTGAGATTAAGAATAACACTATGAATGAAGGTGCAGGGATTTTGTTATTACCATTCTTATTACAGCTAAAGAAAACAGCTTAACTGTAAGCTTAACAGCTTACAGCTTATGCTGTAACTTGCCTCTTGCAATTAAAGGGACCCCAGCTAAGACCTGTATCATACAGTTTGTCTTCTGTTGCTAGCCTAACATTGTTTCAAATTAGTTGCATGGGGAAAAACCGAAAAGCAGCTGATGTGTAACACTAAGTTTATCCAGCGGAAATAATACATTTCCTGTGCCATGGATTATTGGCTTTGAAGCTTTTAGTTTTCTATCAAAACCATCAGTTAGCATTTTTTATTCTTGAATCTAGTATTTTGACGACATGTAAAATGGTACTTCTCTGATAGATTTGCAATAGCCCTTGGCCTTGATATACTTTTCTATGGTATTTTTTTTTCTACCAAAGAGAGCACTCATCATAATCTTAACTATTCTATGTGTGAAAAGATATGAATATTCTCCTATTAACTGTTTCAATGATGAGAATGGTATTTAAATTGCTGCATCTCATGTTGTTGACATTTCAAATATCACGTTCATTCGTTTGCATGTAATTTTTTGGTTTGAAAGTTTCATTTCTGACTCGACCACCTCATTAACTTTATCATCTGTTCTTTGAAACAGCCACTTTAGTTCATTCCCAGACAAATTTAATCAACCAAAACCTAAAGTGTCTACATGAATGTACAAGGTTTGTTTACAGAGTAGTTCCTAATACACTGCACTATCTGTTGGTGTTCAGTATTGTAAAATGCTGCACGACTGACAATGTAAAGTGAATAGAGACAAAAATGAGCATACAATAGAATCTTTTTTATTGATTGTATCAGATTCCTACATATAAGATCACTAGAGTCATTAAAATTCATTTTTTTAGATTGTATGAGATTCTGTCCATCAAACATCACTACTATCGGAAAAAAATACTTTGTTTTGGGTTGTATGAGATTCTGTCCATACAATATCACTACAGTCTGTAAAAATGCTTTATTTTGGATTGTACGAGATTCTATCTGTACAACGTCACTACAGCCAGTAAAAAGATTTTTTATGAGATTCTATCTGTACAACATCATTAGTCAGTAGAAGTTTGGATTATATAATATTCTGAATTAAAGTCTTTCATTGAAACATCTCTTTCGTGAGCTATATTATTATTATTATTATTATTATTATTATTATTATTATTCAGTTTTCTGATTCATTTTTTAACAGTGCAGTTGTGCATGTAATTTATGAAAGGCAGAATTATACTACAAGTTTTTATAGTATATATGAGATGTAATAACCAGCTTTGTTTATATTGAAATTTTATACCTTTGTATCAATTGCTTTTTGTGGGGTTTTTTTTGTTGTTTAGGTATATCATTTTTTTTTTACAAACTATAATATATTATGGATGTGTTCACAGAGTATATAGGGATACAGTTATCATGCTTTAGATGCTTATTTTTTGCATAAAAAAAAGCAGGATTACGATCTTGTCTTTTTGTTTGCACATCTGATTTGCATGTTCAAATACATACTGGTGCATAATGTATCACATTGTATCGGCAAATTCATTTCATACTTGAATAAAAGATATTTTCTATGTGCAAACAACACAGACCCTGATTTGCCTTAGCATCTGTGTTGTTTGTGTACTGATCACTTCTAACACTGCATGCTAGTGCATTATGAGATGAGAGATCTGAATGAGTGCAGTTGGCAGATGGATTCAGCTCTTAAATGTGATTACACAACAATACTATTAAAATTTTAGAAAGGGGAGAGTGTAATTTGTTTTGTTTTTTTTAATTTGGATTAGCAAAATCATAAATGGTATTGCAAATATGGTGGTAATTCCGAAGTCTTCAGTATTCGCTTAAAGGCCATTCCAACAGATAAAAGCGACACCTGGCAATTAGGCTAAGAGAAATACCTTCTCAATTGATTAAGGAGATGAAATAATAAGATCTATTTTTTAAATATGGACTTCTGCACTTTATCTTGTTAAAAGTGTGTGCAAAGAAGTACATAGATCACACAACAATGGTTAGCTCACAATGGTTAATATTTTTGTCTTTAGTTTTGGCATGAAGTGATTAAAATCCCACCCAGGTCCATGGCAGACTGTCTATTTTTGAATAGTATTTCTAATTTTAAAAAAGCCATTGTCTACAGTGAACTGTTTTGTTTTAGTGATCTTGAAAGTCTTTTGTAGCTTTGTTAAGGAACAATACTCGTAATACTCAGAGGAAATGACTGGCCATAGAGTGGTCACTTCCCTTGACAGTTCGACGGCTTCAGAGTACCGGTAGTACTTGATATAATATCATTTCAGTAGAAAATGCTCATAAAAGGTTAGTCGCTTAACTGTTTTCTCTTAATATTTGGCAAATTTGTTATCAATTCTCTTGAATAGTAAAAGATCTGTAAACACTTTTCATGCGTCTGTCAGATTATATGGCTTTGGAAAAATACTGGTATTTGCTTTTGGTCATCAAAAGTGATGCATGTTGCTCAATATTTCACAATTTATGTTCACCTCATTGATTCCATTTAATAATATACAAAATTATCTGAACAGTCCAAGCCATCAGTATTCTCAGATGTATAACAACGGCAGTTGTCACTATTGTGCCCTATAGTATTGTTGATTTCTACATATGGGTGACAACAGACTTGACAACATTATCCGATAGGTGAAAACATTTGGTTTACTCAGGTCTTTTGTCCTTTTGTCTTGTCTTAAAAGAGTCTGATTCCATCATCATAGAATTTTTCAAATGGAATCTGAGGAAATCTTAAAGAGTACATTTGAACAAGTTAAAGGTAATCAATAATTAATTTAAAACAAACAAAGCAGGCTTGAAGGATTTTCTTCCCTGTCAAAATCAAAGGTCATAAAAGATAAAACAGAATCAATCACCTACTCGAATGAAACTGGTCGTTGATTTGTTGAATACCATTGATGACATCTGTGAATTTATCCATTAGAGATTTGTCGAAAACAATTGATTATTAAACCACAGTACTGGAGACATGATGTACTTTAGGAAAGAGATTATAAAGCAGTGTTGTTTCATTCAAAAACTGATTTTTCTTTTTATTAAAAAAAATTTTGGTTTTATGAAATGATTTGTTTGCTTGTTCATTTTCAGATGCCTTAGGAATGGTTTCAACTTTAAGTCTTTTTTTTTTTGTTTTCTTTACACATTTTATGGCAAGACATTGTTTATAGAAATAATTTATATTTGTGCTGCAATTTAACTGCTTATTGAAAGGTTTTCACATCTCTGTTTACTTTTATATACATATACTTTTAATATCTTTCATTTAAAAATTTGGACCTTTGTTTATATTGTAGTAAGTTGTGCGGTTTTGCTTTTAATTTTCCCTTAAACAGAGTTTATGTTAGAAACATAAAATGATGCATTGTAAATACTTTCCTTCTTCAGGTTACAAGCTGAAAAAAAAAATTTTATTTGCTGCCATGTAGAATATTTTCACAAGCATAACATTCTTATGTAAAAAAAAAAATCTCAGGCTTTTTTTCCAAACAATTTGTGGGAGAACTACACTAAAGAATATTTGGCAATAAATAAATTCTCAGTTTTTATTTTATTTTCATAGAGCAGAACCGCATTAGCTGCAACTCCCAGGATGAATGTCAACTGTCAATGAAGATACAAAATCATGATACATTGCACAATCTGTCTGAAACTGTTGAACCTAAATTAAAAAGGTTTCTTTGCATATAATTCTTTTGTAAATTTAAAACAAATCACCAAAATTTTAAAAGTAGTCTAATACTATCTGTATTACATATTGAAAAATGTCAAGCTTGCCAGAAAACTACTACATTATTTGCAAATGTCAAGCTCATCAGATATCTGTACTACATTTTTGGCAAATGTCAGTCTTGTCAGATGACTTCTGTATTGTTGACAAATCGGACTTGTTCTACATTTACAGCAAAAATCAAGCTTGTCAGATGGCTGTAGTACATTATTGGCAAATAGCAAATGTCAAGCTTATCAGATGACTGTACAATATTATTGGCAAATGGCAAATGTCAAGCTTGTTAGGTGACTGTACTATATTATTGACAAATGTAAATGTTGTCTGATGATTTAAAGTATAGGGGAGTCTTAGGTCAAACTCGTTGTGCCTACAGTTTTGTGACTATGGGGTCTTGACCCAATAACAGAGTTTGTACAAAGTCTGGAAAGTGGAAAAGTTGAGGGGAAGAGAAGTGTGCTCTCTCCAGATCTGGAAAAAGTATGGAAAATAAAGATTTTACCCAAAAGTTCTGGAAAAGTAGGAAATTTTCTCTTGCTTTTTTATTGTTATTACTGTGTTATAGTTTATCTTCATGGGACTGAATAAGGCATTATGGGTAGAATGGTTTTGAGTAGTGTAAAAGGGTATTTTTGGTTTCAGAGTGGCAAATGTTATTTTTTTTGGGGGGGATGAACAATATTGAAAGCTCAGATTTATGATAAAAAGGTGGACAGAGACGTTCCTAAGAATGACTCAATTAAATGCCTTTGTTTGCTTAGAATGTAACAGGAGATGAAATCTAACAAAATAGGCTATTCCATACACTACCAAAGTACAATGTGGAAAAACACTAGTATCTATTTATTGTAGCTACTGGTAGGAAGTTCCTTTGGATAAACCTAGTGTGTGTGTGTGTGTGTATATATATATATATATATATATATATATATATATTAGCTACAACTTGTGGGAAATTCCTATGAGCTAACCTAGTATTTATATATGGCTACAACCAGTGAAAAAAAACCAAGTCTATATTTATAGTCTCAAAATTTCTGGCTTCAATGATGTCACTGTACTGGACACTAGTGGAATAGTGGCAACAGTATTGCTAGTGGCTGACCTGAATACGGGCTACAGTAACTGTGGGGGTGGAAGGTAGGTGAAATGAATTTGATCGTGATAAAGGGAGTTTTTAGGGACAAAGAAATACACACACACACACTCCAAATGTTATGGGTCTGCATAGATTGTAAACAAAGAAGATAATTCACAAGAGATTATCCCATACACCACAAAATATTATCCATCATACCACTATGCTATCCAACATATACTCGCTATCCAAAATGCCTTGTGTTCGCTTAGAATGTAACACAAGGAGATGAAAGCTCACAAAATATCCATCTCTTACATCACAATAATACTATCCATTACATCCATTATACCATCCATTATATCATACTCACTATTCAAACACACTATGTTAGCATAAAATGTAAGTGGAGATGAAATCTTGCAAAATAGGCTATCCCTTATACCACCAAAGTACAATGTGGAAAACTGTTAGTATCCATTTATAGTCACCACTGGTAGGAAATTCCTTTGGATAAACCTAGTATTTATTGCTAGCTACATCTTGTGGGAAATTCCTATGAGTTAACCTAGTATCTATTTATTGCTACAACTTATAGGAAATTCCTAGTAGAAAACCACTTTATAATCTCATTTTTTAGGAAAGTCCCATGAAATAACCCAGTATCTATTTATAGCTACAACCTGTAGAAAAACCCAAGTCTATATAATCTCATGTTCTAGCGTCATTGACGTCACTGTACTGGACACAGGGGAATAAAGGCAACAGTGTTGCAAGTGGCTGACCTGAATATGTGTTACTGTGGGGGTGGTAGGCAGGTGAAATGAATTTGATAGGGTTAAAGGGAGTTTTATAGGGACAAATAAAGACCAACACACACATACACTCACACACACACTCCAAAATTTGTGTTAGAGCTTAGAATGTAAACGATGAAATTTCACAAAAATGACTATCCCTTACACCACAAAAATATCTATCAAACCACTATGCTAACATTTTTCACTGTCTAAAATGCTTTGTTCACTTAGAAAGTAGATGCAAAAGGAGATGAAATCTCAAAATCTCTTACACCACAAAAGTACTATCCATTACACCCACTATACAATCCATTATATCATTTTCCAAATGCACTGTGTTCACATAAAATGTAAAAGGATATAAAATCTCACAAAATAAGTTATCCTTTACACTATCATAAATACAATGTAGAAAAACGCTAGTATCCATTTATAGTCACCAGTTGTAGAAAATTCCTTTGGATAAAACTAGGATTTATTTTTAGCAACTTGTGGGAAATTCCTATGAAGTAAAATTATCTATTTATAGGAAACCACCACTGTCTATTGATAATCTCATCTTGTGGGAAGGTCCTATGAACTAACCTATGTATCTATTTAAAGCTACAACATTTGAAAATACCCAAGTCTATATTTATACTCTAAATATTTCCAGCTTCAAAATTACTTCTGTTCTAAACACCCGGGTAATCATGGCAACTGTGTTGCAAGTGTGACCTGAATACGAGCTACCGTAGATAGATAGGTGGAATGTTTTTGATAGGGATAAAGGTAGTTTTATAGTGGCAAAGACCAACACACACATAAGGTTATGTGTTAGCTTAGAATGTAAGAGAGTATGTTTAAAGGTCACAAAAAAACTATCCCTTACACTACAAAAATATTCATCACACCACAATAGCATACAACATGTCATACTCAGAATCCAAAATGTCTTGTGTTCGCATACAATGTAAGAGAAGGAGATAAAAGCTCACAAAATATCTAACCCTTATACCACAAAAATACTATCCATTGCACCCACTATACCATCCATTATTCACTAATCAAACGCACTTTCTTAGCATAAAATGTAAAAGATAAATTCTCACAGAAAAGGCTATCACTTACATTACCAAAAGTTAAATGTGGAAAAACGCTAGTATCTATTTATAGTCTTCACTGGTAGGAAATTCCTTTGGGTAAACATAACAATATATTTAGCTACAACTTGTTGAAAATTCCTATGGAAACCCAACTATATATTTATAATCTCACCATGTAGGATAGCCCTATGATCTAACCCAGTATCAATTTATAGCTACAGCGAGTGGGAAATTCCTAGAAATAAAACCCCACTATATATTTATAATTTCAGCTTGTAAGAAAGTCATATGAACTAACCTATTGTCTATTTGTAGTCATAACTTGTGGAAAGTCCTACGGAAAACGTAGTGCATATGTCTAGCTTCGATTTGTGTGACTAGCCTATTTAAAGCCCCAGTATCTATAGCTACAACCTGTGGAAATTCCTATGGAAAACCCCAAGTTTATATTTATGCTATCAAAATTTCTAGCTTTAATGACGTCACTGTACTGGACACTAGGGGAATAATGGCATTAGTGTTGCAAGTGACTGACCTGAATACGCGCTACTGTAGGTAGGTAAAAAGGTGGAATGTATTTGATAGGGATAAACAAAGACCAATACACATGCACGTACGCGTACGCCTACAAACACAAACAAAAATACACAGATGTACGCGCACAAACAAACAAAAATACAGGCACACAAGTAAGACGAAGAGGTGTGTTCAAGACGCTTAGAGCTTCAACAGGAGATCTCGTAGTTAATAATAAATTAGTTATTTATACATCTGAGGAGTCAGATGAGCAAGTCTATGTGATTCGTTATACTTTAGAATATTAGTGTATTTAGGGATACATGATTAGATACGCTATAGCAATGCGGATTACAACAGATGAGCAAGTCTATGTGAATCGTTATACTTTAGAATATTAGTGTATTTAGGGATACATGATTAGATACGCTATAGCAATGCGGATTACAACAGATGAGCAAGTCTGTGATTCGTTATACTTTAGAATATTAGTGTATTTACGGATACATGATTAGATACGCTATAGCAATGCGGATTACAACAGATGAGCAAGTCTATGTGAATCGTTATACTTTAGAATATTAGTGTATTTAGGGATACATGATTAGATACGCTATAGCAATGCGGATTACAATTATTGTGCAGCTTTGATGTCCCTACGATGCTTCTGTAATGTTCTTTACTATGTCCCTATTGTTTGTTTGTACAGTGTTGCTAAGGTGTCGGTAAGACTAAAAGATCTCTTCGAGAGACTAAGAGATTTAGCTGAACCGTGCATTATATCTTATTATTTATAAATTTGATTAGTTAGCTACATTTTATGTCCATTAGATTTGTATGTATACTTTTTGTCTCTACAACGTCCCTAAAGTGTCGCTACATATGCTAATTTTATGTCCCTATATTTATATTGTATGGTCAGTTTTTACTAGAGACTCTGACTTACCTGATTACTGTAGGCAGGTAGATAGGCAAAATGAAATTGATAGGGACAAAGGGAGTTTCACACACACACACACACACACACACACACACACACACACACACACACACACACACACACACACACACACATTGTGATTCCGACGTCTTTATATACACCTGCAATGACCACCTGAAAACTATCCGGAAATTCATTGTTCAACTGATTCAGGCAAATATGACAATTATTTAAGTGAAAGAGAGTTTTGCCGAGCTTGTGTTAAAGATTTGCGTCATATTATAGAGTACGGACAAGTAGAAGTTAGGGTTCAAGTATCTCAGTATTCATCGTTGCCTATCAGTTAAAAGCAACTGAAGCAATTATTGGGTATGGCTGGATATTATCGGAAATTTTGCACAAATGTTTCCTTACTTGCTGCGCCCTTGACCAATCTGTTGAATAAGAAGACCATGTTTTAGTAGTCTGACAACCGTAAGGAGGCGTTCACTAAATTAAAGGCCTACTTGAAATTGCGCCTGTTCTTTGAGCTCCAGGTTTCAACCAATCATTTAAAATGTTTGTTGATTCAGGTGATTTAATTATACTCTCAATGTTTCCATGCAGTCATTCATTTCGAGTTAATTTTTCTTCAACTATTCTTAACTGACCTTGACACTGCCTATTAAGAGTGAATCTAAAAACATTCTCAGTTAGCACTTACTTGAGCAGGTTATGAATATACTCATTTTTAGCCATTTTATCCAAACTTTTTTGAAGTTGCTTAACTTCTTTGCAATGGATACCATTTAGCGTGGCTCGTTTTCAAATATCTTATCACACCTTTGACCGCCTGTCCATCACCCCCCACTCCCCAAAAATGGAAATTTACTGTGGTTAGATCCCCTCTCTCAAGCACATCGGACAGTGCTTCATCGACTTCTTCCCGAACTCCCCAATGTGCACGATAAACCGCTAGGATCTTTCTCCTTCTTTTGCTTCCCGACGATCCCCGACTTTCTTTCTCTACCAGATATTTTCAAATATACATATTTACAAGCACAAATTAATTACTGTTACGAATCCATCACCTAAGAGATGTAGCGCATGCAATGTACACAACGGTATGCTTCACCAGATATTTTTTGTGTTGAATAAACATGCCATCTGAGTGCATTAACATTAAAAATATGTGATAGTAGGTTTGACAGGCTTTGATAGGGGACTCCAGTGGATGCTAAACGCACTCTGAAAACAGCCCAAGGACTTGCGAAACAATTAATACCTGAAAAGACCAACATATTATTTGTTCAGAACTATCAATTCTTGCCTCCCGCTCGACACAACTTACAAAATTTTCCCCACCTTCCACCACTGGCATTGTTAATAGAGTGATATAAGCTGTCTATTAAAATATTGCTGATAGCGTTGATTTATTTCCTTGTTGAATGAGTTTGACTGCTTGTCCTTACACTTGAAAGCTTGTTATATATTTTGCTCTGATGTTGGGATAGAGCGAGTAGAAGGCTTAGACGTAAAAAAAAAAACATATTTCAAACAGTAAACCACAGCTGTTCCAATAACCAAGAGTATCAAAACAAACTTTTTTTTTGCGTTTCTAAATTATCGTGTGTCAATTCAAAGACCGTGAATCAGGATAGAGTTAGGACATTTTTGAACATGCGATATATGTCGCTGAAATATCACTATAGCTCTTCTTGTCTTGGTCTTCTTGCTTTTCTTTAACAGTCGTTGGTTTTGTTATGTGTTTTTATCAGCCTCTAAAATAGCTCTCTTGGCTACCTCGTTATTAATGTATGCTTGTTACCCAATTGAAACGAATTACTTGATGTATATTCATTGTTTTGTCTAGTTTATAATTTCCATTTTTCTAACCACGTCGAACCGCTCTGTTGGCCTAGTTGTTATAGTGTCCGCCTCGGATGTGGGGTTTCGATCCCCGGTCGAGTCATACCAAAGACTTACAACATTAAGAGTTTAGTGTTAGGACTGGTCGGCCTAGTGTCAGTATAATGTGACTGGGTGGGACATCATGCTTTATGTTTGCGGCATGATGCCTCAGTGCTAGACATCACTATAAACTGCCACACAGCAGACATCGTAGCGATATGACTGAAAAATTGTTAAAGCTACGTTAAAAATCATGATCACATCACATCTAACCACGTCGATCGGAAACCAAAAGATGCTACCACAACCAACAACATAATTCAATATCCATTTTTAATCTATGCATCATTGTTGAATATTTATATAACATTGCCATCATCCAAGTCGTAATCGCGCAGGCCTAAAATTAGTAGCTCCATCAACTTTGTAACACTGTATTAATATAGTTCTCAATTGATATGAACGCGTCGCTATCGGGTTGTAATTGTTTGCATTATGGCAAAATATTTCGAATCTGAAAATGAACGTGGTGCCTGTATTGTGATCTCGACAACTGGTTTTGTCTTTTTGTCCACGCCAGGATGAAATACTGCAACCGTTATGTTGCCATCCACAATGCCCAGAGAATCTGATTCCACCAAAACTTTATGTTAAACTGTAATTTGTACCTTATCTTTGATTTATTAATATCATATTTTAGGGTTTTCTTTAAAGAAAAACATATAGTGGTTTGTATGTGAAGAACATTAGTATCAAATTTGCTTGGTGACCTATATTGGTTTATTGGAGAGCTAACTAATTTGTACAAGGGTAAGCTACTGTTTAAATTTAATTTCTTTTAAATACTATAAAGTCCATTACTTAAAACCAAGAAACTATCGTGGAACAGACTTCTTTTGCGCAAATACACGGATCTTCGATTGACTATTTCTCTAAACTCGCAATAATTTCATCTTGATTTCATTTTCTTCAGCTTTAAGCATGTCAATTTTGTTTCTTATACGCAGTCTCTGCATATCTGGAAAATGGTAATTTAATTTTTACATTTAGTTTTACCAGTTTTTCTCTGAGTTAATTGTTATATTTTACTTCTATTGGTATATCTAATTGTTCGATTTATTTTAGTTGCTTAAATTATATTGCTAATGGATATGTGTGAGATTAGTTCTCCAAATCTTTATTTCCACATTCTGTGAAAGGTGTACTGGTTTTCACATTATGGTGTAAAAATGTTTGTCAAATAACGTTGTCAAATAAAGGAATAGACTGGTCCACACTTTTGACCTACATCTTATTGGCTCGCTTCAGTTGGAGTAATGCCAGTTGATGTGTGATGAGCGTCCTTAAATTATCCTTAGTAAAAGGTCAATACATTTTTCCAGTTGCATTTGTATTAAATATTTTCACATTCTTGTTTTGAGTTTTCTGCTAAACTTTCCGCCAATGATGCTTTGCTTTCGGGTTAAGTTGAAAAGTATTAGACATTTTGTCGTGTCGATAAGATCTTTTTGTAAGTAATTATTTTTTTTTGCTTTCTATAAGTTGAGTTTGTAATCAACCATTTATTTTCATTCAGCATGTTTAATTTTAATTTTGTCAAGATTACTTTGTTTCCCAAAGTGATTGATTTTTGTATACGGAACTGGGCTTTCAGTATATAGCTTAAATTCGAGTCTTGATCGTGTAATGCAATGCAATATCCTAAGACATTAAAGTACTTCGTTTTTCATACTTGAAATAGACAAATCAACATTCCAATTATCGTACATATTATTAATGATTTTAACCCCCGTGAATCCTCTAATAAAATTATCATGGTGAGCCCTAGTCAGATCAATATGGCTGATCTGTACTTGTTGAATAACTTGACGATGTTCTGTTAGTGACAGTTATAACTACGAGTCTCGAATAATTATTCAAGATGTCGTTTAAGCTGAAACAATGTCTTAAAATCTTTTATAATGTCGTTTGGCTCATGTGCAATTTATATATTTTTACACCAATAAACGTGTAACAATTTAAAACAGAAGTATATATATATATATATATATATATATATATATATATATATATATATATATATATATATATATATATATATATATATATATATATATATATATATATATGTGTGTGTCACGCAAGGGTCGGACTCTTCAGCCACTCGCGACGGTGCAGATAAGGCACCAAAACAGGGAGCTACACCATCGTCTCTCGAAGACGGACGGATGCCAACACACACACACACACACACACACATATATATATATATATATATATATATATATATATATATATATATATATATATATATATATATATATATATATATATATATATATCAGACAGAACAGACTGTGCTATCCCTGGATTCTGTAGTAGAATCTTGATAATAATGGGCAGAAATAATAGTTTAATACAATCAATACTATCATACAGGTTAGAGAAATTTAATTCGTACTCTAGTGCGATGGGTGCCATTTACTTGCGGACCTGGGTTCTGCTGGTTTGTCGAGACGATCATAGGTATCATTCATTTGTTGTCCCACCTGCGCTACTCATGTTTTTAATAAACCTGATCTCATTATCAAATTTATATTTAAAAAATCAAGCTCGAGCAATACTTTTTAAACAGGATTTCAACTTGCTATTGCTCTTCCAGACAATCATCAAGATGACAGAATCCGCTTAAAATAATTTTATTTATGGTCCCCGCATATACATAACATGAATTTTTTTTTTCCTTTTGACAATGGCGAGTTTATCATTGAAACTGTAATTTTGTCATAGTATTTATCATACGTACCGCTAGTGAATCATCGACATCCGTGTCGACAGGGTAAAAAATATAATCACAAAATTCCCACGTAAAGTTATAATTGGTAGTCATGACATTTTTATAATTGGTAGTTATGACATTTTTATAATTGGTAGTTATGACATTTTTTTTTATAGCATTAGATTAAATTTGTTCATCAATTGTATATATCTGAAATGCTGTTAGTCCTGGAAGCGGATAATCCAGCTAAAATTTTTTTATCTACAGTAAGTTTATATAATAATAATTATGGACAAACGAGAAAAATACAGAAAATATGGATCGAAAAAACTTGTTCAGTCTCAAGCAGCATTTAAGCAGTGAGTACAACAAGCACGACCTTGATAAATAACTGATGCAGAAGCAGCAGGTACGATTCTCAACCCAGTTTCTAAGGCACTACTTGGAAAACAACATGAAACTAAACCGCTGTCAGAAGAACTTAAGTGACTCAGGATAAATGTTTTATCGGATTAATTAAAGAACACCAAAGAGCAGCTGCCGCAAATTCATCTTGGAAAACCTCTGCCAAAGTTGGGCATAGGCACATATCCGAATCTCGGCATTAAAACCGCAGAACAATGTTGGCTCAACTGCTTTTTTCTTATTCAAACGTCGGAAGTGCATCCGATAAAAATACATGTCCTTTAGTGTGGTTTATGTCACAGGGGATCGTATCGTTGATCATAATTTACCGGTCATATATGTACTATACAATACAGACTATGTTGTATAGGACATGTATGACCGGTAAATTGTCAGCAATGATACAAGCTCCTGTGGTTTATGTTATGATCTTATGAAGATATTTTAATATTTAAAGGATTCGACTCTTTCTTGTACTATTCTGTATATTTCATTGAAAAAATGTTTAACGTGTTTTCACTGGCATAATGAGAATACAGTTGCCCTCGGCTAAGAAAGCAAAATTTCAATTAAAAATAAATTTCTCAATAGATCTACAAAATGCATTTACATTATTGTTTTAAAAATATCGAAGAACTTGGGAAGAATCGCCGACCCACGTTCAGATACTCCCAAGTAACTCATATATTCAGTTAGTGTTGCAGGCTTGAACACACGCGAATAAAGGTGAGATGTGTGAGTGATGAAAATGGTACATGACCATCTTGAAAATCTCCCGATTCCTCCAAAACGTAAATTGATATAAACATGTAATTTTCACCAGAAGACTTCCTGTAATATATATTTGGTTTTAAATTAAGACAATGCTGATGTCTATGATGTAAATCTATTTTGACACTGGCTTATCAACAGAGATTTCTTGCGGTGTTTGGTTGGTTCTAAATCATGCAAACATAACCTCAAGATGACAACCACACCCAAATCAGCTTGAGGTTTTCATCGACATATTTCCTACGACACCTAGCTGGTCCTATACAGATAAGGTGCCGTGCATATGTGCAATATGGATGCCATCACGGCTCTGATAAAAACCTCGAGATCACTACTCCCCTCTGAATGGATGGTTATACTGACATTTGGTTTTCACCTAATAACTTTGAAGACCTGGCGGCTAAAGCATGACAGGCTTGCGACCGAAAGGGTGCCAATTTGAATCCTATTATCGAACCAGCCTGGTTCAGCCACCAAGGTGCGTCCTTAGGCCAGACACTTGACTCCGATTGCCTCACCACTAAATAACCTATTCGTGATACTGTGCCGTAAAGCACCAAACCAAGCCAAATAAATTCTAAGTATTTATGTTGCCAATCTAACATCAAATATATCCACCACAGAGAGCCAATTCGAAGATTATGTCATATAAGACATCTCCTCAGCAATTATGAAAACGTCTTATCTTGAATTCCTGGAAATTATTTTGCCCAGTAGTGTCAATACCTATGCGGAAATCTTGCTTAAGATTCATCATTTTTTGAAACAAGGTTGAAAAAAGTCAGAAACAAATTGCAGGATATCGAACAAAACTAAACATAAAGCTAGTTTCTGAAAGTACTATTTCGTAATACCAAAAATGCTTAACGAATATAAAGCATCCACTGTAGCTGATGTATCCAATCAGGATACATATGCATATACACATTAGTGTGTCCGTATGTCTATGAACTCACCTACAATAATCAAGATTCCTCTTCTTGTCCTGGGGCTGAGGTATCCTACTACATCTATAAAGGTGACAGGAAACCACAAATCCCCATCCTGAAATTATCCTTTTCATGTCGCTTCTTTATTCATCTATAAATTGTTGCACAATAATTTTTTGCACTGCATAACAAGCTTACGAGTATTTGACAAATGTTGACCCAAGATTGACATCTAGCAGTGAGGTACTTTAAGTTTTACTTTTGCAAATGACAGCTTGCCATTAAATATGACAGCTTTTACTCACTTCTAGTTACTACAGCTACAGATCTAGGTCTATGTAGTTTGTTTGATATTTAGTAGAATAAGACAGCATTAGTATGCCAGCATATGTCTGAGTTGGTTGGTCCTAATATGTCAGTATATGATGTCTGAGTTGGGTGATCACTTGGGCCTCCTAGTTTTGATGGTAGTTATATTTGATGGCTGATCAACATCAGGTGTAGAATGCAAGTTTTTCCACTTTGTAAGACGGTGGTTATATTCAATGACAGGCCGGCATCTATTGAAGAAAAAAAAGATGCAAGGCTGTTCTGCCAGGATTGATGATATTCTATCAAGTGATTTTTTTCAAAAGGCATTTGTATAAGAAAAGCCGCTGTCATTAGAAAGTTGGCTATATTCAATGCAGCATTCAAATTAGTACAAAGCTGAAAGACCTAAATGGCACGTTGCTATGAAAATAGGCAAAGTTCCTGGCACAAATTATGAAAAAGGTTTCAGAACTTTTCCAGACGAAAAGAAAAAATTTCCAGACTTAAACATGTGAAAAGTTTATTCACCTAAAGATAGCAACTAGGGACGAATTTTTCAGAATATTGGAATAAATAAAATTGATTGTTTTCTGCATATTTCAAGTGTTTGCGACACACACGGGTTAAAATTATGTCATTCTTAAAAACTAATATTGTATGCATAAAATTGTGTGTACAGAATTCAAAATCGAACTCGTCTTTATGACATCGTTTCAAATAAATTCAAACCATGCATACAAACGCATGCACTATCCACCATTTTAATACTGGTCTTTAGTCACTTTTTGCAAAATCTTAACTTTGTTATTTCAAGTTAAAATTTGAATATTTCTTATATATGGTAATACTGAAATGTTTTGCGAACATTCACCTTTAATAATAAATTTACCTTTTCAGTGTTTCAGTTACTTTTGAAGCATTTTTGTGCCTTGTTTAAGTGCCCTCCGACAATCATATTTTTCATAAAATACCATAATGATGGGTCACACACAAGCTGAAATTATATCTTACTCTTAAAACAGTGTATAATAATTACAGTATTCTTGTATATATATATATATATATATATATATATATATATATATATATATATATATATATATATATATATATATATATATATATATATATATATATATATATTGATTTGAAATCACAATTTAGTAAATAGAAACTGGCAATTTAGAATTAAATTATAATATAGTTTTGGTAAATTTTTATATCTTTAAAATTAATGACAAAGAATAAACAGAAAAATAACTTACACTGAAAAACTTCCACAATTCTACAAAGGATGTCAAGTCACATGGACAAAATTCTTGAAAAATACTTCATTCAATCTTTCATGCTGGACAGGGTTTTAAGTAACTTATTACAGTAAATGTGTTTCGATGGTGTAAATTGTGCATTTTGCAACATTAAATTTTGCATGTAAAGTTTTTGTAATTTCTTAATAATTCTGGTCAAATTTGAGCAGCATCATACACTTAATGAAGTAGTACATTTTAAAATCAGGGTGTGAGAGTAGGAACTGGTACGGAGTTCTCACGGAATATTTATGGTTATTTTATTTTTTAACTGAAGCGATATGCACAGATTGGTCGTTTGTTCTTTATAATATCAATATTCAGAGTACAGTGGTCCCCGTCATGAACGGCTCCCCTGACCAGCGGCCACCCACTCCCTTGGCACCGACGAGTTTGTGTTCAAAAGTACCCCTCAAGAACGGCCACCTCTCTAACTGGACCAGCGACCAACATATTAGTGCACAAATGTAAAATTTACCCCTCACAAGCAGCCATATTTGATTATTAATATATGTCCAGAAGCAATATATAATTACGGAAAGGTAAGTAATCAGATTATCTTTCCCAAGGTCGGTTTCCAAACGTTAGGTTTTCGTTACGGAAAGAAGTGTTGACTAAAGTACACATACCACTAAGGTTACTGTAATATCATTAACGCCGACGTTTGCAAGAAATGGGGAGAGCAATGTTTTGACAGAGCTTTGGGCTTCACAGTGGATTTTTTGTTTGCTTCCCATCTTAAATTGACCATTACCACCGACGTAATTGTCAAGATCATAACACGGTCAAATAGCTAAAAATAGATTTTGTGGATTAACACATAAACACAAAAGCAATCAACTTCGAACAAATCAGAATACCAGGAACCGAAAAATCACATGACGGTACATGTATCACTTCCTTTATAACAAGTTTTTTTTTGTGTACAAAAGTTTCGTCTGCAAAATTAAATTGCAGTACTGTACAATTAGAAACATGAATAAATCGTTACAAAAATTTAACATATTATCAGGTAAATGAAGAAATACAACTTTAAAAGAAAAGGTAAAAGTTATTAGACTTGATGACAATGGGGAGAGTAAACTTGCCGAAAGATTTTATGTTGGGAAGACACAAAAAATGACTGTACAAGGTAAGAGACATATTTTCTAGCAGTCGGAAAAACTTGGAGTAAACAGAAAAAGAATAATTTTAAACAGGAAACAACGCATGTAACAAGATTTAAACAGCATTATTCAATGTTTTTTTTTAAACATGCATGCCAACAATATCCCACTAACATTTCACGCCCAAGAATAAAAAATTATTCATTTATGTTACCTTGAATAAGTGTTTTTTTTATGACAAGACCTCTTTAATATTAATGCTACTTTTAAGTGAAGATATTAACCACTTTAAGTTACATGCAGCTTTTCCACTATATACACATAAATACACTTCTCACAACTATAGCTCAACTCTGGAAAAGTCACCGTCCAAATGAAGAAGGGGTGGCTGTATAAGAGGGGGACTACTGTAGATTGATATTCACAACAAAAAGCCATCAATTGACTTTATTTTATTTAAAGTAGTCTAAATTTTACCACTTTTTGCCTAAACATCAAAATTTTTAATTAAATACGCCAATGCCTCTAGATAGCACCCGTCATTTGTAATTACAAGTCAGTCTAACCTCAAAATTACATTACACACACACACACACACACACACACACACACACACACACACACACACACACACAACACAACCAAACATTTTTAATATATTTAGTATAATAAATTAAAACATGGTAAGGCTATTCCATTTAAACATACCCCTGGGTGGGGGTTAGGCACATTCAAAAAAGAGTGACCACCCATAGAAGAGATTTTTTTTCCATACCACCACCAGTCATAGAAGTGAATTTTGGACACCCATGCCCATGCATAGAAGCGAATTTCGTAAGTTCATGACCATGCACACATGACAGTTTATTTTCAGTGATTTGTGAATAATTTGTCCAATTTTCAGTAATTTATCATTTCAAATATAAACTTAAAATCGTGTGAAACATTTAAACATCAATCGCTGTCTTTAGATCAGTGAAAATTCATAGATATCATTGGTTTAGAGGAAATATTTCAAAACTCTTCTATGAATGATTACATTACCTGGCCGAAATCGCTCTGTTATCTTAATAATCAAGTAACAGTGTGGAGAGTATCAAACTGTATTTGGCCAGCCAATGGCAAATCCATAGTGAATAAAAAGAACAAGCTGGGAACCAATCCATTTCTGGCTTACATAGAAAAGAGCTATTTTTTTAATAGTTCCTCTAAAACGACATCTTAGAATTCTGACAATAAATGGTGTCGAAATTTTAAATGTTCCTTTTCACTTAAAATACAGATGTCAAATTATTAGTTGTAAATTTGTCAGTTATTTACAAGTCAGTGAAACTCGGGGATGGGGTGGGGTTTGGTTTTCCAATTTTTATAGTTTTCAGACTATTTATTATGGTACGGGTCAACATTATAGGAAATCATTAATAGCTTGTTCATATCCAATATCACAAAATAACTGAAAATTAGTTTAAAGTATAGGTTGTAAATGTGAATATGTGATCAATGTTCAAAATACTAGAACAAGTGTGGTTTTTATTTAGTAGCTGTATTGGTAAACTCTCTTGTCAATCCTTTACTTAACCCTTACTGCTGTAAATGAGTACAACTGACAGAATTAAATGTTTATTCCATGTCAATCTGAGCGAATATCCTAACATGTCTACACATGTTCACAAAAAATCTATTGCTTATAAGTTTAAATGGTGAGACCAAATGTGCATGCCAATATGCTTCATTAAAACCAAGTAAAGAATGATTTTTAAAAAATGCCTCAACATTTACTTTTTTTTATAGGAACTTGTCTGATTGGACAACCACTTAAAAATATACTAAATTTCTTAAGTTTCATTGACCTTTTTTCATCACCAAAAACTATATGATGTCCCTCCCATTTTATCTCAACTAAAGATGAAAAGTTTGGCAAAGAAAACAGAATAAACAGAAACACAAGTACTTCATATATATATATATATATATATATATATATATATATATATATATATATATATATATATATATATATATATATATATATATATATATATATATATATAAGACCATTTGAAATATATTTTACCTTCAACCCTTTTCCATGGTGACATATCGAGGATTTTAATAAAGTAGCTCCCCAAATGAGATTTTTCAAGAAGTATCTCAAAAGACAAACATTCGGACATAGTAAGACCTAGGGGCACAAGCAAGTTAATTTTATATCACTCCCATTTGATTCCTGGTCAACATGAATGATTGGACAAAGAAAAAAAGAAATTACCATTACCTAAACATCAAGATTTCATGTGTGTTCACATTTTTTTCAATTTTGTCATTCTGTACTAATGGATAGAATTTTTAAATATGTACAAGTCGAGACTTTTAGTAAAGTGACTAAACAAAACAAATTGGGAGTCAGTAGACAATACCACGTGTACTCGATGTTGAGGAAAAAGAACCCCAATAATATGAAGTAAAAACAAATCATACAGATTGACAAAAATACCTCAAGTTACCACCATGACCCGTTCTGAGAGGACTCTATTATACGATATGATAGGGTCCGTTGTCAGTACGGGTCATGGGGAATAATCTGGTATTTTTGTCACTCGGAATGATTTTTTTCCCCTTCAGATTGTTGTTTTATTTCTTGCGTCTAGCACCTTGGGAGAGTACCAATCAACAGATAAAATGGGCACACAGTCGTAAATATTAATACATCCGTAAGTGAAAAATGTACGCACGCCTAACTTCCGAGATAGTCCAGTTTGTTACAATTGTTATTACCGAATAGCGTACATTCAAACAAGTCTCAGAGACTCGCATAGTTGCTTATATTGTTACAATTGTTATTACCGAATAGCGTACATTCAAACAAGTCTCAGAGACTCGCATAGTTGCTTATATTTTAATTACCAATCTTACAGGGACTAAAAAGTACTACAAGGGCGAGCACTTCTCTGCCTTCTTACGCTACCTATTGAGGAATCAACGCTGATATTATAAGGTAAACTTGTCGTAACGTAATAAATTTGTTACGGATGTTTAGCACTGGCATTCGCATTCATATGCTTACAAAAACATTTCTGAAGAATTTATACATTTACGGAATGCCAGACCCTCTTCCTACATTATCGCTCGACATGACCATGATCGCGCTCAGTTAATATGCCAGTTTGAAGTACAGAATGAATACCCCTTCGAGTCAACTGACAATCGGTTTATTCCTAGGTTCAATAGCACATTTTCGGTTAACCAATGGGAAAACAGCATTACATTCGGTGCGTTGCACTTACATATTAATTGCGCGCATTCTTGGTCTTGTACCGTGAGAAAATAGCGTGGCATTCCAGAAATGTACAGCAAAGTTATATTATGCATACAAAGTCGAATACATGAGCTTAATATCGTTACCAAATGTATTTTGCTACACATAGTTTAGCTTAAAAGGTCACGTGAAGTCGTTTGAGAAAGTGCATAATCCGGTTTATTTCAAGGTCGTATTTTTTTTTTCGGAATCACGTGCTTGTAATAAATATAATTTTAATTTAAGTTTGTGGAGTTTAAAATGTTCGATTTTCAAACTGAATTGTGCTGCTGAAGAATATCAGCAGCAGGGGGGGGGTGAACCCTACAAATTTTTGCGACAAAATCGATTAAAGCCTCAGAATGCCAAATGGAACCTTCCTACGAAATCTCCTATTTTAACCAAAAAATAAAAATAAAGACCCCATTTTACAAATGGAGCCTTAGCGATTTTGTCGTAAATACATTGTCATAACCACCCTCAAAATTGCTGCCAATAATTGCTATTATTGTTGTCATAACCCTCCCCCCGCTGAAAGGATTTCAGGGTTAATACAAATTATTTAACCAAATATTTGTTAGCTTTTCACAAACAGACTAATCGATAATACTTCACCACGTAGATCAATTAAATTATTTGACTGATCGGTGAGTGTAAAATTAATTCTAGTTAGCGAATCATTTTGACATTGCATATAGACTGGATTATTCGGATTCTCAACAATTAAAAATCCTGGGGGGGGGGGCTGTTGGTGCAAATGAATAAAGAATGTAACCTTGTCGGGCTTGATTTGATTGTTCCATATTAATTTGATAACTTCCTTCGATTACATCACACGTTAAATTAAGTGCGATCACTGATGAAATATCCACATTGTTCGGTGCGATATGTCTACCGTCGCCGTCAGGAGAATTATTATGAGTGAGGATAATAGGCTTCGGCTGGCTATCTTTCCATGATTGATGAATTTTATTAAATCCTTCGTTGATGGCAGTTCTGAGTTGATTTTTTAGTTCAGGTGCGTTATATCCTGGAAGTTTATAATTTGGATTTTCATTTATATTTTTTTTATAATCTTGGGCTGAACTAGTTCTTGAAATCGGGGAATTTTCATCAGTGAAGAGATTAGTAATCCTCGAATTAAATATTTCCATGTCATCGATGATTTTATTACCCGCAGCGACTACACTAGTAAACTCAGCTTGTGTAAAAAGGCCAGATCTTAACGAGGGTAATAACAACAAAAAATCATTATTCATTCTATCAAGGATGTGATTTTTAATATCTACAAATGTTGGACTTGTATCATGCATTTCCAAAATTTCGTCCTCTCGTATAATATAATCGTTAAAAAGTGGAATTATCCATGCATCCTCATCATATTGATCCTTATATCGATATCTTTTTGTGAAGTTTATATCCTCGAATTTTTTTTATAAGTTTTTGATGGATTTTCAGGTCTTATTTCATCAGTGACGTAATCAGATTTTACAGGCTCGGGCGTGGAATTACCAGCACTTCTAGGTGGATCTTCGGGCCATCCTAATACTGTTCTTATTGAACTGTTATAAATATCTACAACATACCCAGGGGAGCCTATTTCAATTGTAGATGATAGTGTTGGTTCATGAACTGTTATCGCAATTTTTGATTCTTTTCTAGTAATGGATTTTATTCTACGTTGTAATTCATTATTAATTTGCTCAATTTGATAGGATCCAGTTGGTATTGAAACAACGTTCCAATCTGGAGTGTCATCTTTTTTATTCCTATATGCAAACACCAGAGAATTATTAGGTCTCTGACCACCAAATGAAACCGATCTGATATTAGGCCAACTATGATACACTCGTAATTTTGCCAACGCGATTTCCTTTACTGAAACAGGGGAAGGAAAATTCACACTGAATTTAGGGTTTGTTGACGATATTGATATCATGCTTGTTTTCCGCGGAGTGGTATTTTCTGCTATCCGCTGAAGTAGTTGAATCTCTTGCGACATTATTATTATTATTTACAATGTCTAATTTTGCAATAGATGGAAAAACGCTGGCGTTTTTAATCGTAGTACCATAAATACGTATCATCGCGGAGAATTCGTCTTCGGTAATTATCGTATCATCAATCGATGATGACATCAACGAAGACAATTGTGAGTAACCGTTAGATACTGCTTGATGTCTTACTATATAGTCGTTAAGTTTTTCTTGAGAACACGATGATATTTTTTTAGTAATAGCATTTGCAATTCCAGCAAATGTTGTCACCGCGGAAATAGCAATTGGGACAGCAATCGGAGCTACCATTGTTACTGAAGATAGTATAATACCAGCACCGGCCATTATACTAGATACCGAGTATACTGTAACATCAATCGCGGTAATTCTCCTGCGATACTTTTTAATTTTTATTTCATACTCATCAATGAGTGTTTTGAGTTTTGTTAAGAACTCTTTGACGGTATCATAGCGATATTGCGATGATGGAATCATATTATTTTAAAATCTCAAGTGGTTTCTAATTGTTAAAAATTCTAATTCAGATCAGCTACAAACTCCATGTACCATACAAATGATGTCTTATTTAAATTAGGATCAGTGCTTGTTATTGTAAACCGTTTGTATTCACCCACGTCAATAGTCGTTGAAATCACGTTGTTGTATCCATATGAAGTCGATGATGATATATTAAACTGATTCAGTGACACTATTGTTAATCGATAAATACCCGGCTTTGACACAGTGAGAGTTATTGTATTCTTGTTAGGTTCCCAATCTAATGATCCAGAGAGAACTGTGTATACCATATTTATGATATTCCTCTCATGAGGAATCTTTATTTTTTCAAGTAGCGGAAGATTGTCTGTTTTAAATTTTGTAATATCCTCAATAGATTTTTTAATATTACCGATGCTATCTCTAATAATACTAAATCCAGCATCATTAATATTTTTAATATTGGATTTAATTTCATCAAAATTGGATTTAATTTCAGCGAGAGATTGAGAGGTTACCGCTGGTGTTCCAAAAAATTTATTGATAATATTTCTACGAAGGGAAGTATACGTTGTTATATGTTTTTCAAGTTCTTCATCTAAATTTTTTAATGCATCTGTGATTGTAGAAACAAGTACACCTGGTTTGAGTTTTCCATCATTTGAATATAACGCTATTGTATCTTCAACGACGTCACGTCTTCGTATTAAGACATCATCCAATGAAACATTACTAGATTTCAATTTGCCCTGGCGATCTTGAAATACAACTATTTCCCCAGGATCTACACTTGATAGGTTTAATGTCTCGGCGATTTCATCTTCGATTATTTTTTTTACATTTTCGACAGTGAATTTACTATCGGTTTCTGTTTTTTTTTACTCTGATAAAGGTCGTCCCCAAATATCAATCATTATACGAAAACGCTAACGTTTTTCTAAATCATAACGCTATCGTTTTTGCCATTGCCTGCTAGTATATTCATTAACAACAACTTGTGGTGGTTTCTTTGGAAATCTAGATATCTCTGCAAGGACGTTTAATACTTCACGACCGCATATCGGTGGATCATTTAACCGTTGTGTTGGTAGCGTGGAATAAAAAATTGGAGATGATTTTGTTATTGTGGATACATATCGCATGAATTCTTTTGGTGGAGCTAATCCATATGAATCAAAATAGAAAATTCCACGTGGATCAATTGCATATGCGACCCAATGAGTTCCTTTTCCGCTGCTGTTATCAAGATTGATAATACCCGTTTCATTTTTCATTGGTTTTGACGGTAATTGATCTCTCATGAAAACTCCTCTAAAGTTTTTTTTATTGATAATGATTTTACAGCATCAATTAAATCAAAATTGGACATTGGTGAAAATCCTAGGGATTTTTCCACTAATAAGCCGTTCCTGGTATTCTTAGGCCCGTGCCCTTGTACCAATTGTGTGGAGTTCCTGGTAGTCTTAGACCCTTTCCTTTTTTTATAACCTTTCCCAGTAGCTTTTTTCAGGGCTATTCCTGCAGCAGTACCAACGGCTCCTAACGCTGCCGCCTTCGCAACCGCTGGGGCAGCCGCTGCAATCAATGCTGGAATAGCAGCTAACAGCGGGAATATACCACCTGATTTTATCATACTGACGATTGCTGCTTTCGAAAAATCAATTTGAACTCCTCGTTTGTTCTTTAGCGCATCATTGAAATGTTTTATTTGACGATCTGTCAATGATAATTTATGTGCACCACCGGACATTTGAGTGGGTTTCAGCGTTATTGTGGTTCCACATTCTTTAGCCGACTTTGATTTCAATTTCTTGACCTGACCATCAGTCAACTGGACATTAACAATACTATATGTCATTCTATTCTAAAATGTAATTTACACTTTCAATTGAACTTATTGTGAAAATCCTAACTACATGTTTTCTACTGGTGCATCAATAAGTCTCATTCGTCCGCCAATTCCTTCTAACAACATTGATTTATCACTGAGAATGACAGCAACTGCTCTATAATCAGCTATACCAGCAGGGCGTTGTAGCCGAGCTTGGAAGTATATATCAACAACAGATTGTCTCATCATGTCAAGATGTTCCAATGAAAAGTAATAAATCGGATAGTGTTTTTCAAAATCAATTTGCGATATTTGCAAACCAGTATCAACATTTTGATCACGACCCATATACGACAATATTCTATGATATACACGTGCTACGTTGTTGTTTTCATAATCAAGCTGTACAATCTCTGCTGGCTCTTGTTGTCCGTTTATTCTCAACGAAACTTCACTTACTCCTAATTTATCAAATATCATATGACTAGATAATTGACGACCCACTCGATTTGCATCCTGTAACGCTATAAAGATATGACGTGGAGCTGAAACACCTTGTTTTGATGCTAAGTGCCATGTAAATTTGCCATTTACATTATCCTGCTTCATATCAGTCGTTGTTGTTAGCCAACTTAGCAATGATTTTCCACCTGTGTCCATAAACGATAATAATTGTTGCTGGTGTCAAGACGGGCATCCATAGAACCAATTTATTTAAAATGACTTTACCATCATCAACACCATTAGCACGCCAGATTGCATCATTGTCATTTTCTTTTCGCACTAACACGACTGTATGCTTTGCTCCATAGATGACTTTTCTGACATTTCTACAAAATCCGAATATGTGATGTAACGGAATTGCACATGAAAACCCGTCGATGCTGTCCTTTTAATGCTCCTTTTCGTGTTGCAAATCCTAGATTGTAATTATCATTGACCCTTTTTAAAATGTCGAATTCATTGGCTGGTCTATCATCACGGTCTAGATTAGCATCGAGTTGTTGATCAGCTTCTGCAGTAGCTCTCGCAGATCGTACTTTAATAAACTGAATATGGTCAGCATGATCAGAAGTATCCTTAGCAAACATCATAGACGGACCAGCCGACCTTGTATAATCATCAGAATATCTCGCAAGTCCGATTATTGTTGTTGCAATATCAACATCTTGTTCTATTGATTCAATTCCTTTTCCATCAATGATATATCTTGCACTGTTAAATAGCGCCATAATACCATTATTTACGAAACCAACTCGGATATTTGGGTCATTCCCATATGGTGTATCAGCTGCAACATTTGTTACAAGCTCTCCTTCTACTTCAATAAATGCCTCACACGGCAAAAAGTATCTACTTGTATCTTGAACTTGAAGTTCAACTCTCCCCCGTTGATTAGGCTCTCTTGCAGGATAGGCATAATATTGATAGTTAATTTTAGAATCATCTTTATTCACTGGTGCTGCCATATCAAACGCTGGATCAGCAATTTTTTAAATGCCATTTATACTAAAACGGTATCGTTTTTCTAAATGTAGTAATGCTATCATTTTCTTTTTCGTCTGACATTTTTACTATTTCCTCCAATACCGCTTCCCGCTATCATACTTGCAATATTACTACTATCTGGTGAAGTCATTGCTAATGATGCGAGTTTTTGTTCCACTGCGTTATTTATCACTTTACTGACATTTGCAGGCATTATTGTTGTTGAAGGTAGCGGTGTTGAAACTATTTGTGGTGGTTTTCGTCCGAATCTAGATTTCACCAATGACGTTATTCTATTCTTTGCGGTAGAAAAGGCCGTTCCTGCAAGATCTCCAACAGCGTTAATTCCCTTATTACGAATAACATCAATGGCTTTCATCGATAATTGTTTAGCAATTGGTGCTACTTTTGGGGCTATTCTTGTGAATAAACCCGGTATGGTATTTCCAAGGCCGTCTCCATAGTATGCCTTATAAACGGGCAATCTTGAGTTTACCACATACACGTTTGTTGGTTTATCGTGATTATAGTGTACTATCATCTTATTTGAAATGATTTTGTAATTTCTAAATGCAAGCATTTAGAAATTTCAATCGCTATAATAACCACTAAATTCCCCTGGAATTCCGTCCATTAACTCATCCAAGAGTTCTCGATACGTATGAATATCAATTATCCCACCTTGGAATAATCGTCTGCAAATATCAAATGCTTCATTAGTTATTTCGACTAAGTTATTCCCAGCTCGCTTACCTCCCATAAGAACCTCAAGTCGTGATATATCATTAATGATATTACTAGGACATATATGAGAATCATGATGAGAACTTCCATAACCCCTTCCTGAAGTACTTTCTGATTCGGAAACGTTTTGAATTTCTGGAGCTGATTCGGAAACGTTTTGAATTTCTGGAGATTGTCGACCTTGATCTCGACCTCGACCTCGACCTTGTTGTTGTTCTTTTCGTTGTTGTTGTTGTTGTTCTTTTAGTTGTTGTTGTAAATCGTACATATCAATTCCCAATTTAAAAGATTTGTATTCAAATGCATTTTTTTTTAAATTACCGGGGATTTCTTTATTAATTTTAAATAACCAATCCACCCATTCATCTCGTTTTATTGTGTTTTTTTATATTCGTCTTTTAAAAATTCCCCTCTGTTATAATAACTTTTTACAGCGAAATCACCAAATGATATATATTCTTCATGTTTCAGCGATGGAATTCGTTTGATTACTTCTATAGCTTCATCGGTGAATTTCTCGTTAAAAGGAACACTTTTTTTAGTGGAACCTTTTTCAATAGAATCACTAGCATCTTCAACGGGGTTATCATCAATATCAATATTACCCATTTGTTGTATTTCTCGCTGAGTTTGTAACTCACCTGAAAGCTGTTTTATTTCCTTCTGAGTTTTTTCAGTTTCTGTAGCAATCTTTCCCAATACATCAATAATAGGTACTGCTCCCTCTTTAGGGATGTCGCCGTATATAGCACGTTCTGTTGCAAGTTTCATATCTTTAGTGGCTTTAGTTACAGGGGCAAAAAGCTGTTCACTCCCAATAGAAAAGTCAGTCTGCGCTTGCTGTCTAAGTTGTAGTTTATCTCGCACGTTATCTCGAATTGGTATAAACTTTTTCAGTGATGCTAACCTATCGCGGGCTAGTCTGGTAGTTAATCCTTCTGATGTCATTATTGGAAATGCTAACGTTTTTTCAATTGTGGGTTTCAATGCTTGCATTTCCAGACTCATCAATCAAACGTCTTATAGATTTCACTTTCAAAGCAATCTCTGACCGAACTTGGTACTGTTCCCCGAGTTTCTTTCTAATTGCTTCAACTATATTAAATAGCCGAATGAATAAATTAATATCATTGTTATACAAAGAAACATTAACAGCTTTTTGGATTCTTTTTATCAGTGAATACATTTTAGGTAGGACATATCTTCCATGTTTCAATTGTATATCAATTTGTTCAAATTCATTCAAAAGTCTGTCTTCATTCAAAAATTCAGAAAGTACGATTCCTTGATTTCTTAAATTTGATATTTCTGTGATGATAGATGTAATATCTTGAAATTCCATTTATTGAATATTATTACTAATGTATTTTCTTATCTTTAAAATATTTTTATCGAAGATATTCATATACAAAAAAAAACAAAAACATATACAATGCCTATCTCTTCCTCATTCGAGTTCTGAGGCAAGAAAGGCATACATTAAAGACTTATACAATACCCTAACCCCCCAATCGAGTTCAAGGGCGGGTTATATGGGCATTAGACGTGAAATCCAAGTGATTTCTTTACAAACATTGAACATATAACATGAAGCCTCATTTGGAAACCTCTTTCGCGCCAAATGACGTCAAAGAGGCCCAGAGGGGGGACAGCACATTCTTGGAACTCATTAAGTGCCTTCGCATTAAATAAGCCCAAGGGGCCACAAACATAGATCTCCCAATTGGAAGCTCTAACGTAACAAATGCTATATTAGGTCTTCCGGAAGATATGTTGTGGGGGGGACAGTACATTACATTTAGGATGATTATATATACAATGCGATTATATAGGATGATATATATACAATGAGATGATAGGATGGTATATATACAATGCGTTTATATAGGATGATATATATACAATGAGATGATAGGATGGTATATATACAATGCGATTATATAGGATGATATATATACAATGAGATGATAGGATGGTATATATACAATGCGATTATATAGGATAATATTATATATACTAGGGACAGTACATTACATATAGGATATACAATGCGATTATATAGGATGGTTATATATACAATGAGATGATAGGATGGTAATATATACAATGAGATGATAGGATGGTATGATAGGGACAGTACAGGACGATACAAACATGAAACGACGGGGCGGACTTACTACACCCAATCTACCAATCAAAAGCAACCCAAGAAATTAACCATGGTTGCAGTTGAAAAAATTCAACCACACCATGTCAATGGCGTGGGAGTTTTGATTGGCAAATTTGGGCTTCATTTAAAGCCCCAAACTTATTACGGCTCTTATTATATATAAGGTGATAATAAGACCAGTATCGATAAGCGAGTGTGTATTTATTTCCCTAGCATTTCATAGTGAAAATTGTGTAGTAATTTCAATGGAAACTAAATATTTAAATAAAACATTAAAACAAGAAATACAACTGTTAAATAATAGCAATTTTTTTTTATTAATTTCTATAATATTACGATTAAATAATCGTAATAATAATGGATTTACATGACGAGATAACTCTGTCATGGGGGATCCCGGTCAATTCAGGACCTGCTATTTCTTGAATGGTTCGAGAATGATATTTTTCTGTGTCATTGGATAATTTTATTATATGTAGCGCTACCACACTAAAAAACTAAATTACATGTAATGCGCTTTACTATTTTGACCTCACATACAATCTATTTTATTTGTAATTACAAAGTAATTTCATTTTCATACAAAATCTAAACAGCGCTGTTAACGCTGTCTTTGTAATTGGGATTTTTAAAAAATCTATTAATAGAACCTTGACCCAGTGTCTTGTGTTACACGCGCGCGTTTCGGTACAATAACCATATTTACTATTTGTTTATGTGGCTGTTCCGGCTGTTCCAGCTACTGTCATTTACTTTTTTAATACATATATGCGTGGATATTGCGAATAAATATTGAAAAAAATATATACACAATGATATTAACGCACGACACAATTTTAAGTGTTTTTCCTATTGAAAATCGACTACTTTGCCCTATGGTAATTGATCTGAATTGTAAAATCATGCAAAAATGACTAAAATAGCATAACTCACTATTGAGAGTTATCTTGTAAATAGGAAAACTTTATTCTATGTCCATTTTTCTTCGAGATAGCTGTTTGACAAATCCCTTCAGCAACGTATCGTACTGAAGGCATACATATTCCAAAATATTTCCCTGCAACATTCATTGATTGAAAAATTCTTTTTTCATTCGTCGCTATATCAAATGACTGTACTGGTTTCTTTCCAACTGACTTACAAGTCCCTGTCTTTCCTTTTTTTGTATTATCACTTTGAGAAATGCATTGTAAATTTTGAAGAGAATTATTTTGAATATTAGAATCAATGTGATCAATAACATAGCCATCTTTAATCAATCCATAAAATGCTTCATATACAATTCTGTGAACGTAATAGTTTTTTCTTCCAGCAGCAAATTGCAAGTATCCATGATTATTAACAAAACCAATTGGCTTTTTCAGTCTGCGGTTTCTAATAACACCATCAGCAGATATTTCATAATTAACGAGTATTGGATGTGGTCTGAATTCTTGCTCCATTTATATATAATAATACTATTTGTCTAATTGATCATTTGCTTTAATTATAAATCTATTAATGTAGTCTTGAGGGGTTTTTATGATTTTGTCTTTGACAGAGTCATGGTTAGGGTCAATGATAGCGTTTTTTATTCGTTTATCATAATAACGTTTCAATTCTCTAAACCGCCTACCCGCACAATTGATACATAATTGTGATTTTCCTCTCACACCCACCTTACAATTTATGCATGGTGCCGGACCTGTCGAATTATTTCTGACACTCTGTAAGTGATATCCACAGAATTCACCTCTACACGATTTATTACATGGAGTTACTGATCCCATCATAAGCCATTTGCAGTGATTCATTATATATAAACAAAATTTTCTATTTAAATACTTGTCTTATTTATATGAATGAAGAATTCAAGAGATTATCGGCAATCAAGCCTTGGAAAAATATTAAATTCAATCTTGATAGAACTCTCGAAGATGTACCAAAAGAGAGAATAAATAATAGAAGTCTGATTAGAAAAATACGAGATTGTGTTAATCAGTTTAAACAGGACGGTGCATCACACACCTGGTCAACATTTAAAATCGATGGTGTTGTTGATGCTAGAATGAATGATGAAACAGCAGCTATGATACTATCACAACTTGACAATAAACGGTATTTTCTCAGAGTGAAATTCATTATCAATTTAGAATCGGACGATTGGGTTATAAGAGACAAATTTGTTCCAATTCTCAAAGATAGGAAACAGTCATTGTTAGCCGTGATTCCAGACCAGGTCTGTTAACTGGAATTGATAAACCATACTATGAAAAAGCGTATCCAGAAACAGCAATTGTTTATGGGATGTATCCGTTAAATAAGAAACCTGACATTGGAAAACTAGCACCAATGGAACAGTCAACGTCAGTAGAAAAACCACTCAATTGTGTGGCACAACGTGTCATAGAACACTTTACAAACACACTCCGTGGGAATAAATTAACCGATCTAAGACGTAAAAAAATAAGTCAATGGGAGCTAACAGTGAAAGAGAACGGAGCAACTATTTCCGATATAGCTAGATTGGAAAAGTCGTTGAGATTTCCGATAACCGTTTCAACGATAACCGGCGAAGTATTATACGAATCGAAATACAATAAAAACGGAGCTCCAATCAAAATTATTGATCATAACAAATACGCATGGACATCCGCGGTTACAATATTCCCGCGAGACAGAACAGTGAAATATATCCCAGAAGAATTCACCAAGGATGGCATTCTCACTGAAGAAAGATTATTCGATGCTATTGCTAGTTTGTGTAAAAACGACCCTGTATCAGTATGGCTACTTCATAGTTTTGAAGATGAAGAATGTCAATTCAATCAATTTGTGAGACCTAACGGTGAATTATATCGTACTGAAAGTCTACATAATAGGATGAAAAATCTAGCAATAAGTCTCAGTGAAAACGCTAGCGTTTTTAATGAAAAATCCGACGATTACGAACAGTTACTTACAAATTGATTTACAATTCCATCAGTTGCAGCTCATTTTGCAAGAAAGAAAAATAATTGGAAACCAACACGAAAAGAGTTTTTACAGGATGTTCAATCCAGCTGTCTGGAATATTATCATGGCGGTCTATGGAACGTTAAGTACAATCGTGAAAGTATGATATCAGTTGATATCGTTGCCTGTTATCCAGGAAGTTTTCTAGGATATGGATTCGCTGGTGAGTATTTTAAACGGTTTGGACATCCCACACATGAAATGACTCGCGTTGCTATTAATGGACCACTGCCTGATTTTGATTTGACCGGTTTTGCTCGCGTAGTATCATTTGAATTCGCTGAAGGACTTCATCCGTGTTGTTATGTTTGGATTGGTAGACACATGGCTGAAAGGATGTGGTTACCAATAGTGTTATTGCGATATATGATTGATTGTAAAATGTTAGTTTCGTTGATTGTCAGCGAAGCGATTATCTCATATCAAAAACAAACCAATGTCTGGTTACCAGAACCAGAATGTCTTGATAGTATAATCGATAAGTCTAGAAAACATTGATGCTGACGAGGAGTACATCATTGAATGGTCAAAAAAGATATTTAATCAACGAAATAGTGAAGCAAAAGATCTCGGCCGAAGAATAATCGGTAAATTTACACAAGGTGGAAAAAATTCAACTTTAAAAGACAATCCTCACGATTGATTATAGATGATGCCGAATACGACTTCGTTATTAAAGATGCAGTAGAGAAAAATAGATACGCAAATTGTAAAACAGCCTTCTTGTCCAATAAAACAAAGTTAGGTAGAATTGTTACTTACAGTGATGGAGAAAGCTCTGCATATCTACATTTGAGAGCTTCTATGCTGGGTTATGCATCTATCAATTTATTTGCAATGATAAATAGATTTCCTAGTATAGCAGTTAGAGTTGCAATTGATTCAATGTATGTCGATAAAAAATATATCAAAGAGGTAACTAAATTTACTAATAGCGAAGAGACTTGGGGAACATGGCGAATTAAACGTGAAATACAATGCAATTATTCTGAATCAGCAGAATTTGAGATTAAAAGCAGTTACCTGAAGAACGATAATTCTATCAGTGAAAAATCCGAAGGATTTTCTATGTCTAAAGCACCACCGATATCAGATCCAATTTGTAGATATAAAACAGTTTATTTAAACGGTTGTGGTGGATCTGGAAAGACAACACGTGTGATAGAATTATATCGAGAGAGAACGTCCATGATTGTACTCACACCAACCCATAGACTAGCGAGAGAGATAAAACAACGCCAAAAATCCAAAGGATTTTCCGTTGAAGATTGCACGTATCATAGTTTTTTTCGATACAAGGGTGATGCTTGGACTCCTGAGCGAATGGGTGAGAAATTTATTCCAGCGGTTATTATTTGGGATGAAGCATGTACTGTTTCAGAAGATGTATTAAAAATGTTTCTTGATTGGTTATTGCAAAATAATACAAAAGTTATATTGTGCGGCGATCATGGTCAACCACCACCATTTGTTGGTAGAAGTCCACATAATTGGTTAAAAGGATTTGTTGATTATTACGTAGAAATTGATACTGACTATAGAGCACTCGATGAGCAGTTACGTGAGTTTAAAAAACTAATTAGATTACAACACGATAGAATTCAATGTGAAGTAGCGCGTGAAATAATTTCTGAAACACCTATGAATGATTTTTGGGAAACATGGAGACCAAATGATTTTGTAGTAGCAAGTAGAAAGATAGTCAGAGACGCACTTCAGAAAAAGTTGTTTGAGCTACACAAGAAAAAATTCCCAACGTTTCCAGTACCGTTGTGTTATAGACCATTGGATACACGAAAGCAGAATATTGAAGTTGAAATTCCAGGCCAGACGGAGAAACAGATTCTAGTGTTAAATGATATTGTGCTAGTTGATATCAATACTGTAAAAGATGCATTATGCGCTGATAAATCACCATGGACGCTTGGTTATGTAACAACAATACACTCGTCACAAGGATTGACCATCACGGATACAATTGTTTGGATAGCTGATAATAGCATTGAATGGTCAAATTTAGTCTATCTCGCAGTGTCCAGAGTACGACGAATAAATCAACTACGAAGGATTGTTTTCGATGATGATTTTAACGCAAACGATGATAACACTGACATTAGCATCATTAATAAAAAACGCTCTGGTTACAAACAGCAGGACAAAAAAAAAAAAACAACGAGAATTTGATATTGATGCTGAAGTAATAATCGCATTAAAAGAACAACAGAATAATCACTGCGCCAGTTGCAATTGTATAATGCACTGGCAGTATTCGGATAAAGACCCTCGACAATTCACCGTAGACAGAAAAAATAAGTCTTGGTCATGTCAGAAACAATGTGATGTTGACCTGTCTTGAGTGTAATAGACGTAACGGAGCTAGTTATGACCATGTGGCGGTAATTGAGTATCGTCCGGAATGACTTGTAGTTGTTCGCGTGTAAAACCACGCTGAGGTGCAGGTGAATCCAATCTGTAGATTGGAGGTCTACCAGTTGATCGCGTTATGGTTGAAATTTTATGCGTAGTAACACTCCATATAGGATCAGTAGCTCTTCTTTTACCACCTTCAAGTTCTCCTGGTTCGTATAAATATCTCACAGTAACATCACCGAGAAGTGGCTGAGTGCTAACCCGCTGTGGTTGTTCGGGAATATATATATTTTTTTTATTGCAATATTTGGTTTCATATTAATAGTTCGAGTAATCTCGTTATTTAACGCTGCAACTACACTCGGTAACCTTTGGACCCATTCACGAGATCGTTTTTCTTGGATGAATTCTTTTGCATATTGATATCCAAATAACCGTTCTGCAAGAGTTCGATTAAATCGTTCTACAATTGCCTGATCACGATGTAACGCAGTATGTCCCCGTCGTATTGTAACATTATGAGTTTTCATTGTTGATAGAACAGCACCTTGAAACTCTTTGCCAGGATCAACTTGTAATAGATTTGGCCATCTTAGAGGACCTCGTCGATAAATCCTTTTAAATGCAGAAACGACGTCAGAAGCTGACTTTGTTTTCAATGGTTCTGCTTGTTTAAATCGACTCGCAATATCAACTACAGTTAGCGCGTATTTGTAACCATGGTCATGTGGTAAAAACAATAAATCAGCCTGATGAACTTCATCGGGTACGGTAACATCAAAATGAGAATAATTAATTTGTTTAGGCGGTGGTAGATAAATTTGCCATATAGCTTGTTTGGATAACCAATCTTTTGCAGTGGATTTTTTTCACTTTTGCAGCGTTAGCGAGTTTACTAATTGCTGCTTTACCCCTCCAGTATCCTTTCGGAGAATAATAAATAGATTCCATACTATAAAAACACTGGTGTTTTTAATTACCAGCACCTAACACCAATTTGCTTTTCTTAGCTGATTTGACCAACCATGAAGCCAATTTTTCTTTGAAGGATTTATCGGGAATAGCATTTAACGCATGAATTAATTTTACATCCGCAAGATGTCTTTGTTGCAAATTATTGCTTTTATATGCAACATCATGAGCATGACATGCCGTATCAATAGCATTTATCGGATACTCACCAGGCCGGGGCTGATTTTGATCATCAAGTCCGATATCTAATCTCGTTCCGGGACCACAGTAGCTATATCCTGGAAGGTGTTTTTCTCCGGGGTATTTTGCCCATGGGGTTCCGGGGAGTTTTCCAAGTTTTGCGGCAATATCACCTCCGAGTTGCTTTTTTTTTAAAAATCTAAATTTTTTTGTACCACATGTTACACACTTACCAGTAAGCGCTAGTCTATTGTTTTTAGTTGTAATGGTTGTCTGATCGGTTGTATCAGTACGCTGTTTACATTTAACACAATATAAATCCATAATTTATATATAGAGTTATGAATATAATTGATTTTTCAGCGACTAAAAGAAGAGAACCAGTAAAACACCACGCAGCGCTTCCGAATTCTATCCGTGCCATTATAATCGGACCATCGGGATCGGGAAAAACACAATTGCTGCTTAATTTGATAATGCGATTCATGAAGTGGGATAAATTATATTTAGTTGCCCCATCCGTAGATGATCAACGGTGCTATAAAGTGCTAAAAGATTATAATGAAAATGCATCAGAAATTAAAGGTGAAAGTGTAATCGACTTTATTATTGATATTAATGATGCACCATCAATAGAAGATCTCGACGGAGACATAAACAATCTTGTAGTGTACGATGATGTAATGTTAGATAATCAAAAGAACCCTGCTAGAATATTTTCACGAGGTAGGCATAAAAACACTGACGTGATATATGTCACTCAACGCTACACTCAAATTCCAAAAGTGATTCGCGATAACTGCAATATTCTTGCTGTATTCAATGGCGTTGATACACATACGCTACGAAATATTTGGCAGACATGGTGTTCCGATATGGACTTCAATGGATTTAAAAATTACTTTAGTCATGCCCAGTCAGTCCCATATGGATTTATAACAATAAATTTACACGACCCTCGGTCACGATATCGTATTGGACTTGATCAAATATTTGGTTAAATCATTTGTATTAATCAGAAGCAGGGGGGGGGGCGAGATGACAACATATTTGCGACGTAGATGGTAGCAATTTTGAGGGTGGTTATGACAATGTATTTACGACAAAATCGCTAAGGCTCCATTTGTAAAATGGGGTCTTTATTTTTTTTTTTGGTTAAAATATGAGATTTCGTAGGAAGGTTCCATTTGGCATTCTGAGGCTTTAATCGATTTTGTCGCAAAAATTTGTAGGGTTCGCCCCCCCCCCTGCTGCTACCTTGTATATGTCCTTAGTCAAGTTCTCACCTCTAAAAATTGCCACAGTTGACTCTAGGCTAACGCTACCGTCCTGTTACTAAGCAATTGTTTTCACCTCCGCAATATGGCGGAAAGTAGGTCGCTAAACTTGGGACGTTATGCCAACCCAACCTAATCCCACATCTTGGACAGAACACGTGTTGTTTTTCTGTCGCCAGTTTTTTTCATTCTTCTAAATATTCGGCTGCAGCATCCATACCATATATGGCTACGTCCAAAAAGGATATTACACGTTCCGATTGTTTCCGTATTTACTTTGCAGTTTATCGGAAATTGCTAAAAGTTTTTCTTTTCCCTGAAATTCCGTGAATTACGATGAGTAATCTGCAATGACGTATTTTGTTAAAAAGGGGGCTGGGACATAGGAGAAAACAAAAACGGTGGCATGACAGAAACATAATTAAAATAAAATAGGCACCACCGATAGAAGCATTTTTTCTTTAGATATGACATGGCACGGAAGTGATTATTGTTTATTGATGACCATGCAAGGAAGTTTTTTTTTATTTTGCCGTCTGTGGGGTAGTGGTAAGTTTACATGGAATAGCCCTTATCCGATTCCTTGGTATAAATGTTCGCTTTGTCATGAGCTTTTGTTGTTTTTTTTTTTTTTTTAACTCAATTTATGCCGTTTTGTTGCCAGTATTTACATTTTTACATACCTGCATGCCGGGAAGTTTTTTTTTTTGTTGCTAGCACGGGTGGGCTATACCCCCCCCCATAATTTGGGTTGTTTCTGCAAGTACTCTCGCACAATGTAACATTATTTTAGTAAAATAATATCTAAAGTATTTAAAAAGTAGCCATTGGTGAGCATATATATTCGTTTATTTAGTTTAACTGCACTTTGAAAAATTATATTCTTGTTTATTTCCGCAGAATGTGTTGTACATACGGCCTAATGTCATACGCTAAATATACAGTTGACCTTTAAACCATGTATACATTCAGATGTAATAATGTCAATGTAGATTAATCTTCAACAAGTCAGCGAACACTAGCCAAACTTGCGTGGCCTTCTCAAGCGAATTTATCATCCATGCTCCAAGATGTAGATAAGAGTTATTACAACCGAACCTTGGTTAGTGAAGATGGCCAATGTGGATAAATTTCAGTTTGTGCAGGACTGATGCAAATCAATACCATTAACTTCATAGACCTTATGGATTGGCAGGCTAATTAAAATAACAACACAAAATTAAAAATGAAATTTATTTAAAATATGAATGGGTATACATACATATGTTACCATCTTAAACCTGAACTGGCACCTTATGAAAGAGTGGTTCCACAAAATGAACTGCAGAAATGTCAATGCAACACTTGGATTAACATCTATATCTGAATGACATGGGATACACTTCAGAAAACCATTCCGGTAAACGGTTATTAATCACAAAATCAAAATGTAAAAAAAGAACACACTGCAGATTTTGCTGCCTCAAATTTATCTTCTGGCCATTTTCATGCCAAATTTATAAAATATCTGACCATTTTCATGCCAAAACAATGATAAAAAGCATCACTGAACCTAACCATGTTCAAGTTTTATACATGATCATGCTACTTATGTGTGTCACCATGACATTGCCTCAAATATGTATGCCAATAAATTCATCTAAAAAAAAGTTTCTGCATCAAGCACATCATTTCTTTGCATGACAACATATTAAATACAATGAAGTCAAAGTGAACTCATGGACGAGCAAAATTCATGCACATCCAACTGCAAAAAGTAGACAAAAAAATTATCACTTAAATTTTGATACGGTCATTATTAACTCTGCCATTCTTTTGTTTTAAATATTAAAATACTGATGGAATGCTGTTCATCACCAAAAATTCTCCAGTCAATAGGATAAAGGCAATTAATTGAAACCAGGAAGGACATGCATCAATGACTAAAGGTGCAGGACATAAATTCAAGAAACACTGGGGCTTAAGATAAGGTAACAGATAATGCAAGTCTGGTAAATACATACAAATAAAGCTAGACAACACAAACATGAAGTGTTGTATATATGTGAAAAAAAGAAAACTGCTCAGTATTATTCTCCCTTGGAATAAAATAATCAAGAACATCCACAAACCAGGTAATGTTAATAGATGCTGGAAAAAATACCTTTATAAAAAAATTTTGTTTATCACTATAAAGACATCCAAATAAATCTGAATCTACAGGAAGTATGTAGTTTTCAACCATTAATTACGTCTTCTATTGATATGATAAATGAAACAAGTCATTAACATTACATGGCAAAACTTCCTGAAAATTATATTTCATTGAAATACAAACCATAAAGTATGAAAGTCTGAACTCATACTATGCACTTTTTTAAAAATAATTTTCAAAACAAAACCTATTCAATACTCAATTTATGAGCTTTCGTCTTCCTATAAAAAGTGATTACTTATCCATTCAAGTTTCATAATGACAAAAGTAAACAATGCAAGGTACATAAAAATCCAATTGGAATAAAAATATGCTTCATGATGTACCTTATATTTTATAAATTTGGCAAGTTTGTGATAATTATGAGCATTGTTTAAATGCTTCTTGACAGCTGCCTCCAAATTCAGTACACAACCTTTCACGTGAAAACAAATATTTTCAAGCCAATGCAAACTACCATATCTGAATACGACCTATACATGCAGTACAAAAAACAACAGTGATGTAAGCAAACATCTTCGCTGTGTTTACTATAAACTTCTTGACAATACAAGGACAAAATAGAAAAATAACAACAGTGATGTAAGCAAACATCTTCGCTGTGTTTACTATAAACTTTCTTGACAATACAAGGACAAAATAAATTTATAATTTTAAGTCACTCTGTAAGTGCCCCGACACCATCCCTTTAACTAAAATGGTACATTTGTCAACACATCATTCTTTCATGAATATTCGACTAATTCCATGTCCACCACCTTGAAACTAAAATTTTAACTGAACAACTTAAGATTACATTATTTGTCTTTAATGGTCATATCTGAAACTTGCTTCAAGCTATTTCCATACCTGCTTGTAGAAGAAAATCATTTCTGACATAGAAAAGTGAAGACATTAAAGTTGTTTTTTTTTGAAATCACAAAGAAATTTTCTGAAATAATTTCAACTCATAATAACTACATTGCTTTAGTCCAGGTTGCACAACTGATTCCAGTAAACTGATCAAATATATTTATCATTACATATCTTCTCACACTATGTGTACAAATGGTAATGATTCAAGAAGGAGATGAATGTTGGAAAGGTCTACTTAAAATGAAACTGTGGAGAAAATCTTTTTGGGAAACAATCTCCCTTTTAGCATTTAGAAAATTAATGGCTTTTCCAAACCTGTAACCTATGTGATACAAACTTGATATTTATCTTATACAGAGTTCAATGTTTGCAAAAACGTCTTATGCATCTATCTGCTTTTGTACATACATGTTTCTTTTCAGTTCTGTTAATAACCTAACTCAAAAGTATAAACTATACAATTTTCATTTGTTCTTCATTTGCTCAAAGTTCACAAACGAAGATGCAACTATATATCAGATGCCAACAAAGGTTTCTTCTCTTAAGCTGGTAATAAATCAAAATGAACCAGAAATATCAGAATTCTACCAAACTCCATTGCCAATTCCACCATATCAGAAGTGTATTATGCTAAATCAGTGCATTTCTATTAAGAGACTAAATGAACAAATATCTAACTCTTTAATCCCAACAATTTTCTCTTGCTTAAAGGTTATATTCAAACTGAAATATTAAGGAATTGCATCAACTTTTCTTTGTTAACAGAAATTAACAGAATATTTGATGAAAAAAACAAAACAAAAAATATCTTCTATCTTTAGAACAAAAAATGTCAACCATCACAGCTAATTTAAAGAAACTACTTTAAACATTTGTAAAAAAAATGATGATAAAATATGACACAGCCTGAATTTGGAGCATTTCACAAATCAGTCAAGACTAGACAAAAATATTGCAGACATAAGAAAAAAAACCTGCTGAAACTACTTATTTTAAGAACAAGAGCTCTAACATACTACTCATGCATTTGCTATACCCATCCTTTCTGAAAAGCTTATGCCAAACACTGCTAAGTGTGATACAAAGTAAAAAGAGTTTTGCAATAACAAAACATCAGAAAGCTTCTCATAATTTTTACTGGAAAGAACTACCATTTAACTGCACAGAACAAAATCTGCCAAAACATACTGAATTGGCAGATCATGGTCTGATATGTTGTTTGCACTTTAAGTCTGCCTTTAATCAAGGATATACAGTATGTCACTCTTATGGAAATTTGTTTTCTCACTTGCATCAAGTTGGACACATCCTGGTGACATAACTATGCTAATAAGCTAGTGCAAATTATTTAGTAATCAGACCTCCTATTTTCCCTGGATATCAATGTTAATATTTGAGTAAATAAAATTTCTTCATACACTGTATGAACCAGTACACAATATGTATATTTCTTGATTGATGTACAAAGTTTCATGGGGATCCAATAAAACCTTTGACTATACATGCCTTCACAACACATTCAGCTACAAGTCAGAAAGAGCAATGGCCTTTATAAATATGCAGGGGTATAGGGATTTATTGTCATGTGTAACTTCAAGCTATAAAGTTAATTTGTACCAAGTTTCACAGCAATTCATCAAAACATGTGGGACAATCAGAATTAACAAGATTGTGTGGTATAATAAACTAAGCTGCAAGAAATAAGATAAAAGCTCTTAACAAGCATTGAAACTGATTTATTGGTGGTGATGATCATAATGTTTACCCAGTCTTAGGGCACTCCATTTAAAAAAATGGGAGATTTTTTCATGCACTGCTTTCAGCTGCAGGTAAAAATAGACAACAAATCCTAATAAATATTGATGACCAGACCTTTAATGAAGTTTTATGACAATGCATAAAACCCCCAGGAATTAGTTGTAATAACAGTGTATGCTTGACAGAATGACTCCTATATAATACAAAAGTAATAATATAGCACAACCTTTGTGAATAAACATATGATGCAGTTTATTACTGTACACAACTGTCCCATGACAAAAACAAGACATTGAGATCAATTAATTCACTGTGGAGAAGCACTAAATTTCTTTTATTATTACATTCTAGATCATGTTTTTTCCTGGGGTATCCTGAATCCTTGCTATCCAATACAAAGACACATTTTGTGGCATACTTGTGTGAAGTTACTGCTGGAAGATTTCCAATAGAATATCTTTGCCAGATAGGATAAAAGAATTGATTACATGTCTGCATCAATAAATCCTGGTAACTTCAGTACATTCCTCGTACTGATAAAAAATGCTGTTTCTCATTGCATTAAACATACAAACACAGCTATCACCCTTGACACTGTCAGAAGAGACTCAAAACAGATTGAAACAAAAATTATTTGAATCTTTTAATACACTTTTTTTTTAAAAAAAATCAATCAGATATCTACTGCTCTCATTATTATGGCTTTCTTTGTTTGCAACAAGAAAACAAATTCAGCTTAATAACAGGTACAACTTCAAAAAATGTCTGTCCCTCTAAAATACCCAATGGCACTTCACTAAAACATCACTTAACATATGCAAAGAACTTTAAAAAATAACAGAAAGGTCTTTTTAAAACAAAAAAGGGAATTTATAGATCTTCCTTGTATTTTCAAGCTGAATACAGCACAGAATGAAAATGATGCAGCTAGCATAGAAAACGCTGTTTGATATCTTTGCCAGTAGTGGTTGACTCAGTGATGGATACAATGCAACACCAACATGCTCATATGTACATAATAATGCAACCTGTCAATATTTAATTGTAGATTAAGCCTGCAATCCTACATGATATGGAGTATGAAGCTGCTCCATTAAGCAGAATTTTGTAATTTCCAACACACCAGCACATTTTCAATGGTCTTTTTTTATTGAAAGAAAACTATAAATAATATGACTGCAAACAGTCTGATTTGTATACTGAATGATGAATTAACAATCTTCAAATTTATGAAAATTTATTTTTCTAAAAGTGGTGGTACAATAAGGCCTTAATTCAATGTAGTCCTTTTGAAAAGTTGTGTAACCTGCACTATCAGAAAGCAAAGAAGATATGGTCCCTTGCATTTAGGTTCCCTTTTCAGAAGAAAATAAACCTAACATGACTTGCATGCAATATACAATGTAACTGCATCCAATATCAATTTAAGTACAGAAAGTTACCATTCTTAAACTATTGAGGAAACAAAATTTAAGGATAATATACATTCCTACAGCTACAGAGCACTACACAAATTAACAAAACAAAACGAAACAGGAAATTTTTTAAAAATGAAATGTTAAAATAATGTACAAGAAATGAAATACCATGCATACATTTCACTACATACACAATAAGCATATATATTCTAATTGAGAAAAGATGTCTGGTGGGATTGTATAATCTCAGAAGGTAAGTAAAAATTCAAGCATCACTTTATTTTTTAGTTAGCTTCTTTAAACATCTGCATCCCATTTTAGTTATTTTTATATAAAATATTATAGAACATCATGATAATATACATTTTGACCCTTATATGATGACCAAGATAGTCTCAAAATTGATATTTGCACCATTCAGCATTACTAAATGAAAATGTTCCCTTTCCCATAAACACAAAATTTTAATACACGAAATTCTGATCTGACCTTGCATAATAAATTTCTCCAGAAATCATATCCAATACTACCATGGCAGTAAAAAAAACCTAATATATCAGATCTCCAATTTTAAAGGCAACATTACTGAGTACTCACATTGAAAATACATTTACACTGAAAAGATTATTGCATGCCTACTATAATACAAATTATGCTTTATTACCGTTCTCACTTCATCAATAACAGTTAATAAAAACTATTTGCACCTTTATGTTTCAGATCTCCAATGAATATACCACAAAAACAAAATGCTGCCCGAAAACTTAAAAACAAGCAAAGTTATAAATGAAGCTTTAAATATCCATTTCAGTGTCATGAATAGGGTTGCAACATACACCAAAGTTAAGACTCTAGTACATGAAGTGGTTGATTCCATATGTCCTCCAGTGATTGCTGTCAGCAGAAAAGGAGGTAAATTCCATGAAAGAATGAAGCAGAGTATTTAAGTTAATAAAAATCTTAAGTGCTTTATTTAGGCTACATCAAGTATATAGCGCATATCACTTTATTAAAAGTAGGTCATGGGAATTACATTTCCTTATGTTCTAATAAGAAGTGACATATAGACCTTGTGCACACGCGCACATACTCTGCTACAAGCCCTTATTGCTTGTCATGAAACATGTTTTTAACTTAGGGGTAGTGGTTTTGAAATATTCAAAATGGCCATCTTCGCTTAACAGGGTTGAGACAGGTGCTCAGTTCAAACGTTATCTTAGATACATGTTTATTTGCATTTAAAAAAGATAGAAAAGAAAAGTCCACCTAGTAACAATGTATGCATCACAAATGGCCATACTCTGTACAATTTGCTTGATGGGGCCTTAGACTTACCAAACTTCTTTCAGACAACTCATGTTTGGAGAAATGCATTCAGGGACTGTAACTCTTCAAAATGACATTATATGCTGGGTATCCAACTTGTTCAACGTCTCAGCAATATAAAGCTACACACGACAACTTGGACTGATATCCCAAAGTACACATGTGCTGCATGAAGGAGACATTAAGAGGATGGTCCATTTGGGGTCAAAACACTTCTAAACACAGCCATTCAAGGTCATAATGATAACTACATGCCATATTTATGGAAAATTAGCAAAGTTATACTGTGAAAACCAAAAAAGGATGGGCAATAATGGTCAGTAATCTCATAAATGATGTGTGGAACAATGGAAATCAAACTCAATGTGTCAACTGAAACCACTCACCAAACTTAAGCCAACATGACAAAACCCCTTTAAGGCACAATTCAGGTCCTCAGACAATGTCAAACCAACTATATCTGATATGTTCTTCGAAAGGCAACAGACACCAAAATATGTACAAGGGTTGCAGAGTCATGCTGGTTATAATGTAGTGGATGGACAGAAAAGGAGACTGCATGGCCTAAATAAATCTGCAACCAGTTGTGAAAAGAACATGAAAATGAAGTGGAATCAAGAATTACACTGACAATGAAATGGATACTAAAAAAAAAATGTTGTACAAATGAGACGAGTGATTAACACTGCACGAAGAAAGTCCATCTGAGAAGGCAAGTCTTTCATTTTCAATCTCTTCAGCACTTCCGAGGTTGATGCTCTTTGAGGTTGATGTTGGTGTACATTGCAATTAAAACGATTATCTTCACATTACGGAGCATTCAGACTGAAAAAGAAAAAAGTGAAGATTCTACTGCACCAGTGAATTGGCAGAAAATGCATTTTTCATGTCAGTGAAGTGCAATTTCAGTCTTGGTATTCAAATCAAAATCTATTTTGTTTAATTAGGAAATTCAAGTACTCTTTAAGGACATTTTCTTGCATTGTACTTAATGGTATATAAACTTATAAAGAATGCTGAATACTTTATACAGTCTGCAAAAATATCACAAGCATTCTCATAGCTCAAGGAAATTCAAGGCATGGGGGTAGAGGTGCATTCATAATGGTCAGTTTGGGACTTTGCAGTCTTATTTGCCAGAGTTTTTCATCTTTAAGTAAGCTAAATTCATTCCTATTTTATGTATTACATTTCATTATGCTTTTCATGCTTGCTAGGAGACTTTAAAACACTTTTACTTGATCAAGCTGAGGTTTTTAGCTCTACAGGTCTCAAGTTATAATGACAATGGAGAATTGAGAGACAAAATCAAATACACAGATTTTAAACAGAGTTCTCAGACACAGATGATTTGCACTTGGCATTACTTCCAAGGCATTTCCTCACTGATTTCAAATAAATGTTTCCAGCAACAGAATGACTTGAGGTGTCTACAACTACTATTAACCCATCTTTCGATAAACACAATACATAGTTCTTAGTTTATCATTGGGCTTTACCAATACACAGTGTTTATTACTTATGGCAATCTTGTCATCTTGACCACTTTTCCATTAGCCTTAATTGAAGTCAACAAAGCATCATGTCATTTACATAGCGAGTTAATTAAAATCCCAAAGTAGAAAATAAATATGCAGGCAAGTCACCCAAAAATAAACAAGTGACCCAGGTTCTTAGCTTTTTAAATTTATTCTCATATTTTCTTTCTCAATATTAAAGTCAGTACTTAAATGCATTAAAATGTTTGCATTTGTTTCAAAATGCCAACATGTTTCTTTAACACAGATGCGACATGAAAGTGCCTAAGAAAATAAAGGACTAGAACACAAACATTACCAATTATAGTGTATGGACATACAAGTTACACTATACACCCTACTTGGTGGGGTATAAAATTATGAATACAAAATTCCATACTCGCATTTTGTATACTTAATTTGTATTATTTACTTTTCTTTCAATGATTATTAATCATGCGTAATTGTAATCTTGACCTGACCTTGTTCAAAAATCAAGTAGTATAGGTACCATTAAGTTTTATTTTGGTAAACAAATAATACAAAGCCATTATTCTCTGAGTGTGGATTAAATATAAGGATCATTATTAATACAGGCAAACATATTTATCTGGATCTGGGTATAGGTTATTGAAATTCCTCCATGAAGAAATATAGCTTGCATATCTAATCTGATGAGAAGTATGGACTTGTAGATTGTTCTTCAGCAGAGCAGAATCAAGATCACTGTTTTCATGCATTTGATAATACAATCACTTTATTGTATTGTGTTTACAAACCTAGCTAATCAATATGCAAGCTAACCTCATTCATAGTTATAGTGTATGTATGTATGTATGTATGTATGTATGTATGTATGTATGTATGTATGTATGTATGTATATATATATATATATATATATATATATATATATATATATATATATATATATATATATATATATATATAAAACCTCTAGAGTGCTCACAAGAGAAGGCAACAGATGCACAATCACCTCTCTAATATATATCATTTATGATCTAAACTCTGAGGCCTCAAACATGTGGCCCCTAGAATTATTTTGTGGCCAATAACGACAAAGAACTTGTAAAATAATAATGCAAATGTTTTCTTCACAGACAGCCAGTTTTGATAAAAGTTTGACAGTTTCATCATGTAGTCCTTAATTCCAATAATTCAGCTGGATTCCTTTCATACAAGCTACTTTTGCTGTACCAGTCTTCAGTGACATGGCCCCAAGGCCTAAATGGTGAGTTTGAGACCCCTGATGTAACTTCTTCCAGGTCTTTAAAATACAAAATTACACACTATATCTGGCCAAAATATGATCTGAAAATTAACCTTATAAATATTCACTAGCACCGCTAACCAGCTGCAAGGTTACTGCAATAACATGTGTGGATGATCTCATGATCACGGTAGCTGTGGAATCATATTAACAAACTAAGGGTTTGTTGGTTTGATACCTACCCTGGCCAGCAAATTCTGGAAATGGATTTTATCTCCCATTTCCTCAGCATGATATTGCTGATTAATGGATATACTCCTTCATAAGTCGAGTTAAACTGTAAGCATCAATTTTTTTATCTTCTATAGCATAATGCCACTCCAGATCAGGGTCTACGCTGTTTGTTCTACTAATTACTTCTAACAAACTGCACAGATCCAGATCACTAAGTGCATTATGCAATGTTGGATCTGGGTATGTGCAGTTTGCACTTTGACTCAACTTGTGGATACATACTATTACAAAGTGTTGTTAAAACGAACAAAATATCAACTAAAAAAAAAAAACCTCTCATAACAAAACTTGTACAAGATCACCTTGATGAAAGCCAACATACCAAATCAAACTATGGAGCAGAAAAAAGGACATCCAAGTGCTGTCAAGCTCTGCCATACTGATGCAAGATTACAACAGCTCATAATAAAAGTCAGAGATCTTGACAACACAAGTTTACAGCCAACTATGATCAGAAATAGTATTCACAAGCAAATCTGGAACAAAATCACCTCATTCAAATTTATCACTCATAATCAAACCTAGAAGCACAAGAATATTTTAGTTCATTCTCTATACATATGAAAAAGAAGGTACAACATTTTTGTGCAAATAACAAATCAACAATTTCTGGCTTTGTACCCAAGTTTGATCTCTGGTTCTGCCACATGCACAAGGGTTAGGGTTTACCATCCACAGTAGATGATTTCCATCACAACAAAGACCATTTCATGTAAACATGAGCTGTCACGAGTGTTTGTTACAACTTATATTACTCATGCAAAATAAACTTTAACATTCATTTTTTTTGGTGTGCGACTACATTAAAATAATTTTTAAAAAACTAACAAAACTGGATTAACAAAGAGAGGCATACTTAACACGGATACAAGATCTTGATAATTTAATCATCCATACTATATTCATTCAGAAATATGACCTACAATATGACTCAGCCAAAATCTTGATATACTCTTACTTAGAGTGGTCATAAACAATCCACATTAGGACAAGCAAGTTAAAAACTGTCACTAGTGTCACCAGTTTGGTTCACAAGACAGAAGGAAAGATGGACTGATGAAAAGCATGGAAAAATAGCCAGCTCCAAGAATTTCATTATAATCCATGTCACAAATACTCTACATGATCAAACAACTTACCCTTTTACCTGCATCTATCTCATCACCACCACGTACTCTGGACCTAAACTGAGTCGACCTTCGCACAAATTTTGTAAGAGTTCTACTTGCCATTTCCTGCAAATAAACAGAGTTCAAACATGAACCCTGGAAAGGAAAATTTTTTCCTCTGTGTGTGTGTGTGTATGTAGGTAGGTAGGGTGGTAAGGGCTTGAATCACAAATTAGCACAATTATAACTTTACAGTGCCATTTATAATCTAGAAGTAAAAGTTAAATTTGTGTCATTGAGACAAAAAAATGAAAGGTAAGTATTGCAAAATAAGATTACTTTTCTATGTAGTCTCTAGCAGGGCACGGTTGACTGCAGACTAACTTATGGGCCTCAATGACCTTTAGTCAAGGTATGTGGTTTTCAATTAAACTTGCAGTGAAGGTCAGTCCTTATCTGACTTACCATAGCCATGATCTCTGACACTGAGCACTCCAAATCAATAGCTCCATAACAAGATTTGGTGCCAGTACATGGTTTAGAATAGACATGCAAATTCAAGGCTATCTACAATGTTTTGGTCCAGGCCGGTGATGTAAAATTAATGATATTATGCAGAGACCTTTTTTCTTTTTTGGTTAATAACTTCAACCTGTGGGCCATTATGTTGGCGACCTTGACCTTCATAGGCTACTTCACATCTTTAAGTGAAAGCCATCAATGCAATGTAGGACTAATGTAAAGATGAGAACACACTTGAAGGGAAATACGGTGTTGAGTGGTGCAGGGGATGTGCATCATGCAAGGGTGGCTAAGGCAAAGTCACTTGGTGGGAGTCATGGGGAGCAAAACCTCTCCTGAAGCAGAAATGGCGCTTATGTTTCATCTTGTTGCAGATGGTATCCCATAAGAGAAAAAAAAAGCATTATATTGTCAACAAGCTATTCAATTTACACTGTTCATACTCAAAGGAATTAGTATTTTTTAAAAATATTTTAAGAGAACAAATCATTAATTTTCATGTAATGCTCAGTGGGTAAAAAGCAATACAGAAATATATTGATTTGACATCACTATGCAAAGGATAAAGTTTTAAAGTTTAATCACCGGACAAATAATTTATAAAGAACTGTAGTTCTCTGCTGCTATTAGTTTTGGTGTGACTTTAATTTTGTTAAAATGGAGGTGGGAAATGAATTCTGGAACATCTTATTTGCAGAGTTTAACAGTGACAACAGATTATTTTCAACAAGAAACTCCATTAGGATGAATTCTCTTCTGATGACTGAGATGATACTGTGTTGCATAAACAATGATCAACTATTTGCCCTCTATTTACATTCATTTGCACACTCAGTACATTTTTGTTCAGATGTGTCTCAATAGATCAGACTTTCCCCATTTTCTAAATCAGACTTTCCTGCTTGCAAAACTCATAATGTTCTCGAAGTCACATTTTTAATAAAGCAGGAAGCATAATGGAGTGTTCTTCCACATATTGTTGATTGTGACTAGAAATCCTTTCTTTCTTTCCCAGTGGTCTTCCTTTGCCAGCCATTTTTACATTCATCTCCAAGTACATACACTTCTATTCAAAAGTCCCCAGGTGGTAGAGTGGTAAAAGGTACTCACCTTTACTGACCACCGACATCTCACCTCAGCCCTATTGGTTCGAGTCTCAGGCTCGGCCAACGTGGGAATGTGAGAATGATTGCTAGTGGATTCATGTGTTTTTCCTCCATGAGATATAATGGCCACCATGCAGTCAAAATTTTCTACTTAAAATGTCACTTTACCATTAAGTTTACATGACAAAAATCAGATAAAAGGATTTAAATTTAAAGTATAGATTTCCTTCACAAAAAGGGAAAGAAAAGAAAAACAGATGCTGGCAGCTAGCTGAATTACTAAGTTCATACAATTTGTCACAGAAAAACAGAAAAAAAAACAATAGTAAAGTAGTGGATTATTAAAGAAAAGTAAATCCCTGATGGATAAGCTGTTCAAATTTCTCAAACATTTCACTAATGGCATTTCTTACAACCACAAAAAAAAATCCTCAAAACCTGCAAGACTATTTCTATAATACAAATTCCACAACTTCTTGCTAACAGGAAAACTGCTGTACATTCAATCCACTATGTTATTTTCCCTGCCCAACAACTCTTGTGCCTGGAAATCTGTGTTCCGTCGTGTCACAAAAATTGTTTGACAAGAGAAATTTAACTAAGGACAATCAATACCAATGACTTAAAATAAAGAAAAACAAAAGAGTCTTCAAGCTAAAAAGTTTCAAACTGAAATGCCTGCTACTGCATTTAAGTTGTCTATTAAGTCCTTCTCCTGGTCAAACTGAAATGCCTGCTACTGCATTTAAGTTGTCTATTAAGTCCTTCTCCTGGTCAAACTGAAATGCCTGCTACTGCATTTAAGTTGTCTATTAAGTCCTTCTCCTGGTATCTGATTCACACAATGATGGATCCTATTCAAAGAACATAGAAGTTTTTGTACACTTACAAAATTTAGCATGTTCATTAAGCAATACGAGTCCTTACTTGGTCTCCCTGTTTAAGAATGGTCTTCATGTGGTCCCCTGTGAACCATTTCTGCTCCCCTTTCATCACCAGGTTAGATGGTGGGTTGTGGGTCTCTCCCACCCCTGAGCTCCATACCTAATTAGGAATAAAATAGGTAATCCAGTTTTCCAAAAATACACTGTCATGTTGAGAATAGCATTAATACTACTAATGCTGGCAAGACAGAACTGAATATTACAACACCAATTTGTAACCTGCATTTCCTAGATGTTTCAATTAAATATGACAAATGTTGGTAGAAATATGCAATTTTCAATGGCAGCATCTACATTTTTGAATACAGGTAGGATTGCATAAAAAAAACACATCTTGAAAATATGATGCATGATTTGTGCAAATGGTTTTAATTAAATATGACAAATGATGGTAGAAAATATGCAATTTTCTAAGACAGCATCTACATTTTTGAATAATGTGAGAAAGCTTGCCAGTAGCTTCTCGTGGGTCGGTGGTTCTTTCCGGTGATTTCCCGGGTTCTTCCTCCACCATTAATACTGGCCGCCATGAATAGCCTATCGTGTGCTGAAAAATGGCGTTAAGCCCAACAACAAACAAACAAACATTTTTGAATAAAGGTAGGATTGCATAAAAAAAAATACAGCTTGAAAATATGATGCATGATTTGTGCAAATGGTTTGTATTTGGGCATTATGTTTATGAAATTATAAATCCAGCCATCATGCATCACAAAATAGACACTTAACTGATACATTCATTTCACCATTCACAACCTGATCCAGTATCAAAGTATTAAATACCAAGAGGATATGATTAAACATTTTTAAAAACCATTTTTAAAAATTGTTTCTATGTAAATTACAACATTATGTTTGCCACATACCTCTATATAAGATATCTTACTTAAAATGTGGTCAAATAGTACAGCTTCCATGCAAAGAATTATATACAGGGAATAGTGTAGTAATGAGTCAAGTTTTCTTCCTTTATCTGAAAGAACCATGGTTACACAAGGTTTCTGTTATACAAAACAACAAAAACATGAACATTTTGGTCTTTGGTCTAAATTAGACATTAAGTAATATATAAATATGCTTTAGAAAATGAAAGACAAGTCTACCCTTAATCTCAAACAGTTCCAGATTTAAGAATGATGTTGAAACCAGTCTTAGAAAATATGCAACTCCATTCCCACTCCTTCACCAGCACAAAACATTACCTTACATAAATAGAAGATAGAGATATTATATCAAACTCTTTTCCCTACTATGATTGAGGACTCGTTACTAAAGTTAAGACACTGTCTTTAAGAACTACTCATCTAGTTTTCCACTATCCAAGTTCATTTAATTCACTTAGAAGGAAAAAAAAAACCATTTAGGACACAAGAATGAATATTATTAAGGTCAAAAGCCAAGGAGTCATAATCTATTATGCTACAGAAAGGTATCTTTTCTTAGTTTCATTGTTAGAATAGTTGCATAAATACAAACTTTAAACTTAAAACCATGAGATTTTTTATTGTTCTGCAAGTTTTTTGTACGAGTCCTCTGAAAAAATTAAAAACTTACTGTGACATATTCACCAGCTCTCAGTATTAGGTTATGGTGGAACTTGTATATTGTTTCTTGACTATCAGCTGTATGGACCAACAACCAGCCACCAATAGCTACATCCTGAAAATACAGTGAGAATATTTATAAGCTCCATTCTACAACTTAGTTTAAAGCACATGAGTGTATTCATATTTCTCGTTTTGGTAAGCATTACATTTCAAGGTCTAACAAACAAGAGTTCCTGTCAACCTCCAAAAGACGTATATGCCAATCAATACTGGCTGAGCAATTTTCAGTAAGGGGCAACAAAATGACTTTGACTGCTATTGTTGCCTTGGAAAACATGAATTTGAAAGTTCAGAAGTATGGCCTGATGCAGCAAATGCAACATTATGTTCAACTAAGCATATTTGGCCTTAATAACTTCCAATTCGATTTGAGACAGAACAGTTCCAAACCCCATGGAGGTCAAAGGTTTCATAATAACTCTCAGATAATTTTCTGGTTGGTTGCATCACATGACAGACCTGCGAACCTGTACAAGTCTGTCTCAGTACGGAAGTTTACGTTTTTTTCCATAAGACAGACCAGTTTTCGGTAAAGTATAACAAAATATCAATAACTGCTATTGTAAAGCTGGAAAATGTAGCCACAATAAACATTATGTTTAAATGAACAGTTTGTAAACTACATGCAGACTTTATTTGCCACTAGTACAGTAGCCAAAAAACTTTAGTTCCAAACCCTATGCAACTCTGTTGATTTTTGCTATCTCTCAACTTAACGTAATTCTTGGAAATTCTTTTTCCATTTCATGTGATGATGGCAATTCTATCTCCCACCATGAAACAAACTCAAACTGGCATGTGATGTTCAATAAACATAATTGTGTTCTTTTAAGCTTTTATTCACAAGAATCTGAATACACGTTTTTATTCCTGTGTGTTGATCATTAACCATTAATACTTTTCTAGATGATTTTTTTCTCCCTTCGTCTTAAATATGCATCGTTTTCTAGATGCCATTATAAAAAATTATATAATGAATACTTTGATCATGCAGATGCATCACATGAACAAATAGGTGCAGTTTAAAGCACCATGGGTGCTGCTGTAAAGTTAGTCTGGTTCCCTGACTAATTTCACTAATTCTAACATGAAATCTGGATCCAAATCAAACAAGGATGAACCAATTATCCAGATTTTTTGGCAACAATAATTTTTCCATAGCTTTTCCTTGAATGCTGCAAGTCCGTATTTTGAGGGTAATATTTTTTAAAGATTTAAGGGGAAAATCAAAAGGATTTGCAGGTCTGACATGACAGAGGCAATCATCTTTCCCACAATACTTAAATCAAAATGATGTCCAGTAATTGTCATATTTCCTGCATTTTTCCCAAAGAGTATATAATCATTTTTACACTGCATGCCGACTGCTCCAGTGGTCTACTGGTTAAAGCATCCATCTCCGACATGTGAGGTTGTGGGTTCGATCCCCAGCTAAGTCATACCAAAGACTTACTAACAGCTGCCTTGCTGGGCGCTCAGCATTAAGAGGTTAGCATTAGGACTGGTCAGCCTGGTGTCTGAATAATATGGCTGGGTGATATGATGCTACATGTCTGCTGCATAATGTCCCAGTGCTAGACATCACTATAAACTGACACACACTGCCGACATCGTAGCAATATGACTGAAAATTTTTTAAAGCTACTTAAAAGATCCAAATCAAACACACACACACACTGCAGGCCGATTATATAGACTTTGTCACATGTTGATCGTTCACTAAGATTTTCTAAAGTACACCTGTTTTTTAATGAACTTTACATAATTTTTAAGTCTGTGATACACTTTCTTGTTTGCTGAATTTTATGTTACTGACTCTCTCTGAAAAAAAAAATGTTGGTGTCCCACTCAAAGTTTTCCCCCTTATTATATCAGTAGTGCATCTAGAAAATTGAAGTCTTCTGTATTAATATTTCCTATATTTATCACAGAGGTAAAATATTTTCTTTTCTTTCATCTCAATTAATATTTTATTCCCAATTGTAAAATAAACAAAAGAGTATTAGGCCTGTCACAGAACACTGAAATGCTGGTCATTAGTATGACTGCAGTATACTATGGTATATACAAAAATATGGTGAAGCAAAAAAAAACTTTTGGTACCTCGCTCTACAGAGAATCCATTTTCCACAAATGTCTGTGTTATTGCCACAGATTTACATGCTTCTGCTGTGTGGTATCACGATGTAACAAGCGTAGTTAAGTCATGTCTATGCTAAACTGCTGCTGTCTATCTGATTGACACTGCTTTAAATGCTTCTGTATTGTGTAATGTTACAGGTGCAATTGCTACTGATGTACTGTTACATGATTCTGCATTGTGTGACAGGTGGCTGCAAGAGTAGTTAAGTCAGGTTTATGATGTTGCCATTGTGATTGCTCCCAATATAAATGCTTTTGCACCATCATTATCAGTATATTAAAGCAGGCATGGCATGAGGCAATAGTGCCCAGCGCATAACAGACATTTGCCACTGTCCCATCCCATTAAAATATTTGTTGATAAGCACGCAAAAAATTGATGCAAGTTATGACCAAATAAAAAGATTTTCATCTGAACGAAGGTTTTGTTTTTGCATAATATTTGCACTCCTCTGAAAACAGCTATCTGTGCAATCGCACTGCTCACACACAGCTTGTGTTGGCCCTGGTTACCAGTGAAGATCTTTGCATCTGATGTTAAATATCAAGCTACAATATAGTTAGGTAAACCCTCAAATTTGTGCATATAACACTGTAAGCAATTTAGTCCTTTAACCTCACAAAGAGAGTGCAACACAAAAGGTTTCTTAACTGAATCAGCTATGTTATTCAACCACACTCGGCAACACTGTACCAACATATGGCTGGCATGGGTAATACACTTTATATATAAAGAAGCATGACTATCACATACCTCTTTACCAGTGTTGTGAAGCTTGATGAATTTGCCCTCCGGATCAGTCTCATAAACTTCTACAGTACCACTGGCTTGTGCCTCAGAAGCAAAATCACTGCCAGATTTTCCTTCAGTAAAGGTCTCAACAGATTCAGACATCGTAACACGTTTCCTTTTCAATCCACGTGCTGAACCTTTCTTGGGTGTACTAGAGTCTGTGCTTTCTTGAGACAGGTTTAACCTATAGACATTATAATAAAATAGTAAATGTTAACATGTGACTTAACAACAGTGTAAAACTATTATTTACCTCTTTTCTAACTTGCTAAAAACTTGCCAAAGTGCTCAACACTTAAAGGACAATTTTAACTTTAGAATTTAAAATGTAAGCAATTTAACATTAGATGTTGAAATGGTTCTATAGACTTCCAGCCAAAAAAATTATAAATTCACAAAAACATATCCTGATGCCTAGACTAAATCATCTTTTGAACCTAAAGCAACATGACAAAATCATAAAGATATGACAATTTTTATTCCACCCCACTCACACAATCCTCTAATGAAAGCAATCTCACCAACTGACTTTAATCTACTGATCATGTTTACACAATTTAGTTCATCCCAGAAAACCCATTTGTTATGTCCAATATTAAAATCCATCAATGGACTCTTCTGATGGAATTTGTTAAAAATAAAAAACTTTTCAGCAAATATAAATGACCAACAGGTGAAAAACAACAATAATGGGTAATGGCACAGAAGACTTTTATAAACTGGGTGTACATACTGTGCCTTATGTTTTAAACAACAAGTCCACTTCCAAGTTTCCTGGGTCACTAAAAATGTGTGAATCTGAATATGCTGGGTCATGCTTAGTGAACTGGAGCTAATGACTTCAAGAGATCTAATTGGCTTTTATTTCCATTCAAGAACATAGAATAAAATGCATTTTAGCACAAACATGTCTGTCTGGTGGGAAAGTCAAGAGCAACTAGCATCTACATTAAAAAATAGTCATCAGAAGAATGGCTGATTGCCCAGATTGAGAAGAACTCTTACAAATTAAAATCAATATACGTTTGTGACCTTGACCTTGTGTTGAATGTAAACTCAACAGAGATCTGCCCTAACCAAATGTAAGGCAACTATGAAACTGAAGTTGTCTGCAGGAAACTTGAGTAGTAGATTTATCCTGTGGAACCCAATCTTGGACTACTGGATCCAAAAATCGCCAAGGTTGTGCCACTGCCATCAAGTTTGATGAAATATGTATCATAGAAACTTGATTTATGGAGCAGAAACCAATATCTTTTAATATCAGCACCAGTGATCTTGACCCCTCAACTCTGTCTAAAATTCAATATGAAGCTGCCACAAGCCAACTGTAGTATTTATATAAAATTTAACCAAAAAAAAAGATGTCGGTAAACCAGTACTTCTGAAAAACCACCACCATACCCAAAACAATCCAACAATTGATTATATTAAATGGCAATAGTGTGATGGATGAACAACCTTTTTTTTTTTTTATAAACTCTTGATGAAAACCCTATGTCAAAATGACTCTCCATAGAAGAGGCGTAGCAATAGCACGATTTTCAAAATCACACCATGGTGGCCATACTGGATATTAAATTGGCATCAACAAGACCTCTTAAGAAGTCGTCTGGTTAAAACCTCATGCTGATAACTTTTCGTGGTGGCCATATTGAAAGTCGGATTGGTACATTTATATTTAGGACCAACCAGACATGTCTTTTAGTAAAAACACCTTTACTGAGGAGAAATCATGCTAACAAGATGGGTTGTCTGAGCTAACCATTTTTATTTAGAAACAACTAAAAATGTTTTTTAATTAAAAAAAAAGAAAACGTTTTTTGACCATCAATTCAAAAGTAGTGATCAAAACTATTTTTAAAATGGCTGCTGTGGTGGCCATACTGGACCATTTTCAGACCAAGTAGACACTGAAAGAAGAATTCTGGTGAAAACACATCATGTGACCTTTCATTCAGAATTATCAAGAGTAAGACTTTCATGGCATATCAGACACCACATGAGCAATGTTTTTATTAAGGACCAACTAGAGAGTACAAATAAGTCTTCCTGTGTAAACCTGATGCCTATCTGACCTACCATTTAGGAGCAGTAGTGATAAAACAATTTTCAAGATTAGATTGGTAATGTTTTAATACAAGACCAAATAGACATACAAGTCTTTTAGTAAGAGCCCACTGCTGATATAACTTTCCATTTTAAAGCGTGTAGCAATAACAAGATTATCAAGATGGTAATTGTAGCAGCCATATTGGACATCCGATCAGCACCATCCACCCAACAGGACATCATAAAGTTTCTGTGGCAAACCACATGTCAATATGACCTTCACTTTAGCAGTAACTGTAACTAGATCTCAAGATAGCTAGCATAGTGGCCATTCTGGATAACAGATCGGTACCATTTCCATTATGGATCAATTAGACATCACAAGTATTTTGATGAAGGCTCCATGTCAATACGACCATCCAGAGACTAGATTATTAGAATGGTGGCCAATCTGGCAGAAAAGACCGGCACTATTTACATTCATTCATAAAGTCTTCTGGAGAAATTCCCACACCAACAGTAAGACAAGATTTTAAGATGGCAAACATAGTGACCATGCTGGAAAGCTTAATTTGACTTTGATAACCAGTTCATTCTTAAGAATACCTAGCCTCCTCTCCCTCTAGCAGCCTTCTGTAGGCCTCAATCTCATTGTCCAGTCTTATCTTGACATCGAGAAGATCCGCATATTCCCTGGTTTGCTCGTCCAACAGTTTACGCAATTCCTCAATTTCCTGATCCTTTAGTGTTATCTGGTTCTCAAACATCTCTTGATTGCTATCTAGCTGTCCCTCTAAGTCACGGATACGTGCCTCATAGGCAGCATTCTGGAAAATAAGGTAAACTGAAAGCAATCTGCAATATGTTAAGCTGTTTCCACTCTGATATAAAATCTGAAAGATGTTGCAACTGAAGGTGTTGCAAACAAAAGTAAATTTTTTAAAACATTTGCCAGCATAATTCACTTCAAGTTAATAGCATTAATGTCTAAATAAAATAATCTGCATCAGGAAACATGTGCCACTACTTCAGAACTACGAAACTGTCTTTTATGAAACCATAACCCAACAGTCCTATGCTGTGACATCTAGTGAAAGATTCCAGTTTAGCCCAAACTGGAAAAACAGAATCAATCATTATTGAATTCCATTTGTCTGAATCTTTCTTTTGCTTCTAATCCATGTTCCTTTTGTGAATTTCTTTTAAGTCGTTTTTTTTTATCAATGGCAAATAGGTAACTACTTAATCACCCTTTTGTTGAACACTGTTAACTTATGCTAACTGGACAATGTAAAAGGGAAATGTATTTTCTTTTATTATTTAAGACAACTTTTCAAAAAACTTGTTTTATTTATGATTAACTCTTATTTATAGATTTTCTCTTATCTGAACATATAAAAGTCCCAGTTTTCACCTGGATTATGTGTACAGCGTTTGTTTAATGAATGCAAGTCATTTCTTCCTCAATGATGATCTTAGCTTGAAATATTAGGAAAGCCATTGTAATTGTGCTATATGTATTACAAATGTTTTTTTTGGTAAAATTTTTAAAACTTTTTCTGCAATGGGGAGAATTCAGTATAACATAAACCTATGAGTCGTCATGGTCCTCACAGGTTACTTCTCTTGCCTAAGTTGGAATATTGGCAAGTATTGTATTTTTCTTGTCATAAATGTTGCATTTGATGGCAGATAAGCACCATTTGTAAAAATTCAAAGCCAAATATACCAAGATGTTTTCTGTCAAATTTGGTTCAATTTTTTTAAGCAGATCTTTAGAATTCCTTTAAAAGTATTACCATATTTAGTACCGGTGGTAGATCAGCATTATTGTATGAACACATAGAAGTTACATGCCCAAGTATGGTCAAATTCTGCAGTTCCTGAGAACTACAAACTGAATTATGTTTTTTTAAAGTTAATGCAAATTTTTTTCTATTTTGAGTAGCATAAGGGGTATTTGAATATTGTACAAACTTAAAAGCTCTTCATGCCAAGATTTTGTCAATTTAGTCATATTCTGTTGTAATTTCTGAGAAGCCATTTATTGGGTTTTCAAATTTTAACAATAGTGTATGCATATGCTCTCTGTCAAATTTTGGTGAGCAAAGTCATTTCAAGTTAGGTTTTATACTTCTATTTTTCGATTTATAGAAACAATGGTCATTATCTTTTAGCAAAATCTGTACAGAACAGAAAGATACTGTCAAATGGATTTTGAGGAACCTTTTAGAAAAGATTTACAATTTAGTAATGGTTGCCATAGTTGATTGTGGATCAACGTCATTTCTACAAACTGAAATTTCATTTCGTCAAACTGGATAAAATTATGTTGAGCAGTTTCTGAGGACTAGTCATCTGTAGTGGTTTTCTATTCTCAGTATCGGTGGATAAATTTGTAAGCCCCCATGTCAAGCTGCTTCTTGACAATTAATGATGACATTCTCTTCAGTGATTCTTCTGAAGTTATTTCAGTGGTTTTGTTTAGTTATCAGAAATGGTGATAGTATTGGATAACAGATTGGTATTCAAGGAACCAATTGGAAAGGTCATGATGTCAGAATACTATCTGTAGAACCATAAGCACAATGGTCAAGTAGTCTTTCAGAACTAATTTTAAATAGCAAGTATTACAGGAACACAAACTGACGATGCACAACAGATGGTCAATTAAGGTCAAGAAAGTTAAAAAACCCATTATAAAAAACATTTGATTTCAACAATTTTCTGCCAAGTTGTGTAGGCAAAGAACATCATAAGCTCATAACCTTACCTGTGCCTTCAGCTTGGTAACTTCTGAGCCCAACTCATCTACTCTGCGTCTTGTGATTACTAACTCATCTTTTGCTGTGCTCCCAAGTGACATACTGCGATCCAGTGATCCCTGGAGCTCATTCACCTGCAGAAGCAAAGTTAATCAGATGTGATTGTATAAAATAAACCATACTGTGCATAAAACACATACCCCATAAAAAAGGTGTGGTCCAGAGTCTCAGAAACTGACAAGATAACACAATAACAATTTAAATGAGAACAAAATGCTTTCTACTTAATCATCCCAATAATATTACACAAAAGAAATGCAAGCAAAAGTCACCAAGAATTCATGGCAAACTATCTGTTTGCAAGGTTTGCATTGGAATATGGACTTAATGGAAAATAATGAAATTCGATAGAATTTCATTTTTTAAAAATTAAGTCTGTATTTTAAAGGTCATTTTCATTAAGACTTAGCAAAATTAAAAGGGTTTGCAGGTCTGCCTTAGTTGCTTCGGCCATTTCCTACAAGGGACAACACTGGTAAATTTGTTAGAATACTGACAACATTGAATATAGATTATATATTAATTAAGAAGTATATATCAAAATTGATCAAATACCTTGCCCTCGTACAGAATTTCAACCTCCTCCCGCACCAACCTAAGCTGCTCCTCATGCTCAGCCCTCAAGTTCTGCAGCATTTCCTGGACCTTGTTCTCGTAATCCTGATGAATACGAGAATCAACTTCCTCTATCTCCATCGTAGTTCGAGTACGAGTCTCATTTAACTCCTGAAATGCAAGATAGCACAAAGATTAAAAAATATTTGAGGCATAAACATGGGTTGGGTTTACTTCAACAGTGTGTGTGTATACACGTGTGTGTGATTTGGGTTTTTAAGGTAGATTTTAAAAAATTTCAGTCATACTGTTAGCAATGTTTTGGGGCATCATGCTGCAGACAAGTAGCATTATGTCCCATCCAGTCACATTATTCTGATACCAAGCTAAGCAGTCCTAACACTATTTGCTTGATGCTTGCTAAACACTAAGCAAGGTAGCTGCTAGTACCAGTCTTTGGTATAATTTGACCTGGGTTTGAATCCATGACCTCCCACATTTGACATAGATGCTCTGACCACTTAGGCCACTGGAGCAATCATCGATTAGAGGAAAATTTAATTTACAGGGAACAACAGACTACAATACAGCTCAATATGACACAATAAAATATACTAAATACACATTAAATCATTTAAGCAAACCTTCCTCAAAATGAAATATTACTGTCAATTCTAATAATACAAATTTCATAGTTTAAATCAACAAGTTCACTTTCATTGCAATTTCCAGAACAGGCATACAGCAAAGATTGTGGTAATAAGGTATATCAGTATACTAGAGTAAGGTATAATCCTGGATGAAAATGCATTGTTAATCAAGGTTAATTGTGATGACATGAAACATAAATAACAGTACTAGACGGTTGAAAGTGTAATAATGCGATCCAATGACCAAAAATGGCGACAGCCTTGTATTTATGCACATATCAATGACAACATCATCAGCTTGGCAATGCGGACTTTTGTACATGAACTACCCAATGAATATTGATATACAAAAGTTGAATTTTATCCCTGACATCAACTGATGCATAAAATAATATAACATTAGAATCCTGGCTATACAGTGTCCTCCAATTAGTACTGGAGGGCCAGAACTAAGAACAATATCCCAGCCTGACTCGTGTATTACAGCCAATAACATGGGATCTCCTCATCTTTTGACTTGGATCCAACATCTGGGTGGGAGGAGGAAATTTTGTAATTGTAACAAGTATTACATAATTAAATTTATTCCCCCACCTCAATTTTAATAACTGCGCAACCTACAGACCATGATCTATTTTAAATACTTAATTGCAAAATAGGGTGAGGCTTTATGAATTACTTATTCATGGCCATGCCCTGGAGGAACATGCACATGCCTGACCTATTATTGCATTGCCGAATTTACCAGTTCTGACTGAGGTTGATGGTCTCAACAACTCTGATTTAAAAAAAAAAATAGTTTACTTCCCCTTAAGGTGCAATTGTTCATTACTGTAAACTGGTAGAAAGCTTGACACTTGTGCCACTACTATCGGGTATTTTATCTAGTGCGCTAAAGATTTGAGGTTTTAAAAAAAAAATAGAAAATTGAAAGTGACAGACTGCCAGAAGGCAGATCTCACATCACTGAAAGATGAATGATTCAGGTAGGTGTACATCTTTGCTGTCTGAGATGTGCTGCTGAAGATGTGTTGTCTGAGATCACCCATTGTGTAATGATGCCTACTGTGGTTAGTCTACCCCTGTAGGGCGAGAAACAATGCTTGCATTTCCAAATTGCTCATACAAAAGGCTATTTCTTCCCAGTGCTATATTCCTGAAGAACTATTCCTACTGGTTCCAGGTAATCGCCCCTACCTGATGCAGTTGTATCAAGAAAGAAGTTGAATTCGGATGTGTGAACTGGAAGCCAGTTACAATTTAGCCACCAGCTCAGTGGTTGCAAAAATCAAATTCTAAGAGGGATATGAGCTAATATTGATCTTTGTGTGGTCTCAAGGTTGCTTGAAGCAGGAACAGGAGAAGTAGAAGGTAAGGTGCACCTTGGGGAATAAAGGTTGCAGTAAAGTTAAAGTCACACGAGAAAGCAGGTAAGGTAAGCTGACAATATGTTCTTTGTCTCATGAGGCAGCAAGATTTTGTCAATCTTGTTTTTAGAAACAAACCTGCTGAAGGCTGATGAAATTCAAATTGTCTGTGGAAGAAGATTGGATTGGCACACTTCCTAAGTTCATTGGAAAAAATGCAGACAATGGACCTTATGGTGCAGGTTAGAAGTATTTTTCCCAAAGAAGTCTATGGCAGAAAGGTTAAACTTTTTGCCTTTATTTTGACACCAGAAAGGTCTAGAAAAAGAAACATGGACTAGTTGTTTTCCATCCAGCCTCTTAATGCAGCCTTCTGTATAAGGGCTTGTACCTCTTCATTAATTGAGCCCATTTGTAAAGGTGAACGAAAATGGGGATCTGAGGTAGTGGAAGTTCTGAAACAACACCAGCAGTAATCCTTGAAGGTGAACATGATCCAGGATGCCCAACCAAACCATTTCAGAGTCTACATGAACCCATGGAAATGGTGGGTAAAGAGGGACACTGCAATAAGGGGTGCAACTCTCTATGACAAACCAGACACGCCGCCCTCACCCCTTAGAGATTTATGCATACTTATTGCTTTTATAAGTGGCAAAAAACGATTAAAATGTGTAACCTATATATTACATGCCAGAATTACAGTAAATATGAAAAAGATACATTAATGTTTGCTACTTAGTTCTGCAGCTGGTCAAAATTCTTGTTATAAAAGGCTAAAGATCTATATGGATCTATATGGATTAGAACCAGAATACACTCACTTCAACTATTAATGTACATATTTAACTTCTCTAAATGATCTTGAAATGAAATTCTGCAATGAACCTGATCATATGCTCCAAGTGCTGTATTACATTACTCTCCAATTCTTTTAAATTTTGCAAAGTGGTGTTGATTTGTCCTTTTTTCTAATCTAATATGTTTCAAAGTTTTAAAAGGTCAATCTGCTCTACACTTTTCCATCATATAATGTTTAACATCTGGCACCAATTTCTTTGAAAGAATAGATTGTTCCACTAATTAGCTTTCCAATATAATGAATCTGTGAGGCCAAATTCATATTTAAAGAAACCCTTCTGTTTTCTTGGAAATTGATCACATACAGTTGCTATATATAGCAAATATGGAAAGTACCTGTATGCTATTATTATACAGCAGTCATTTTTTAAAGAATATGTTCAGACTTATGAGTGGAATTAAAGAGATGACAATAAAAATGACAAAAACAACTTTATTGCTTTTTATTTACAATTTGGTCAAAAAGAAGCAAAAATGATTAAGCCAATAACATAATTGTTGGTATGTATGCCCACACTTCCCTCTTTGGGAATGGGTTACCTTGGCCATATCATCTGCTCATCTAGCAAATAAACAGGTGAGAATGAACTTTGAACTGAGATCATTTCCATGACTGCTGGGGCTGCACCTAGTTGAAATGGTGGTCAGGAGAAGAGTGCTTCATGGCAGTTTCAAGCTCTTGACAGGGACTGGCATTGTCAGTCCCTCAAAACCTGTAATGCCACAGAGGGAACGAGACCTCAAAAAAGCATCCCCACCTCAAAAGGCACAGTTCTTTGGAGATTCTTACTTTGGTCCAGCAAGACTTTCAATGTTGCAAAAGTAGAGTCCCTGCATAGGTGATGGAACATCCCATTCCGTCGTTACTATAGTCTCCAGCAAATGCCTAAGTGATGGCATCGATTCTTCCATCAAGAAACTGAACGAGGCTAACGAGAAGAGGTCGACATGCAAGGTGATAGTGACAAGAGTAGGAACCTCAAACTTCAAAGCTTCTTAGGTTTAAAATAGGAGCAGAACCCAGGACCCAACAAGCAAGTGGACTCTTTACTGGATGCTGAAACCAGTGGCTGATGTATATAAGAGGGGTCAGACCACTTCTTCTGCTATATGACAAACTCTTTGTCAACGGGACAAAAACATCTATGTAAACTCCTTGACCATTATGAAATACAAGATGAGATGCTCTCATCCAGTTCTTGCGAGAGGAGGGAGGGAGTAAACTTCAAATACACACTTGTCAAATTTTAGGACTTCCTCCTCCTCCAACACTCTGGACTGCTCTCATTTGTTCCTGAGGAGACCAACAATTGTTCGAAGCAAAACATTAGTTAGAATGACAAGAAATTTTGGAATCTAAAATGAAAGTGATTTTGCATAAGCACAATAGCACACATTTAAAGCATAGATAAAAAAGGAGGAATGATATTCCATATGTTGGCAGTGGCACTGGATCTTGTTATTTTCAGTTTTAGCCATTGCAATATAATTATTACTTTAGCTTAGATGAGGACTACAATGTTATGTTAAAACGTGGACAAACTGCATTCCTGCACCCAAGAAAAAACTCGGGCAATCAATGGTGGACAATAAAAATCATCAGGTATGACAAATTATAGACAATGCAGTATTTTGTTATATCTATGTGTTATATAGATTATAGACAATGCAGTATTTTGTTACATCTATGTGTTATATAGATTATAGACAATGCAGTATTTTGTAACAAATTGAAGACTTACCTGCTCATAGACCTGAGATTTAAAGGACAATTCCTCCTTCAGGCTTTGAATTCGATTCTCAAGATCAACACGAGCCAGAGTTTCATCTTCCAACTGTTTCCTGGCTGTAGCCAACTGGCGCTCCAGCTGGGCCAATTCTGCACGGGCACGCTGTAAAAAGTGTTTAGAAATTTCTAATGTAATCAATGATTACATGGCTCACCTCTAGGAAGACCTTTAGAAGTCTCCAGTAGCCAATCTAAACAGTAATTATCATGCATATAAAAAAATTCAGACTAAAGTGATCCTGTCCTATAACCTGATCCCTGTGATATAACATAGGAGAAAACAAAATAATATCGAGAATGCCGATGGATCAAAAGAATAGTACATATGAATAGGGTCCAACTTTACATTAGCACAGTACCAGCTATACAGTACCCGGCAAAAGTAGGTGACAAAGATACAGTAAAATAAAATTCTTACAATAAAATGTCCAAGACCACTTCCACTGGAAGATGTCAAACCACATATTTCATGGAAAAAAGTCATGTCTGATTTAGTTTCCTCTCAAAAGATGTGTTAGTGTACATTAAATATCTGTGCTATAACAATGAGCATGTGGGAGTATGGACAGGAGTAAGGATAGAAATGCAGACACTGTTATTTACATTTACAAAAAGTTAGAAACAATAAAATCAATGTCTGCAAAATGTAAAATATGGATCACATTGACCTAAGTTTGTGATGTATGTATCCATACATGCCAACCTCTTATAAGGAAAAAGCATAATCCAAGTGGACAAAAAAGTATCTGAGCAGAAAAAGCATAATCCACATATAACATTCAATAGGAATATGTACAAAACGCATGTATATTTTGGTGTCAAGAAACATCTGTTTGAACAAAGGACCAAAGTTGTATTCTACCACTAGTTGTAGTGAGTGTTCTATTAAGAGCTTTGTAAATAACGCCCCTGTATTTATAAAATTTGTTTCCATAATTTAGTTCTGCTGTAAAAAGGAAGTTACCTTAGTATTGGAGTTAGTAAAATGATCTAATTCAAGGCGTTTGTTTTACACTATGACCAAAATTAAAATCCTTTCCACACAGCCTGCAATGGACGTGAAGCTACCCTAGAATGGCATTGTATTGTGTTACTCATGTATTCCTCTCTTGAGTCATTTTTTCTGGGTTTTTTTCTTTCTAAATCCAGCTGTGAAATTTATTTAACATTTTTGCTATAACATATGCATCGACAAAAATATATAGGAAAATGTTACTGTCAAATTCCTACAGAATGGTTCTGCACCTCACATTATTTTTAACAATGAATATGTGAGCAAAGATTAAAATTTAAAAAACCAGTCTATTCTGTCCTAAGCAAGCCAGCTGCTATAAATAGAAACAAGTCTTCTTGGAAATAGGGCAACTGCTATAAATAGAACATAACACATAGGAAGGTCACCGCTAGTCTACAGACAAGTGAATTTTTTGTCATAGTTACACAGAAGCAGTCTTTTCTAGAATATGTTATGTGCAATTAGTGGGATGTTAATAAAAATGAGAAAAGAAATTATTAATTTTTTGGATGGGGGATATACTGAAAAAAATCGCATTCTAATTACATTTATGCATAAGGCGTAATTTAGTGAGAAAAAAAGCGTAATGATTACGCCAAAAGCATAATGGTTGGCATGTATGATGTATCCCATCAAGTTTCATGATTCCATATATAACTGTGTATAGTGAGCACAACTACCCCTATCTCATCATGAACTCAACCAGAAACTTGATCTCATTCATCCCAAATTTCACTGAAAGGGGCAAAAAACCATTTATATCAGGAGTTTGTCAGCTACAATTAGACATATTATAGTGTGTCAACCACAATTACAATAACCTACTTCAATGTTAATCACAATCACACAGTATTTCAACTACAATTACACATACCTACCTAGTAGTACTCTAAACACAGGCCAATCATTATAAACAATGCTGAATGACCAAAAAGGTGCAATGGACTGCAAACTTTATCAATTATAATATGTAGTTGGGGTTTTTTTTATAAGGTTTTTTTTGTAGGTTCTAAAAGCAGTCAAACATTCTTGGTTATCTTATGCAGAGTACACTGAGGCCAAGTGTCTTTCTCAAGGCTGACAACATGGTATCAATAACACAACTGTTTAATTATTATAACAATGCTCCACCAATTAAGCTATCATGACTCTCCAATCACATATATACAATTAAAATGAGATGAAAATGCAAATAGAAAAATTGATAATGTATTAAACAAGGAATAGCAAAAGATGATAAAAGAAAACATGATTGTATTTCATGAATGGATTTAAAATTCTTTTGAAACCATACAATTATATTTGTCAAGGCAGTAGTTAGAATGACAGAAAAACACAGCTACTACTATGAACTTCATCATTACCTGTGATGCATCTTTCTTTAAATGAAACAAAATGTTGACAAACACTCAGCTGCAGTAGTTATTATACATCTTGGTTTGGAAAGACCAAACATACTTGTTTGTTAATTATCAGTTATTAAAAATTTATATTACCATTTTCATCTCCAATATCATCTTTTGTCATTATATCCCCACCAAATTAAAAACCATTAACCATAACATCATCCTTCAAAAATAACACAATCACCATCATCACAACCATCTTTTCCATCACAACTGTAATAAAATCATACAAATACCATGATCTCCATCTTCACTATCCAAGGTTCCGATAACCCTATCTACACCTTGGTGAATCAAAGAGATATACTGGTGTTTTGTCCCAGATACGTCTATTAGATTTCATATGTTACCTCCCTAAGTAAATAATGTCAATTAACTAATAGTGTGATGCAGTGTACATCCACTGAAAACAGTGGTCGCAACTAACTTAAAAAGGATACTTGGAAAGTTTAATATCAAAAGTATGATTATGTACCAGAGCGTGGCCATTACTGGTGTATTTGAGTGAAAAGTATTTGTGTAAACACTGCTTATTTGTCAGTCCATTCAAGTTGTGTGCTCCCCTTGTCTTGATCATTTAGGAACAGTGTTCAAATCTCAACAACTTAACTTTGATTGGATGAATAGGCTTGCTGTCACATTCAATGAAATTCAGACTCGAAGCACAGAAATATCTGTTTGATATGTCACGGTGTAGATAGGGTTATCTGAATCCTGGCTAACAAAGATAGATGAACTCCATCAAATATTTTCTTTAACATTTCTCATGGGATACTTTTTCTATGGATCAATCTTATTTTTCTTACTGCAGCTTCTGCTTCAGCATGTTTTCTCTGATTCTCTGCATCATCCAGTTTGGCCTGTTGATCTGCCATCTGGGCCTGCAATTCAAGGGCTTTTTTCTCAGCATTTTTGGCATCACGATCTCGTCTATGATATCTGAAAAAAATTAACAATAAAAGCCGTGAACAATTTGTGCAACACAAAAGATTTCACTCAATAAATTTGTTTCACTGAGTTTTATACAGAGGAAACGAGGAAACCAATGCCAGGAGAAAACAGGTAATCAGGTGGTTTGTGGGTGGGAGTGAGACTGTAGTCCTGTAAATGATCACATGGAATGCTTTAAAATCTTATCCTAACAAGCAACACCCATCAACATAAAACTATACTGATTCAGCTAGTACAATAGATGAATGTATCAGCTTCATTCAAACTGTATTTACTATGTCAACCAACAGAACATCTCTCCTAAATTCACTTTTAGAACGTTTTACCCCATTCTTTATCAAGTAATTGGTTTGTGGGGACAAGATGGCTAAAATTATCCTGCCAGCAAGATTTACAATGAAACAAGCTTCCGAACATGTCATGTTAATTTTCAATGCATTATTCAGGTCAGAAGAATAACATTACATACTCAACTATAAATAGAGTCCAGCTTCAGATCAAGGCTGTATTGTTTATTCTAATTATTACTCCAATCCAATTAAAATCAGATCGCCACTGTTGTACATAAATAGCGGACTGTGACCACTTAGGGGCCAGGTTCTAGCAATCTTTGAATTACCCAATGGAAATGCAGCTTTCAGAAATCTGAAAGTGAATCAAATTGTTCGGCCATATTGTTCAGTCTCCCAAATGCAAAGATTCATCTGATTTAACAAATTAGGCAACAAAATGAACACCAGAACATGACCCTAAACAGTTGCTATCAGACCTTCACACAGTGGAGATCTGATTTAATCATAGTGACTGATTACTCCTAACAATCTAAATCAGTGACTGATTACTCCTAACAATCTTAATCATAGTGACTGATTACTCCTAACAATCTTAATCATAGTGACTGATTACTCCTAACAATCTTAATCATAGTGACTGATTACTCCTAACAATCTTAATCTTAGTGACTGATTACTCCTAACAATATTAATCATTGCAATTGATTACTCCTAACAATCTTAATCAGTGATTACTCCTAACGATCTTAATCATAATGACTGATTACTCCTAACGATCTTAATCATAGTGACTGATTACTCTTAACAATCTAAATCATAGTGACTGATTACTCCTAACAATCTAAATCATAGTGACTGATTACTCCTAATAATCTAAATCATAGTGTCTGATTACTCTTAACAATCTTAATCATAGTGACAATTACTCCTAACAATCAGCTAGACCAGATCTGTTGGCACATAATGACAGCAGATCTGGATCTGTGCCGTTTTCACTCTTACTTGTGTTACAAGAATATGCATTTGGAAAAATCTTAATTTCCTTTTTTTGTCCATTTTCCCCATACAAAATTAAATATTCAAGGATTTATGTCAAAGTTGCAGCTCCATATACTAAAGAATCATGTGTGTGTATATACACTTAACACACCCACACACTGTATACAGTCACCTGGAAATGGATGGTAAACCATAATACACAATAAAATAGAAAAACATGGCTTGCCAAGTTATAAGGCCAGCTAGAGATATTTAAGCATTTTTCAATGGAAAGAAATGAAGAATTTATCAGTTTCTATTTTATTAAAGTATTCTTTTATAGTGCTGCATACTGGTTTAAATTTCTGAACATGAAACATGTTTTCCCCATCTCCATCTGTGAATGAGATCAGCTGATATGCATCCACTTGTTGATACTACTCAGTGATATAAGTTCCTGAGCTGTGAAGGATAATTTACATGTAGTGCAGCCAAAGGGTTAACTTTTAAGTATCAAAAACCATCCACTTAATAATCAAAACCTGTAATAGGACACATCCCCTCATCCATTCAAGGACCACTTGATCACCCTTTATCAGAAGTAACAAAACTTGGCAACCCTGGTATATTCATTTCCTTTGAGTAGGTTTGGTATTGTGGTGTGTAATCATAACTTATTAATCATTCAGTAATGTGTGGCTTTGTTCTAAGTTGGTTTCACCATTTCATTCACTGAATCTCTCAACCAAGGCTAAAATTTGTAAAGATCCATTTTCATTATAAACAGAAATAACTGCAACAAAACAAACTGATCTACATGTATTTTTTCTTAGACTTTTCCCATCAAAGAAGAATTTGATAGCACACATTTTGCATGAAAAAAAAAAACATTTGTATCTTAAGGGTTTTGAAAATTTCTTACAAATTGTCAAAGAATTGCTAATTTTGTAATTTATGTACAATGTTGATGCACAAATGATTAAATATGCAAGGAATATTCAACTTGTGTGATGTCATAAAATTTCACCCATTAATCCATAGTGTATTACATTTGATAGACCATCTTGAGTGGCTTCATTCTGGTCCTGAGGTAATTAACAATTACTTGGCTGTATCCCTCGTTTTAAATTTTATATCATTTCCCACAGGAAAATTTAGATTTAAAATCTGCAACTCAGAAGCTAAAAGCTTTAACATCTTTGCTGGCAGCTCATAAAACCAAACTTTGAGTCTCTTAATGCAATCAACTTGCTAGTTGGCAAAAACAAAGTGGTTTTTACCTTTTCCACTTAAAAGCCTCTAAATAGAGAAACTTTAATGTTCTGTGTGTAATAAATATTCTTTTGAACCATATCAGAATAACAAGAATGTTTGGTCATCAACTGGTCTTTTGGTTTTACAGCACAGCAACACTATTTAGGTGTTTTTTTTAGTGCATAGGCAATTGAAGTAAAGTACCTTGCCCAGGGATGCCAGAGAAACAGACCTAGGTAAATCGAACCTGCACCTTTTTTGTTTAAAAGTCTAGAATGGTAACCATAGAGTAACTATGACTTCTGCCACCAATTGTCATCCACAAGGGCACATTAGAAATAGTATACACACCTGGATCTGCTTAGGGTGGGAGTGTAAATAAAACCAGGTTCCTATTTCCTCTTGTTTTCAGGATAAAGTTTTCCTGTCCCTTAAAAAAAGTGCAAAAATCTTGTGCAACTGAACAACATGTATACACATACTCATCATCCAGATTTTATTCAAATGCCCCCTTATCCTTCCCACCTTTTGACTGGTGGTCATCTTACAGCAGTAAATAACACAAATAACACAAGTGTGAAACATAACATGTACTTCCTTTCCATAGCTATGACTAATCCATAAGAATTAACTGTGCAGCAAGTTAGAACTTCATGTAGCTCCCCTCCCACACCTTGAATTCCTCCAATTAGAGATAGTGGGTGCAGACTCTCCCATTCAGATTCCTTTCTGTAGCATATATGCATTTTGAGCCTAAATACAACATTCTCCAAGCAATAGGGTTTGGTACTTGTTGAATTTTTGAACAGTGATAATTTTTTCCAAAACATGAATCTGTTGAAATATACTGGAAAAGTATGACAGAAGTGTAAAATATTAAAATTGTGGATAGAAGAAATCAGTTTTGTTCAAGCTGAATTGTTTTACAATATCCAAGTAACCCATGCGGATCTTTGAAGAGCTTACCAGACCTGAAACTGAAAATAAAAGTGTGGGTTCAAATCATACCATTCGATCAACACTGGTTGATTATCACAACTACCTTTGGAAAGGTGGTTCACTCCAACTTCAGTGACACTTAATAAAACTACTTTATTACCATAAAAAATCAAACCAAAACAAATACTTTTTCTGAGAACACATCTCGTACATTTTTTTGTCATCATAAACAAGTATTTCTTTTAAACCATGATCCAGATGGATAACCTCACTCATGCAGATACAATACACTCCTTCAATTCTACTTTAAGATCTTTTGATATAAAAAAATTATGTGTTCCAATTCATTTTAAGCTGGACTCTTGGCAGTTATTGGTTTCCTAATCGTATAATTTGCTCAATCTTCAAAACTCTGCTTGTACAACCAATGATGATGACATGTCATCGAATATGGTGGTCCAGTTTGTTGTCCCAAACTTCACCTCTATGGTACATTTCAGACAATAAAGTAACATTTCATATTTTCCAGCTTTCATGCAGAATTTAGGCATGAAAAAAAATCATACCACACCAGTTATTTTTGCCTTTTCTAACATTAATAGTGCTAATACAGCTGTAGATCAATGTCAACTAGAAAAAAGTGCAAAGTGTTGTTGCTGATATATAGAGTTTAATGCCAGTTTTCAGCACACAATAGTCTATAAACGGTAGCCAATGGTGGAGGAAGAACCCAGGAAACCCCCACCCAAAAAAAGAAGAAGAAAAAAAAAAAAAAAAAGAAAAAAGAAAAAAAAAAAAAACCCACAGACCCACAAGAAGCTACTGGCAAGCTTTCACATTGGCAGAGCTCGAGACTCAATTTACATTCCCCCATTTAGCAATCTATGAGCAATGATTGAATATTCATACATAAAATCTGGGGGAATAGGTTTGACCAGAAAATTCTTGCATCTTTAATTGTAAATTTGGTGTGTTGGCGACCATGGTTCTGGTAAAAAGAAATGGAATTCAGCCGAAACAATGTAACTGAATGATCCAAGTGTCTCTTGTGGCCAGAGTATTTTCAAATCCTAAGCATAAGTCAGAAAAAGCACTACAAATGTACAAAATATGCATCACCCACTCTATCAATTTTTAAAAGTGTAAGCTATGAACTGATATATGGTGCCTTGTACTAGTTAAGCAGCTGAAAATAATTGCTGTGGATACAGAATTTATTGACCTGATTACAAATTGCCAAGCAACCATGATTAATCTAGGTAGATGGATGCTAATGACAGAATCCAATTATATTTCCAACATCCACTTCTGTAAACAAAAAAAAACATCCACTTCTATCAATGAAAAGAGAAAAGCAAAATTGAAACATTAAGCAAACTTGGGTCTTTCAATCCAGCAGATAACACACTGATACCACTTTCCATAAAATACTGTTTCTTTGTGTTAAAAAAGGTATTCTTTTTACTGCTAGGTGATTGATAAAAATATTCTGGTTTTCTTTATTCAATCTCCATCTTAAGTAATACAATATGTTGAACATTTATGGTATTATTGGATAATTGCTGCAAGGAATATGAAAACCAAATTTGCATAATTGCAGATGAATAATACATACTGATTAAGGACAATATTTACTGACCCCTTATATTAATATGTATTCATATTTCACCATTATACCATGCTCCCTACACAATTCTATTCAACAGCATGTACATTTTTATGATCTTGCTGATATAGATTTAAACAGAATTTAAGTAGTATATTGGTATCAAAGACTGTTATATTAATGTGCTTTATAGTAAGGGAACCAATGTAGAAAGAACATAGGTACATATAAGTTGTCTAACTGTACATTTATGAATTTATTTTAATTCATGAAAGAACAGGATGCTTACTAGGAAGTATGGGTGTTAATATCATCAAATTTTGCTTCCTCTAAATAATGAGTTTCTCAATAGACTTGTACCCATGGATTTAGGCGCATGTAATTTATATTTATCCAATTCTTATAAAAGGAAATTTCAACCTGTATGTATTTATAATGCACATTGATTTCACCCAAAGCATCAGTTCTATTTACATGTGACTGACCTCTCACATAATTTCCAGCCAAGTGTATGTTGTCCATTACAAAATGACTATGTGCCAGTGACATTTGCTGGAATCCCATTACATTGTATTGGCCCATTATTATACATATGAACTAGGCAGAGACAAGAGGTTGGCAAGTCTTGTATAGGTGGGCATAGCTGAATCAAAATGAGATTCTTTGAGATTATCCATGAAATAGCAAACACTCCTTGCTAACAGATCGTGATTAAGTCTTCAGTTTGTTGTTAGTGGTAAACCTGACTCTTCAGTTTTGAAATTTATTAAGAACCCAGTTTTTAAGTTGTATACACTACTCAAAAGTAGCTTAACCATAGCTTCATCAGGTGGGCAAGCTTATAATAAAACCAACTGCCTCTAGGAATGGAGACAGGGAATATGTCAGGTACATTTTATAATTGGATCAGGGTTAATTGACTACCAAGTCTCCAATATTCAGCAAAATACTATTACTTGTCCATCAGGTAAGATTAATGGACATCTCTTACCTAATGGATACATTGCTCTTGTAACTTGTGATATGAATTTCAACCAAAGTCTAACCCCATCTGTGCCCCAATGCATTGGGTACCATAGACACAATGCACCCTGTGGCACTGATATAATGAAGGTATTCCAAAATTTATGTACAACTTAATTACATGATTCACGGACTCCTTTAAAGTGAAGTGACACCTTTGGCAATGGTGTTTGTCTTTGCCATTTTCCGGCAGGCTGCATTATATGATGTTCCAAGATGAAAGTCTTGAACATTTTGTAAGACATTTTTTGATGTTCTATTTTAAGGATCTGAGTCCTTTTAGGCTTTTATCTGGTTTTCTTTCTGGGGCATTTTTGCAACAGCTTTACATTTAAGCTTTTGTCTCATGATGAATATTTACTTTCAGTTAGAGGGGTTGGTCTTCAAGAGATTGTGGCAAAGTAAATTTTGCTCAATTCTGGTTAGCTTTGTATAGCCAGGATAGTGCTGATGTGGCATTATACTCTACCTGAATTGGATATAAAGACCTAATGAAACATTTGGTAATCCACTGGTATGCACCATGGAGTTAGGGGAGCGGAAGTTAATGCTAAATTCAAAGGTAGATCCTAATGAGACAGTAAAGAGCTTCAACTGGCAGCTGGTGATATTTCGCTGTATATTTTGCAAAAGTTTTAACCTATATTTACAAGAATTCAAAACAGTCGATATCAATATCTATCGGAAGATTTATAATACATCTCCATATTTTACCAATTACATCCCTCCAACATGACACACAAGTTGTGTAGAACTGAACAATTTTTTCAGTCATTGGTATGAGTGAATGTCGTGACATTGGTCAACCTGGCTCTACAGGCCAATTTTCTCAAATAATAGTTCATCATTATATACCATTTTAAAGTGCATGAAATTCTCTACAAAGCCTTATATTTTTTAATTGAAAATATTCATATTTAAAATATCCAATTCAATTCAAAAAGAAGCGAACTAGTAAAAAGTTTTTAAAAAAATATAAAACTTAATTTCAATCCAATTCTTCTATTTGAAAGCATCATTTTATATCTAATAAAATGTGGAGAATTTTATGCTGTTTAAAATGGCCTAATAATTTTAAAATCCATCAAGAATATCAAAAGTTATTACAATTTCAGACCTGTTTACCCATAAATTTTCCTGTCAGTATTTTAAGCAATGCCTGTCAGTATTTTTAGACCGAAGTCAGTATTTTCAGCACACAAATAGTAGATACTATCAATATACCATAATGACTATACAGTATTGTGTAAATAACTCCTAGTTTACAAAGACGCTGGTATTCAGTTAATTGTGTGTTTCAAGACACAAATATGCAGAAATTGAACACCACTGACTTAAACATCCTGTTCATATTATAGTGATAAAAACCACAAAAAAATACAACATAATCAAATTTATTCTGTTGTTTACCTCCGTTACTTTCTCTAGAAATTCTGTTTTCTCAGCTTCACACATATCCATAACATTTTAATTAAAGCCAATTCTCTATTTTACATGGTTAAGGACGACTTGATATAAAACATTATGATAGACATTGTTACCACCCATCCACTTAGAAAAAAATAATTTTATTTAGATAGGTGAAGGCAATCTTATTTATCTGATAAAATCTAGTATCATCTTTGTCAATATTTACTAGAATGGAAATAAGGTTCATAAATTATTTTTCATTGCTTCCGTTAACTTGTCAGCTGTACTCAATGACAAATTCATATTTGCGATCAACTCACATAGAATCGCCTCAGCACGTGTTATTTGTTTTTGAAGTATGTTTTGATCACTGACTTCCTTTCCTTTCATCATTGACAAAATGTTTCTATTTCCATTCACTAATGATTTCAATTTTGTATGATTTTCCGATTCCACATGCCGTGATCAGTCATTGCTTCCACCATGTGCACAGGAAAAGTAAGTTGCAAACAGTGCAATGCACAAAATGTTCTCCTTTTGACGATGGTTTGAGGCATAGCCACAGAGTAGAATAAACTGGTAGAAAATGCTGCTTTCTGTGTTAGACTTTCCATTTTCATCATCAGTTTCGTGCTGAAACTTTCTTGTCGGCAGCATTTTCCTTTGTTTAACCAACTGGATGTTGAGAATGTCAAAATAAGTGATGTGGCACAAAATGCGGACGCGAATGCGGACCGAGGAGATGATACAACGAAACGAAAAAAAAAACGGCGTAAAAAAATAATTTTAAAAAAGTAATAAATAAATGCAACCTCAAATTGTATTTTCAGTTCAATGACCGTATGACCGTACGGATGGGCTTTATTCCGTACAAATACGGTCGGGTAAACAGGTCTGCAATTTTTTTAATTCACTTGCATGAAAATTTGGGAGCTTGTAGCTGATACAGATCCTCTTATGGAAATTTGACAGACGATGCTGTTCATTTTGATTCCTTAGTTTCATTCCATAATAAATTATATGCTGCATTAAAAATGCCAGTGTTTTGTTGTCATCATTGTTATTTCCAGGATCGATGTACAATTTCATAATATGCATGCTGGGCCCCGAGTGGCCAAGTGGAGTGGCCAAGTGGTCTACGGATCACTGTCATCTCACCTCTGTCTGCGTGTGTTCAGTCTAGGATTCTAGGATTCGGCAAATGTGGATATGTGAGAAAGCTTGCCATTAGCTTCTTGTGGGTCGGTGGTTCTTTCCAGTACTTTCCCCGGTTTCTTCCTCCACCATTAATACGGGCCACCATGAATAGCCTATCTTGTGCTGAAAAATGGCGTTAAGCCCAACAACAACATAATATGCATGCATATTTATACTTTCACAACTGAATTGTTTGAAAATATCATCAGTACATTCATATACAGAATTCAAAATGTTTTAAAAGGTAGGTAGTTATTGTAACTTTTACAATACAGTACCATATCACATGATTTGCTCTGACAATGTGAAATGTCAAACAAATTAAGTGCAAAAGGTACATTACATTGCACACAACCATACTTGGAAGTTCCTGCCCTCTGACCTGGCCTTGCTTTTGCTCTACATTTGACACATACTTTCTTCTTTTGATACATCTTCAGAGCATCATGGCAAGCAGTTGGTTACGCTTCATTCACAACTGGGGCATCTGACATCACCAATGAGACTTTCAGCTAGATCTTCAACAAAATATTGAAACTATGGTTACTCTGGAATTGGAATCCTTTGCAATAACATAACCATTGTACATACATGCCATCAGAAGGTGGAAAAATAAATGTCTCCACCATTTTTTTGATCTTAACTGAATCATGTAGTAACCTAGCATCTGGTCACAAATATCCACCCCCCCCCTCATATGCGTTTGATAATCCTGAAGAATTTTGGTAACTTGCACAGGTTCTTTCTGTCCCTCAGTGTTTCTACAATCAACAGAATTATGGTTGTTAAATCATGGAAATTGGACAGAAATAAGTCAGGTTTTGTGTCCATCCACATACAATGCAACAATTCATCTTTCTGTTCAACACGGAACTAATGTTTTTTTTGCACTTTGATGTGTTTCATCAAAAGTTCTGCAGAAAGACCTTTACAATTGGAACAAACTGTTCCTCATGCATTTATACCTCTCATATTCGGTTCAATAAATGAGGGGCTTGTATAAAAATTATCCCTGATATTCTTGTGTTGTAGGTGCCCCAATAAATCAGTGACCACTTTGTGCGAGTCCCTTTCCAGTATTGTACTCCTCCTTTCCTGTGTACACCTGAAATCTGTGCATATAGCAGACCTGTTTACCCATAAATTTTCCTGTCAGTATTTTAAGCAATGCCTGTCAGTATTTTCAGCACACAAATAGTAGATACTATCAATATACTATAATTATCATTATGTAGTATTACACAACATAATGACTATACAATATTGTGTAAATAACTCCTAGTTTGCAAAGACGCTGGTATTCAGTTAATTCTGTGTTTTCAAGACACAAATATGCAGAAATTGAACACCACTGACTTAAAACATCCTGTTCATATTATAGTGATAAAAACCACAAAAAAAAAATACCACAACATAACCAAATTTATTCTGTTGTTTACCTCCGTTACTTTCTCTAGAAATTCTGTTTTCTCAGCTTCACACATATCCATAACATTGTAATTAAAGCCAATTCTCTATTTTACATGGTTAAGGACTTGATATAAACCATTATGATAGACATTGTTACCACCCATCCACTTAGAAAAAAAAAAGTTTATCTAGATAGGTGAAGGCAATCTTATTTATCTGATAAAATCTAGTATCATCTTTGTCAATATTTACTAGAATGCAAAAAAGGTTCATAAATTATTTTTCATTGCTTCCGTTAACTTGTCAGCTGTACTCAATGACAAATTCATATTTGCGATCAACTCACATAGAATCGCCTCAGCACGTGTTATTTGTTTTTGAAGTATGTTTTGATCACTGACTTCCTTTCCTTTCATCATTGACAAAATGTTTCTATTTCCATTCACTAATGATTTCAATTTTGTATGATTTACCGATTCCACATGCCGTGATCAGTCATTCCTTCCACCATGTGCACAGGAAAAGTCTAAGTTGCAAACAGTGCAATGCACAAAATGTTCTCCTTTTGACGATGGTTTGAGGCATAGCCACAGAGTAGAATAAACTGGTAGAAAATGCTGCTTTCTGTGTTAGACTTTCCATTTTCATCATCAGTTTCGTGCTGAAACTTTCTTGTCGGCAGCATTTTCCTTTGTTTAACCAACTGGATGTTGAGAATGTCAAAATAAGTGACGTGGCACAAAATGCGGACGCGGATGCGGACCGAAGAGATGATACAACAAAACGAAACAAAAACGGCGTAAAAAAATAATTTTAAAAAAGTAATAAATAAATGCAACCTCAAATCGTATTTTCAGTTCAATGACTGTATGACCGTACGGATGGGCTTTATTCCGTACAAATACGGTCAAATACGGTCGGGTAAACAGGTCTGATATAGCCAGTGGTACTTGCAGAAAGAGACCAAACCTTGATTCCCCACTTTATAGGCTTTGCAGATATATATTGTCTGAATGAAAGTCTCCCTTTGTATTTCACCATCAAGTCACATCTCCATTGGGCTTATACAAGGACATAAAACTTCAAATTCAAATAATTTATTATCCAGCATACTTTCTGGAGCCTGTCTGGTTTTCGAGCTGGTGCATCTTCATTATTATGCATGTGCATGCTAAGCCATATATGACTGAAATAATCCCTGAAAATGATAGTATTAAAATTGGTCTTGAATATCCTTTTCTTTTGTCTCCAAAAGTCATTCCTAGATGGAAGATGTAAAACAACCATGCACAAACATAAGCCTAAAAATGCATTCATTATCGAACCATCAACTGGCATCCATTTTGCTGCAAAAGGTGGAGGTGGGTTCTTTTTTTGTGCTCTTATTCCACATAAATGTTGGTTTCTGTAACAAGATGTTGCCAAAATTCTTCATTCCAAATTAATTCAAAATAATGACATGCCAATGCTTCTGCTGGGTGTTGAATTACTGTCCCTTCAATCTTGGTATACGGATGAACATTATGATAAGTAAAATTTTCATTCGTTTAATTAGCTTGAAAGCTCTTGAAGTCATCATCATTATCCGACTAAAAAAAAAGCTAACCAGTTATCATCTGCTGGACCCACTTCACGCAAATCATCATGATCACCACCATCTAAAACATCAACTTCACCAACAAATATGTCAATAATTTTCATCAAATTCAGCCTCTGATTCACTGCCATCATTCACCTCATGAAATGTGTCTGCCATGTTGAACTTCACACACTAAACCTTCCTTTTCAAATTAAATTTTCAATGATTTAAAAAAAAACTTTGAACATTGTGGTAGCTCAATGACTAAGCAATTGCATACCTTATACCCTATTTCCTTCTTAAGTACACATAAATAACCCACATACCCTACCAACCATGCAGCATTGTGTGCTTACATTATGCCATGATGCACCAGATTTTATTGAAGTACTACATGCATTGGACTTCCCTTATTTAGCTGCATTCTTGTGTTCTGGTAGGCACAAAGTGTATGGTTTTGGCAATAAAATGTAGCACCTGTCAACAGACTACAACCCTAATGGGAGAGGTTTTAAAATTCACACACTTATTGAAATATATATCATTCTATGATTTCTATGTCTGTTAAGCCTCCCCTGCCCCAATGTTTCCCATTCCCGTTTTAAAATTGCTGTAGGAGAATTTCAACATTAAAAATATTCTAATGGTTAGTATATAAAATTACAAAGTGCTTCAAGAGTGCTAAACCAGCTCAATTAAATGCACAAATCAATTTGGGAATTATTGTTTTTTTAAATATTTTACCCTGGGGGAAAAAATTGCTAGGGTGGGGAATGAAATATGGCAACAGTCAGCCGACCAGAATCATGTTTTTTTTGGGCAACTTTCAGCCAACCAGAATTATGTATTTTTTTGGCCCAAAATGTTTTCCTTAAATTTATTTCAACCACTCGCCCTCCATACTTGGAACCCTCCTTAAAAGAGACTGCCATTGCTGGTTATTCTTGCATTTCTCATATAAAATTCCCTCTCCTTTTGGAAGACAAGTGTTGGCACTTAGTAGGACATGTATTTGACCTCTACTGGATTGCCTGTGGGTTTTTGAGTGTTTTTTTTCTTCAAAGGGCTTAATGATTAATGGCTATGTAAATACCCATCTTCAGTTAACCACCAACCAGTTTTCACAAATCAGCTTTACAGCTTTTCTGCAACCTACAAAAACACTTATGAAATTGACTATAAAATGATTTTTTTCCACATGAAAAGATTTGATTTCTGCTCTGGTAAACATCAGATGTGATTGTGTGGGTGTAAGATAGGCCACCTTTAGCAGGTAAACAGCCTACATTTATTTGCTGAGTAAACAAGTTCTGGAGTATGCACTCATTCAAATGCCAAGTGATAATAAACTAAGGTAATTTTTTTATATGTTCAAAACATAAAATATAACTCCAGACTTTTTCCAAACCCTACAAGAGACCTGCAAACTCTAACAAGATCTTCTCAGTAAGACAGCTGATTGGTTCCTTAAGTTTGATCAGATTAAGAATGTATAAAAAAATATGTACTGCTATTGTAAAGTTGGAAAATGTATTTTTGAACAGAATTACAAAATGATGATGCAATAGTAAATATTATGCTTATCTGAAACTCTGTAAAGTTTACCTCTAGCACAGTTGCACAAACTTCAGATACAAACCCTAGGCAGCTCAATGGCTTGCTGCTGTCTATTGACATTTTTTGAATTTTTTCTTCATTTAACATGACAGCCATTGTATATATGACATATTTAAATTGACACATGATGTCCAATAATTGTGTCCCTTCTTACTTTTATTCAAAACCATCTGAATATCCTTTTTTTTATTCTTCTGTAATGATTATTCAAACTTTTTAAGAGCCATGTTTTCATGTCGCCCTAAACTGGACACCATTTTAAAACAATTATACGCTTGACAGTTTGATCATGCAGATGCTTAGCATTAACAAATATGTGCAGTTTGAAGCATGAAGTATTATTGTGAAAATAGTCTGGTTCACTAATTCCACTTATGCCAATATCAAACCCGGACTGAAATCACACATGAATGATTCAATTATCCTGATTTTACTGCAACAAACATATTTCTGAAACGTTTCCTTTTACTTCTCAAGTCCGCATTTTAAGGGTCATTTCATGACTTGTGGCAAAATCCTAATGGCAGGTCTGCTCACCTGGTACATAAATTCAAAGTCTTCATCTCTATTAATAAGCAAACTTCTTCCAGACCTTTTTAACAAATTATTTATTTGTTCAAAATAAAATCTTTGTATCATTTTATTTGAACTTTGACATTTAGTTGTTCATAAATATGCCTACAAATGTTCCCTTTTATTAGCAAACCCATATATAAAAATAATTATGGCCCTGTATCCATTTTACCATCATCTATTATGTGTCCATTTGAAACTTCTCAAAAAGTACTGTACTAATTTCAACCAACCTTGGCATGAAGCACAAAGACTTGAAAAGGAATTAAAATTTGTACATACTATTCCATCAAATAAGGTTGGTTGTTGTGGGCTTATATTGTGTACATGGCATCCAGTATATATGGTGGAGAAAGAACATGGCAAAAACCCTTGAAAAAAAAAATCACCAGCACATGGGAAGTTACTGGCAAACTTTCTCTGATAATCATGTAATCATGTTGGCCAAGCCCAAGACTAAAACCTACACCAAGATAAAATGTTAGTTATCTGTAAAGCTAAGCACCTTGGACCACTCTGACCCCATTTCAAATACAAATGATTAACTTTTTCTAAACATGTAACTCACTGACACAGAGGTTTTTGTTGCTTTTGCCTGAAATTCAAGTAAGAAACACATTTTGGGAGTTATTTCTGAACTAATACATCAACCTCCCAGAGATTTTTAGTTAACCATATGCCTTGTCATGTTAGAAACCCATATATAAAAACAATTATGGCCCTGTATCCATTTTACCATCATCTATTATGTGTCATGTTAGAAACATCATTTTTCATTGGCTATTTGGATTTTGTTTGAGCAGAAGGGTAAAAGTGGGAGTTCTTTTTTTGCCTAATGGAGCCATCATTTTTGTATCCAGACCGCTCTTTATTCCAGATACCCATAAAGTCATAAAAAACAACAAAAAAGGCACAAAATCAGATTCCAACCACATATGAATTTTTGGTGGAAAAAAATTCCAGTCCAAAAAATGTTTTCCTTCTGTAATTTGTAGTGCAATTAAAACTTCCAGATTATTTGGTATCATTGAAGAGTTACGTCAGTCTACCTTTCTATGTATAATACCACCCACTTTAGCGTCTTCAATGACCTTAACACTACAGACTTCAGAAGTAGGCTACTACCTCCTGATGCGTACATGAGGTGCCAGGGGTTAATGAGTTAAAACAGAAAAATATTAAAATGACAACTTAAACTGCTCTGAGCCTGGTGGACAAGTGATTTAAGACACTTTCCTTTACAAGTATCTCATCTTAATCACACAACAGGTTCAAGTCTACTTGGCCAACCATTTCAACTTTTTTTTGTCCATAATTTTTTTTTTAAGGATTAGGGTTGTGGGCCAAGTTGCAATGTAAAGACTATGATGGCTCCTAATGTACTTTAGTGGCTAAAGTCACAAATCACTTCCCAATTCCTTTTAAAGTCTATTTTCAGCAATGTTGCAGGACCTCTGGACTACACATAATGGCCAATCCTTCACCATCACTGTTTATAACATGAAAAAGAAAATGAATTGGTGAAATCATGCAAAGAAGCATTGAAAATAGTGCTGACTGCATCATTTTGAAAAACAGCTTCATTTATTTGCAAAAACTGGTGTTTTATTATTAATGTCCTATGTGTATCACCATGATATATAATGTACAAGCCAATAGTACACAACTTGTCCAAAGGGTGTGAGAGATTCAGGGATCTATAAAAACTGGATCAAAAGATAATAATTATGAGCAAAATCAATTTTACGAAAGATTTAAATTATTATTTTATTGGTCAGTTGTTTAAAAAACAAAAACACTTAAAAATGCCAACAGTGCTTTTTTGGAGAAATTCATAGGATGGCATATAGGGCATAACCGATTAGCATTTTTTTTTACAGATTTCCGATTCCGGATTTATGGCATGAAATTTTTCCGATTCCAGATTTGATTTGATTAATCGGAAATGCTAAATTAAAAGGTTTTTCAAGTTTACTTTTTAAACCCTGTTTGACACTTATCACACCGACGTCACAAGGGGAAGGATATGGCAGGACTATAGAAAAATGCAAAATGTTAGATATCATTTATTCATTGGTTTAACCATAATGATCTGTAGTACAGCTAAGATTCTGAACTATCTGGAACTGTAAATGTTTGTGGGCATGTGCATTGGAACTAAGGGAGATAATTATAAGCGCTACGAGCAGTAACTCCATTGTAACTATGAAATGACCTATATAAATTCAACTTAATAATTTTTATTATGCGAATCATTTGTTCCTGCATTGTCCGACTCCTATTAATCAGAACTACATACTATCTGGTGGAATCCGATTTCTGGATCAAAAGTCGGTTATGTCCTAATGGCATAGCATAATCTTCCTGCACAAAACAAGAATCACAAATAAATGACAATAATTTGACTGCTAATGAAAGTTGCCTTGTCATTTATATCCAACCCTGTATTCAGCCAATATTGTCAATGCTGCCAGATTATGCTTTGCAATTAACATCACCCAATTGAACATACTGCATCTAGGACCAAGTAAAATGAGATTTTTGTATTCACTCGCTGCAACTGCTGTCTGGAGGTCCAGACTGGCTATAAAATGAACACAGTGTAAGTAATCGAAGACTGCATCGTTATGCAAAGCAAAACACTTAAAAATAAAAAACTTAAAATATTAAATATTTACTATCTTTATAAGCCGATACAATTATACATTCAGTTTTTCTCTGAAGATGTAATGTGGATACCTAAAACTCTCCCCTCAATACTCCAATTTTAAATATTACAACTCATTACCTTTTCCCACAAATATATAAACATCAATTAGTGCAATTAGTGACTTTCACCTCATTCTGACTTTGGCTTACACACATACTATTGTATTTGTCACAAGGCACCTACAAATGACATACATTTTGTTTGTTTGCTTTTCATTTATGAACAAAAATCCCCCAACCATTTCTATGCAAATTTCTGTTTTCATTTCTGTATATGATTCAGTGTTACATGCACATCTTTTATAGACATGCTATTAATGGAACAGCTCATCCACAGTGCTCTCTATTCTAATGGGCAGCCATGATGTTTTTGGAAACATAAATTGCATATTACATATTTAATACACTTTTTTATGGCTTATTGTATTAATAATTATTATGAAGTATATTCTGGCACTGCATCAATTGTTTCAATCATGTGTAACACAATATTCTAGGATGACATAAAGGTTTCATGACAAAGACTATTAAAATCTAGATGTTTTTGGGAATCAGGGATAAGTAAATGAACATCATTATAACGCATCCAAGACTTTGTTCAGCCAAGTGGGACATGATTCGGCTCTCCTTAACAGATGACGGGAATTTGCATTTGGAATGGGGATAGTAGATTTTTGGTATCTTTTTTTATTGATCCATTATTTTTATTTTTTATTTTTTCTACAGAAGCAGAAAGTTTAAATAGTTTTTTTTTAGTAAACCAGAAATACTCATGCGCAACAAATCGGTATAAACGACTGGCAACTGGTGCAAGTATCTGAAATAGTCAACCCGCGAGACAATGAGAATCGAGTACATGTATATAAGGTAGTGACTTTTCTGAAACAAACCATATCGGCGTAATGGTACCTTACCGGCATTAGCATTTGGTAGCTTTGTTGCAATTGATTTCGACATTATACAGCGATATTTGTTTGGACAGAACTAAAAAGTAATGATAATACGTACTTTGCCGCCCAATCCTCAGCTTCTATTTTGTATTTATTTGCATCCAACTGCAATCTGGCCTTTTCTTTCGCCGTTTCGTCCAGTAATTTTTTCACATCTTCCAATTCTTGTTCATACAACGCTTTAATATTTGTGACTTCTCTTGTAACTGTCTCCTCCGTTGATCGAACTTGAGTGGAGAGACGGGCGTTTTCATCTTCTAAATAACGAACTTTATCGATATATGCTGCTAAACGATCATTCAAATTCTGCAGTTTTTCTTTCTCTTCCATGCGAGTTATTCTAGCCGGCGAAGGGGATCGGGTTCGCCTTCCCGGACTTGACGTCCCAGCCCGAGGAGTCTCACCCTCCGATGTCGTCTGCTGGATGTACGTGGTTTTTCGGGCAACTCGGGTCGCCATCTTCTTATTAAATTAACAATACCTGGATAAGGTGCCCGTAATCTAATCGCAGACAAGTCAAAATGGCCGTCTCGCGTGGTAACGCGCCTTTTTGTCACGTGACTGTAAACGCTTCAGGCTTGATTTCTTAATTTGTTATGCTTGGTAAGTGAAGATCAACGATCTGTAACTTTTTCAGAACCAAGGTAAGTCAAAATTAATTAAATAATTTAAAAGCGTTGAAATTGCAAAGATTTATATTGCAGAAAATGATTATGTTGAGTCAATTTCCTGACTTATCTTAATTGATTCCTGACTTGCCATCCACAACTATACTATGCATATAGAACGATTACTTTTAATGGAACTGTGATCAACCATTATATTTCTGAGTCTTTAAAGAAAGATCGTACTATTTTTTCGTATAGACACATTCAGGGACGTAGAGAGCGACCATGGGCCCTGGGGAAGAAACAACCGGGCCTCTCTTTTATATTATCAAAAAGTGTTGTTCGGTCCAGGACCCCTCACGGATCCGGTTGTCCACCCTGACCCTCAACCTCTTTTTTGTCCCTGTACGCATTGAGCGAACCCAAGAAACATTACCACAAGCTAATGTGTCAGTGGCCCTTCATAAATCAAGCAAATCCCAATATTTGGTCATTATAGGGTAAATGCATGATATGACCTCTTTAAAGCAACACTGATTTTACAGAAATAACAATGCGTAGTCAAGTAAATGAATACAAATTAATTTTTATTAATTGTGGTCGTTATTTACTTATCACATCACACCTGGCTTCAGCAGTAATTAAAAAATAAAATAAAAAAATGAGTAAAATTCATGCACACATAAAAGTCTCAAGACAAATCGCACATAACATTACAGTTAAAGTTGTACGATACTTATGATATGCAGCGGAGATCTAAGATAAAGCGACAGACACATTTGCCATGATCACAGTTTATACACAAAATGACATTAAAACAATAACAACAAACAAGTTCACTTTGTAAATTAGATTACTTTCAACTTTATAAATTTCTAGAATATAATTGGGAAGATATCCAATATGTATGTATGTATGTATGTATGTATGTATGTATGTATGTATGTATGTATGTATGTATGTATGTATGTATGTATGTATGTATGTATGTATGTATGTATGTATGTATGTATGTATGTATGTATTTTCAGAATTGAAAATACAAACAGAACTGAACCATAATGAAAGTTAAATAGTGTACTGGAATCATCAATTTGGAAGTTCTAATGCAATAGTTTTCATCTTGTAAGAAACATAATCTATTTAGATTGATATTTTAGATTGTTTAAGGTGACCCTGTGTCGTAATGTTCTTGTCGTATTGGATGTGTTTTTATTCACTTGTAGAGAAGTTACTCTTACTCATTTAAGTGTTTTACGCATAAATCGCTGAAAAATGAGTCGCAAAGCAGCATTAATATCATGCAGAAAACGCAAGTTTGACGGGACAATCACAGTAAAATATTAAAATACCATTCAGAAAACTATCCTTGCTTTAAGCACTTTTATCGCTTTTTTTCAAGAGTGAAAATAATCAGACTGGAAAAAATTCACAATAACAATATAGTTTTTATTTTTTCTGCTTGTAAGAAAGTAGTGTGATAATAGGCGCTTTGGACCTGGCTTACAAACTTACATCTTCTATACCCCATCACGTTACATGTACATGTATTACTTTTACCCCACTCATGACTCGTGAGTATATGCAGTATTACCAAATGTAGGCAATAAAATGAATTCTAACGCTTATTATGAATATCTTTAGTGTGTTTAATTTCTGCCCATGATTGTGAAGAAAATCTTGTAAACAGCATAACATCCAGATAACTTTGATCCATGATGGTAAATTAAACCTTACGGTAATATTTGTAAACAAGTTTACTTGGATCTGAGTTCTGGTTCTCTCCTTGTAATATCCTGGTTTAACTGATATTCTTCATGTTGTTTGCTAAAATTCCAATAAAAGACCTGAAGTTGTTTACAACTTAGAATGTTCTGGAAACAAACCTTTAACCCTCATCCTTGTCCTCTTATTATGCGTTAGAATTTTACATAAAGGTAGTGACAATTGGATTTTTTATTCCTATCTTAACATCTCTCTTGTGGAATCAGGTTTTCAGTTGTGTTAAGTTATATTTTGAGATGACTTAATTATTCAAACAATTCATTGGAATTACAAAATGTTCATTGGTTTTAGGACTAGATAACTATTTTCGGATTATTGTCAATTTTTTTAAAAGACATTCTATATAATGTCCATGCTATAAGTATATGATCAACTTCAAGATTTGAATTCATTGGAACATCACTGGAATTCATTCGAGAGACTCTATACTTTTGGACTTGTAATTGAACTTTTAGAACTATTTAAGATCTAATTCACAATAATCCAAGTTCCTTTTAAATTTTCACTGTTATGTGGCTCTTTCAGGCAAATACAATTATTAATTATTGCGACTGTGAAATATATGGAAATAATATTGTTTTATGCGAATAAATACTACTGCAGGAATAAAATTTTTGATAGCCACTATACTGTATACAAAATATTATGCCGATATTAATAGCTTTATATTGTTATATTTTATGTTGACTGTGGTAGAAACTGTACGAAAATATTATAATGTATATGACAAACAAGTTTACAGATTGATGCGTATTGTATTTTCAAATGAATGTTGTGTTTTTCAATATCGGAATCGAATTCTCAGAACAATATAGTGTTTCTAAGGTTACAGAAAAGATTAAATTTCTTCTTTCCTTACATGTATCATACAGGTTAGTCAAAGAGGCTTAAAAATATTACACAAATTTTAAGATACATGTCCGGAAATTCATGATACCTTTTTGGGCTTAGGAATACTTTTTGGAACATCAGCCATGTAGACCTGGCCAAGGTTACGAAACAAAAACAATGACTATTTAGACCATGTGTGATGTATCGATTTTTGAAAACTCTTAGAAGCATTGTTTAAATGAATTGTACCAAAGTCAACTTAATTAAAGTAGAAAGGGTTAGAGACAGTTATATGATTATTTTCATTTCATATCCGAACGTCAAAGGAAATTCGTTCCACGCAACGAAACTTGACCGAGTCATATGCTATGGTACAAGGGTATGACATAAGACCATTCCTAAAATCAACCGGTTAAAGGAGGAAGCGTGGCAATAATTGTTTGTTCAAAGGAACGTTAATTACGGCATGATTAGCTGTCTTCACAATAAAAAATTCTACGGAAAAGATTTAGGAACCAGTCGATTCTGATTGGTTAATAGGGATTTATGGGCGTAACTCTGTAAGGAATTAAGCATTTTGCTTTGGAGAAATTCTTCAGTCTTCAATCTATCTTGAGAGAAGTTAGGAGATCGACTCCGGGAAACGTGAAAGTACGTCTCTCGTGATTGCAGTAAGGCGTGAGAGTGTCTCAGGAAGTAGACAAACTCTACATTTGAGGTTCGTTGGAAACGAATAAGAAACGGCAAAAGGGAACAGCTTCCCGAGTTTCAGAAACTCTCCTGAGATTCCCTGAAAAGTCCTGTACCAAAAGTACCAGAGCAAATTCTAAGCCGAAGCCTAGGTCTAGGGGCGATCGTCAAGTCAAGGTTCGACTGGCAAGAGTCCAGGTCTAGACAACTAAACAAAGGTTGGCAGAGCAGGGACGAATGGAAGATTCGATGTCAGGATAAGATAGGTGATGATGTCACTCATCGTTGCACTTGAAGGTCACATCTCGTAGGCAATGACGAATTGAATTAATTCTGTCCTTGACAAGTAATTGTAACAGTAAAGAAAATTTGTATTGTTTTTTTTATTTGAATACATGCTATTACATTTTTTTCCTTCTTTTGTAACCAAGTAATTAATTTCTTTTCATTTTAATTTCTTTTGTTAAACTGATTAAATGTTATATTTGTTCATTGAATGGGGGCTCGTTGTGTTTATTTCTTCAATATACTTGTTCAGAGATCTTCATTCTTCTTTCTATCTATCCACACTGGGTAAATTACACCGCGATAGGTCATTCCCTAGCAACGAACCGTAGTGGAAGAGGTTGGTGTGATTTGAACGACACCAATATACCACACCATTGTATGGTATTGTGCAAGAAAAACTGAAGCCACTAACGTTGATATGACGGCCCAGCGATGGCACTGAATGAATTAGTGAATACAGTACCAGCAGAAAAGAAACAAAAAACAAGAATAAACTAATAGATGCTTTAAACGTTTTAATATCACAAAATGCCACTCACACTATACTTCATTGAGACATATTATGAACCAATCTAATGCGCCAGAGAAGCGAAGACGCGTGAAAAATGGTAAAAATTCTAAAAAGCAATCTCCAAGTCCAATAAAGCATAAACCACGACAGAAATATAAAATGACTCATTATATAACTAATATACAGCTGTATTATCAATATTTCACAACGGAGATCCAAAATGTGCCATCATGATCCGCAAGAATAAATGTATATGCATGGACCGGCTATTATGACGTGGAAGATAACTAGCTAGCGAGAATAATTTATAACAAATCACATGGTTCCGAACTTTTTGCTCAAAAACCTACAACACACTCCATGCCCGTCGTCTGGGATCTGCTTTCGTAGCTACTACTGTGTCACATGTTAAACTGATTTGAATCGCTTTGCTAACTGAAATATCCGGCGCTATGTGATATAAATAGCTTGTCATCTGTAATATATCCAGGGCAACTTACAATTTTTTAAAATATATTTTTAGATGAAATTGAAAATTAATCATTGGGATTACAAGGTGCTCATTAATGTTTTGGACTAAACAACAACTTTTAGATTTTTGAGAACTCATTCAAATACATTCTGGATTGTACGATTATGGTACATCAGGATATTCAAGATTAATGGAATTCAAGGGGAACACTCTGTACATTTGGACCTGTAATTTTAATCTAACCTTGCAGAATAGGGTAAATTGCAGTGAAGTTATTTGTCCTATGGCAGAAGTTATAAAATGTTGTTCTTCACCGTTGAATCCTGTATTGTCCGATAAATTGCAGAACTTAAGATTCTCTTTAACTTTTAAAATCATTCTGATTCTTGGACAATCCAGTGGTCCCTAATGTACTCAGTGTAGCTACCATTTTGGAGTCTCAGAAACATTATTGGCCGACTAATGAAATATACATGAATTTAAATTGCGTGAAGAATTAGTGTAAAGGAAGGAGACAACATATGACAGTGATAATGCATTATAATGTCATTGTTATGTTTTAACTAATTTTCCATGTTTAAGGAATTTTTCAGTGTTTATTTTCCAAACATTAACACTGAGAAGAAATTGGGCTGAACAATAAAAAATCAAAATAAGTCAAAGTAAGTAAAAACGAGGCTTAATCAACGTTAATAATATACACATTTTACTAGGATTGTTCCATTAAACTTGTTTAATTAAGTTACGAAAGTTCTCATTTGCTGTTTTTGTTTGTTTGCTTTTGTTTCTTTTATGCATAAATATTTTTGTCTCTCTATCAGCTAGTAGTTTATCCAGAAATTTTGTTTGCATTTTCTCTCATACTTTTCTTCAAAGATCTTTGTAAAAGTGCAAGCTGCTGTTTTGTACTTTCGTCATGCTTCTGTATTTTGTCAGTCAGAACGAACACTGACCTCATTGATGCAGTACTTGCAGCACAGTGCATCTCTTCACCCAGTCTTTATGTTCCTTGACAATATTTAGGCTCTGGCGTTGTTGTCGATTTTCGTGCATATAATTGCACTTAATCCTCTGTTTACGTTTTATTAAAGGGTTGATGGCTTTGTTTTAGATTTAGCACCACACTTAATGGAAATGATGAAATGGGCAGGACGTATTAAATGCTGGATAAATCAGCCTTCATTTTCTATATATCCCGTTTTTATATCTCGCATTTGCATAAAGCAACATTCTTTTAAAGGGGTCTTTGCAGAAATGATTGCCCGAAATATATGGGAAGGTGAGCAGTTCAATAAACGGGTGTAAATCAGTTAAACCTGAATTATTTTATTTAAAATGTAATTTATTGGTTAAAATTGGTATTGAAAGAACAGTAGTTTTTACATATACCCTTCAAATAACATGTCACCAGCCTCGCGTTCCATCATGGAAAGTAAAGAATCCTAGTAAGTTTAGTTCTGAAGTGGCGTACAAAATCTTCACATTCTATAACAAAGATAAACCAAGCAAAGGTCTAAGTAAATACAATCTAAATTACGTGTCAGCACGTTCAAAGGCAATTATAGGTACAGGATAAATTGGGTGTCACAAAATTATCAAAGGGTACCGTAAATGCAGTCTAAATTAACTGTTATAAATTTATCAAATTGTATGGTTTTATTCAAGGGATATTTTACAACCAAATTTACGGCGTCTTGGCATAGGTATTATTCTACTAATTGGAGTTGATCTACTGTAAGGAGTATGGGTCTGCATTGCTTGTGGTTTGATATATTTTACACAGTTAAATAAAGAAAAGTTGTGACCACCTCATTTCTTCAGGACATGGAGCTGGAGTTAACATACAAAATTATACCCTAGTTCTAATACGTGTTATACAAAATTATATCCTAGTTCTAATACGTGGTATACAAAATTATATCCTAGTTCTAATACGTGTTAGTAATATTTGTTAGAAACTCAATAATCATCATGCACATTGCATGATACATTAGACTGGAAGAATTTGAGTAGTAAATATAAGAGCTACCTATTCATGTAAATATATAACACAATGATAGAATGAATATTCCATGTACAAAGACAAAATCAGTGTAGTGTACCCTACAGACTAATGTATTGACTGTTCATACACAGGTCATTCTTCTATCATTTCGTTATACATGTACATGCAGATCTGGATGTGTACTGTTTGATACTGGGTTAATTTTATGTACAGTTATAAATCATAAAGCTACACATTTATGTTTGTTGTATTGAACTTCATATTGCTCTTCAAAGCATAGAGTATGTTGATTCTGGAAGATATTTCAGCTATCTGTGTGTACATGCCATAAAGTACATCATATCCTGTGATGACATCTGGCCATCTATCTGTTCGTTTGTACCGAATTGTCAGAGTTCTCCAACATTTGCCATTTCCACAAATTGCATGAATTTGAGGTAAGGATGAATTGTGTTGATTTAAGGTTAGAAAGGCCAAAGAACAATGTGACTAAATAAGTCGTTTCTGTATGACATTAATTCTACATCACAGACTTGGACCATATTTTGCGGGTGGCTTGCACTGGGGACAAGAAAGAAGGCTATCATTTTGGGGTTCAAAGGTTAAGGCCACTGCAGCGTCAAGGAAAATGGTCCCTGCACAATAACATTAATTCTATTTAATGAGTTGGATTAAACTTTGTGGATGGCTTTCATTTAAAGTAGAATAGAAGTCAATTAAAACATGCCAATTCAAATATGCTTGAAAACATGAAATGTTTCTAAAAAATAATTAGTTTTAGACTATATTCCTTCACTTACGTTTGTATCTGGCTTAAATCTTTAGTAAGAACTAAATCGAGTGATTTTAGGTTAAAATGTCAAAGGTTAAGGTTAATTTATTGCTTATAAAACGAGATTTGCACAGTACCTTTGTTTTTACTAATTTATTTGTCTAAACGTTGTGGATGGTTTGCATTTAAGATATGAAAGAAACCTATTAATTTTGGGGCCTAAACATCAAAGATCAAGGTAATGTCAAAATTTCTGAAAAGCAATGTTTGTGTAATTATAGTTTAAGTCAAGGCCATTGAGACCCATTGGCAAGTAATTTTCAGAGTCTATACACTACTAGTAACTCTGTAGAGGACTAAAGAACAGGCGGATATAAAATGTGCCATTCATCATACACTTGTTATGTAAATTAACTAAAATCCTTATAAGACAATACAATTGACTGGCTCAGCTGTATGAAACAATTACCGGTGCAGTAGTAAATTATTTCGTCATATCCATGTACGTGGTGCTTGTGAACGTCTTTATTACAATTATTTTAGATGTGACAAGTGTTAATCTCAGACCGGTCGAGATTTAAAATGTTTTCTCTCATTTGTACACACCATCATGGCATACATGCTGCCATCTTAGTAATTTCAAAAAGTCATGTAGCATGATTAATAGTGGGATTAAGGTCATATGGTCTGACTGGAGAATTCTTTTTATAATTTGCTCGAGTCAAAGAGATGCAGAGTAGGTATGTAAGGGAGGTAACATGCAGTAGTACTGTCCAGCCTGTGCATGCATTTGAGTGTGAAACATATACCATGATCACTAGATAACAAGAACCAGATTACCAGAAGCGGGTCCAGAAATTTGAGTTGGTATCACTGAGTTCAAGGATCAAAGCTCAAGGAAGCTCCTCCATTTTAAGCATATCCAGGGCATACTTTTAACCATCCATCAAGAAATATAAACAAACCTAGGAAACATTGATGAAGGAAGGGTATTCTGGCATCGCTCCTACCCCCACAACGGTTACTGTCCCATTCTCTTGTAAGCACTAAGCGGCCATAAAGCTCAATTCCACACCAGCTTAAAAGAAAAAAGTATACCGGCTTTAAATAAATTTTCTAACACACTTTAGCCATGCTACTTGATTTTTTTTTCCTTCGTTTTCTTAAATTGTCCTTTCCAACCAAACAGTATTTTAAATATAACAGAACCTTCAGGCATTTTTGAAAATTTGTACATTATTACTATTGATGATGTTTTAATAATAAACGTTGCCATACATCTCACATGCATATGTACTAGTAGACCAGGATACATATCGTTTTCCTAATTAAGAAGTCAAATATACATCATAGATCTCAGTCTTTTGGCATACTTTGCAATGGCAGATCTATGTTTGTGTTGTTCACATATTTGTACGTACTTTATTTGAGCAAATAAATTTTTGTTCTGCACAGTTTCCGAAGTCTCAAGGCAAGAAGACCAGAGAATAAGAAGATATTAACTTTGCGGATATGAATGCTATTAACTTTGTTGCCAGCACAGAGGAACTCAGAAAATGTTTTACAGAAGAGACATATCAAAGGTTAAACAAATAAAGACCTGCCATTCTCTCAGCAACGCTACATGCCTCAGATTACTAAATTGGCTTTATATGTAATAATGAAAATCATGCACGTACCTGTGATATTTTTCAGACAAAAGATTGTTAAATATGGCCAAATGGCTACGAGTTCGATTACTTTTGGGGTATTATTTCATCCTTAATTTATCCAGGTTAATCGTGGAGTCTGCGATGCAGATAAATCCCGTTTTAATTCACTTTTACCCGAGTATAAAAAAGATCTTCAACCGGTTGTTTTTGCCCACTCTTTTTCTCAAATACTGGGTTGTCTAAGAAATGACCATTCTTGATACACGAAACCACCTGGATTAGAAAAGAACAACATATATGTTTTGCATACTTTCGTTAGTAGAGACGTTGATTGCATGTGCTATTGACATACATAAAACCTTAAAATCCAGATTTTAAAATTTTCTTGAGGCAGCTAAGTCTTATACGTACAAGTGCCATGGCTTGTTGTAATTGAAATCATCCCAATCGTTACATCCTTACATCTTAACGTACCGGGCATGTCATTTTCAGTTTATATCTCGGGATTCTCAGATTCTTCGTCTCAATCATTGCTATAGATTCGTGTCTGCGACTTTGTAATAGCTAACTTTTTAAATAGTATTGCACAAATTAGCAGTTGCTTTAAATGCACAGTCCTTCACCGCTTTTTTGGAATTTGTGGATTTTACGAACCACAAATTGGAAGTCCCAACGAACAGTGACCTTTCATTGGAATTTTATAGCAGGTAGGGCTATTCAGTATTGTATTTAGATCCTTACTGCTTTTTGAAAGTTCACTTATTTTTAGTGCAAACTCCAGGAGGCAAACCAAACGACAACCGAGATATTTTAAATCAGAATGCGAAGAAGTAAAGTTGAGAACTTTAGTGAAATCAGGGTCGAACTTACATTTATCTTTAAAGCATTTTTTATGTGCGACAAGCAGGTATGGTAATTAGGTTGACCTATATACATTATTTATTTTCATGCCTTCGTTTAATATTATAAATGAGTAAGGTCCGTTTTGTGTCAAAGCACATAGTTCTCAACCAACTTCCTTTAGAGGAGTTATGGTCCCTGATTGCAAGCTTTCATTCAAATGTTGTATGAAGTTGTATTTTGATGATAATTTAGTGATTTTTATTTTTATTCATTCCACATCAACATATACAGGAATTATTCCTCTGGATTTTCTATATATTAATATGATAGTGTTCGTATGATCAGATAATACATAAATAACGTCCGTTTTTTATCACAGCATATAGTTCTCTTTCCTAGAAAAAAAATGGTGGAGCTTATTAGTTATTCACTTCCATCCTTCAGCCATATGCTTTCCACAAGCTACGTTTGCTTCAATTTCTGGAATTTAACCTAAATTTTATGCATCTTTACTGACAATATCGCAGAAGAGTTTATTTTCCTTTGCATGGTAAAGTTAAGTAAATTACGGATAATGCTGTAAAAAAAAAACAACAACCAACAACAACTTCCTTTAGAGGAGTTATGGCCCGTGATTGCAAAATTTCATCCAAATGATGTATGCAGTTTGTATTTTGACGAGAGCTTACTGAGTTTGATTTCAGTCATACCATATCAACATCTACAGGAATTCTGACGCTTGATTTGCTATACATTAGCTGCACATATAACCTTGAAAAACGACGTTGTGGCTCATAATTTTCCATCCTAAAATGTTTTTGTAGAGTAACTTTTCTGATTCTTGGATTTCAACCAAATATTAGCATGCATCTTCATATCAATAAAGTCTTTAGTTAGCTTGATCCATAGTGCTGATTGACATTTATATGAATTTGGGCTCCTGATTTTCTGTAATCCCGACTTGGGTTTTACTAAGGATTGTTGGATTTCAGTTTAATGCATCTTTATACTGATGAAACTTTGAAAAAATTTCAGCATTCCACGATATCATTGAGGTATGTATTGTTCTGATTTATGCAGAATTACTTTACCAATGCTTTTTGGAATCTGGTATGCAGCTTTACATTTGACATACATTTAATAAGATCAGTCATGTCACGATGTGAATGAAGCTTATAATGTCCAGTTGTTTCATCGTTTGCGACACATGTAAATGTCCGATGTCATGATTCCATGAATCTGTCAGTCTATTAGGCATTCTGGTTTCTTTATCTTTGCTACTTTCTGCCAGCCAGTCTTGTGTTATTTGTTTTCGTATTCTTGCACTTGGTACAAAAAAAATACAAAAAAGAGTACAGAAAATTCTCAATGAAATTCAGATATTTGACTATCAAATGAAATTACATCTGAACATAATATCTACAAATAGACGATTTCATGACAGTTTATATAGTTCTTGTTTATCGAACAAACATATTCAATCCCATTGTTTCGAATATGATCCCAAGGGCAAAGGATACGGTATCTTTTGTCCTCCAAATTTGAGGGACACAGTATTTAAAGGAATCAATGAAAATTCTTCATAAACTCGCTAGATTTGCTACAAATGAGATAATTTTATTTTCTTTGACTGTAACTTTGTGATCTTTTCCTTGGGAACTGATATTATTCCAAAGAACGTTTCATCATTTGATTATATAACTGAAGAAAACATTAGCTTGGTTGTGTATATTGTAATCCCTTCATAAGCTGCATCGTATAATTTTACATTCTGCGTCATACTCACGTTTAGCATTATTGTTTAACCGTATCTATCAGCATTTATTATAAGAAATAACCATGTTTTCTTAAATGCTTTTCTTTCAAAATTAGCATAAATTAGTCGCAAAAAATAATTCTGCGCTGAATACATTAAATCTTCTTTGCGAAAGTTGAGACTTTAACGTTACAAACATATTACACTAGTGGTGGACTAAGTATTTAGAATTTGGCCTTGAATGTTTCTTTCCTGTGTACTTTGCTTTGAAATGAATATACATTGTTATCTGTTAATTTTTATCGCATTGAAATACTTTGTGCCTTGGATGGATATTCACTCAAAAGTTATAGGCATATTTAACTTCTTTAATGTGCCTGTAAAACAAAATTTTTCAGGAAACCTGAAAACCAGAATTCATTGTGCAAAATTAAATGATGCATGATAAAATGCAGGTATTCTATATATCGTGGTAAAGTAGGGTAGTTTACAATATGTTATGTAATGCTATCAAAAAAGGTGTAAAAGTAAACCCGGATGCAATGTGCTGTTTTATTAAACTCAAAAAGGCACCAATGTTTAGTTACAACAGATGAAGCAATCGTCTGTTGTGACCTGCTTATTTGAAATAATCTTATATCTTCGATTCCGTTTCATATCCTGCATGAATAATTTTTGCTTTGTAGCAACTGATGAAATTAAAATGAAATTTGCAACAAAGAGTAGTTTTGTACGGATGACATGGCTACTGATATATAATATCCAGAAATCAAAATGCTTATACTTTCACACATGATTTTTATATCCTGGAGAATTTGGAGGCAATGATTTGTACCCAATTTGACAGGTGAATGTTGGTTAAAATTATTTTTCCAATATAGTCTCTACATTTCATTCTTAATACTGAACATTCCACTGTATCCAAACACAATAAATCATGTCTTATTATAAAATGAAACACAAATCCAGCCATAGAAGAAGAATTATGTTTTACGCATATTTCTTTTTAAATATTTATTTGAACGTAGAATATGAAATTATAGTAAACATTATTACATACAGAAGTTGGACATAATTGCCTGAACGGACAATATAAAATATCACTTATTCTTCCAATTGCTATTTTGAAACAGATCTGACTTCCACTGATTGATTTAAATAGTCTTTTGATTAAAACATCTCAAATAAAACTGACGAGAACTGTATGTGTTTGTATTGGAGATTTGTCTGCAAGTGGATTGTTTTGTCAACTTACAAACAACAGCGAAAGAAGTTTAATTTAGGGTTTGTACTTCGTTGTTTGGAATGACAGAATCGTTTGTGTATCCTCAAAGATAGCTACTAATGACCTGATACACTTGTCATTTTTTCGTGTGTAGGAAAAATAATATTACAGTGAAATTTTATAACAAGTACGTTTGTTAAATTTAAGTATTGTAAAGTCAGTATAGTCTATATAAAATCCCGCAGTCTCTTTCTTTTAAACACACCAAACCACTGACATTAACATTACCTTCTTACTTGTGTTTAGCTGTAAGACGATTTTACAGTTTAAAAAATATTTCATAATCCAATGCGGTGGTAACGGTTTATTGTTAATGATTTGGTGTTCATAAAGCATCTGATTCTTTATATTTTATGGGTTGTCTTTCATTTTCCAATTTTTGAATCTAGCGCAGCGCCATTAATAATCTCTATTGTTTCGACTTGAGAATTATTTTAGTGCTTTTGCTATGTTAAGACTGCACAATGTTATATAAATATATATATATATATATATATATATATATATATATATATATATATATATATATATATATATATATATATATATATATATATATATATATATACCTGTGTTTCTAACGTTTGTTCAGGACTGGAGATTGTAAGGTTCATTTTATAAACAACATATTACATATATAACTTTTGTCCATGATTGATTACTAAACTTTGAGATAACGCTCTTTACTAGAATGTAAGTAAAAAAACTTGACCTTGTTTATTACTTAGATTGATATGGAAATGAACTTTTGATCCTCATCCTGGTTCTCTTCATGTGTGTTAGGTTTTAATATTAAGGTCGTTTATATTTGAATTATTCATTCCTATTTAAATATTTGTCTAAAGGAATCAGTCTTTTAGTTGCGTTCACCTGTATTTTAAGAGGATTTATTTATTTAAAATATTTATTGGAATATCAAAATGATCATTGACGCTGGATTTAATCACTTTTTTATTACTGTAAACTCATTCATAGATATTCTGGATTATATCATTGTCATAGATCAAGACTTTGGACACATCATCACTACCAATACATGTTCTTGATTTCACTAGGAACACAAATTTTGGGGACTTGTGATACAACTTCCAGGAACATTCGGGATTTTATTCATTAATGCTGTAAATTTATTTTAAATTTTCGCTTTATATTTTTAGAAAATAAATTATTTCTTAAATGTTACTAATCAATATGGTTTTGGTTTGTTATGTTACTTAGTTTAAGATCAGAGAGTCGTAACAATTTGTTCATAGAATGAAGTAAGAACTTTTAACAATACAGAAAATTTGTGGCACATATGTTATAGTTAATTGGGATACTGTTGTAGATAAATCAATTAAGTCGTATAATTTAAAAGCCAAACGAATTCTATTGATTTAAATGAACCTTAGATTGCACGCTAGAGAAAGGCTAGGGACAGGAAGGAAGAATCTGCCATCAAGCATCCGGCACAAGTCCTGTGCTACACAGTAGCACCGGCTTCTAACCTTAAAATAAGTCTTGCCAGAATAGATGAGTAGTAACCGATATCATGAGCCATCAGCTGATATACGTCTGCCATTTTATCTTGGTATTTGCACCTGAATCTTACACAAATACGTCACACCCATCTGAATGGTCCTAACAATCTCATATATCAACTGCACATTTGACAAAAAAAAAACAAACTTAATCATAGCACCAAATTTAACAGAAAATGAGGACATCAATTGAAATTAAACTGCAGGACTTTTAGTCTGTGCATGAGTAAATTACACAACACACAGCTTTGTGATTTTTACAAAAGATGTTGGCCGGTTCATTGGAATGAAATGCTTAGTTCCTCCCCTTCATCCAACCAGTGAATCTTTTATCAGCTTTATTGCTTGATATCTCGTCAGATGCATATTTATTTAGTCTACAAGGACCCTAAGTGTCCAAAAAATAGCCATTTGCTGTATGTATGTATGTATGTATGTATGTATGTATGTATGTATGTATGTATGTATGTATGTATGTATGTATGTATGTATGTATGTATGTATGTGTGTGTGTGTGTGTGTGCGTGCGTGCGTGCGTACGTACGTACGTACGTACGTATGTATGTATGTATGTATGTATGTATGTATGTATGTATGTATCTATGTATGTATGTATACTTGACAATGAGGGATACAATCGTGAGGTTAATTAGAAACTGATTTGCCCAAGTTCAGTTTGGTCGTTGTGGGTCATGAGGTTTGATGCAGATAAAGATTAGAAGGGCGAATATTTTCATCATGATTTTACGCTTTATGTGAAATTTATTGCAGCAGTTTTGGCGAAAATGTCGCAAACACCATATTAAAAATTCAAAAACTTAAAATTTCTGAATGACCTTGATCAAGTCTGTATTTATCAGTATAGAGGAAAGGATATGAGCCGCGGAATTTTCTGAACCTGCATGTGTTTGAAATATTTGCTTTCAATTCCGCACCAAAAAGTCAGGTGCTAATTTTAGTAATGAGTGTTCCAAGCTCAAGACTGTTAAAGGACTGGAATTCCATCAATAAAATAATGTCTCTATTTTTGTTTTCACTTACAACTTGGATAAGCTCTCAAAAGATTCCTTTTCCTAAAACTTAATTTATATTATTAACCAATCCTGGCCAGCCAAACCCATAGGTACTCTATTAAATGTTTATCTATTTCAAGGCTGGTTCCCATTTTTCCATACCATTTGCACCGTGTATCCTGCATTTGTCGTTTATGCAGAGTTTAGCCAAGTTACTTGGGTAGACTATGAAAACAGCTTTTAGGAATTGTTGTTTATTTCATTTGATGCGTCAAAAAGACAACAAAAATTGGAGTATTAAGAAGTTTACATCATTTAGTTTTTGTTTCATTTTACTATTGTATTACATTGATATAGTTCGAATCTGAATGTGAAATAAAAATATATTATGATTTATCGATGCATTAATAATAATGAACCACACAGTTCTGTCGGGCACGCCAAGCTGCCCTCACTATCAATATATCATTCAAATGTTTAAAAGATCATTGGACCCAACGTCATAAATAACAAATTGTCAGGTAAATTGCTAAATCATTTTATCTTTAGAAACTTCAAACTGCATCAAAGTCTATTATTTTCATATGCCTCATACAGGGGGAGGGTCTTTTGCCAAGAAGTATAGCTTTTTGCCTCCCTTATGATGCACAATGACCTCATAAACGTGGTGAATGACTCAGTCCTTACTGGTATACCGATTTTGACAGAATTATCAAGCCACTATACGTAAGTTCAGTGAATATATGGAAATGTTTGAAGAATAGACCTTTCAGAATACCTTTACAGCATTATTTCAATTATATATAGAGAACTGGACACATGTGTTATCTAACTGAACCATTCAAGTGGGTGTAGCCCACAAGTTAGCTTAAATAGAATAATGAACCCTAAAAGAGGGTGTAGCCCACAAGCCAGCTAAAATAGCACAATGCGTATGCATGTTCTCCTGATTATTCGTATTATGAGTCAGTTAAATTAGCATTGTTTCTTTGGATCAGAATATTGCTCGGTTATTTCCGCCAGGTTGTGAGATAACCGTCGGAAGTAGTTATATGAATATACATAACGTATCTGGTGATTCGTCTCTGGAGTAGTTCACCACTTGACGGAAGAGATTAATTAAGATCCGGTAGTCAAAACTATCACTTTCGGAGCTGCGTGATATGTCGAAGTATGAAGTGGGGTGGAGTGAATCTGCGGTCATAGTTTTATGCAAGAATTTCCTATTGGCACGAATTTCATATTTGTATTTTGCTTTAATTCCATTTTAATTTGTATATGTGTAGAATGTCATTATAGACTGCAGCTTTATATCTGTCAATATTTCTTTCTAACTTTGTTATAGGTGATGCCGAAGTACAACAATTTTATAACTTGAAATTCCACGTGCATAATTTTAATAGTTCATACTATGGGTAAACGCATAATTTTCTGTTGTTGTAGGGGGTGAGGAGGGGAACATGTAGTGGTCAGCTATTAAGATTTACGGATGTAGGCCAAAAAAATTTTAGAGGTGAAATGGGGGGGGTGTTCGCCTCCACCCCTTTGTGCGGGCGCCAATGGTGATATTTAAAGATGAAATGGGGCGTCAGTGCCCATCCCCCACCCACAGCGTCTTTGTGCGGGCGCCAATGGTTCATACGACAATGTCATACACTGCATCATTTCTGTCTCATGGTATTCACCATACCATTTAAATATATGGCATCGTACAAATTACAATGCAGCAAAATGCAAGGTACTCCGAAGATGTTGTTAGTATAATGCAAATTAGAATAGTGTAATCAACACCAGCTATTGTCATAATGGGGCATTACTGTAATCTGCCATAACAGTTAGGAAAACATATGTTATATTATAATCGCCAAAGACAAACGATTTTTATGGGTCCAGTATACTACAGTTCTAAGCGTGGAAACCATAAGCACGTAGGTTCAACCAACAAGCATTGGTTTACTTGACGCGCCTCATTAAAGAAAAAATGTTAGTTGCATTATCACCAAAATCGGAGAATCAGTAGATACGCACATACATATACATGTATAGTATGATCATCAGTGTCGTGGGATTCAATGATTTCATGCCCGGCGCGTGCTCTTTTCCTTGTGTGTGCGGTGGATGTTTGTCGCCTTTCCAAAAAGATATTATCGAAAATTTACACAGAGGTCAGAAGGATTGGCGCATATTATTCGGCGGCGGCGGCGCCTGTGTACATCGCGCACTTCGCACACGCAACCAGCTGGATACCAAGAGAGGCGGCGCCTGTGTACATCGCGCACTTCGCACACGCAACCAACTGGATACCAAGTGACTCTTGAATTTTATAGAAGGTATCGAAATTATCGTCTCTTAAATAGTCACTGCAGACTATCTCGCCGGTCACTGGTCGGATAACGCACGGTTCCATCTACTGATTGCAACTCACTAAGAAAGTAGAAATGCAGTTCCCTACAGCAAGTCACTTCCGCTTTGTCTTACAGAAATTGCCGAGCGCGAAATCAGCTAGGAACGTTTTTCCTTAAGCGACAAACTGCTCCGGTGGCCTAGTGGTTTGAGCGTCCGCCTCGGATGCGAGAGGTCGTTGGTTCAATCCCCAGTCGAGTCATACCAAAGACTTATGGTACTAACAGCGCTGCCTCGTTTGATGCTCAGCATTAAGAGGTTAGTGCTAGGACTGGCCGGTCTAGTGTCAGGATAATGTGACTGTGTGGGACATCATGCTACATGTCTGCGGTATGATGCCCCAGTGCTACACATCACTATAAACTGCCACACTGCAGACATCGTAGCGATATGACTGAAACATTGTTAAAGATAGGTTAAAAATCATAATTACATCACATCACATTCTTGTGCGATAAAATATCGATTTTTGTAGTCATTATTTTCATTCATGATGAGGTATTTTACAAAATACCTTCACAAATCACATTTAGAAGATTAAATTTTACATATAGACGAAAGTAGTGTGAGCACACTAGTAGACCTTTAATGTATGGTAGCGGGTCGTATAAGTATGACGAGTTCTAATTCATGCAACGACTACCCGTCCTCCCAGGTGGTTCTGCAGGATTGAGGCCACTCACCTCAGAAGTGTTTAAATAGATGGAGTTTGCTATTGACGACAACATTCCATGGTGCCGGTCACATATTCAATTGGGAAATTTTGATGCAAGATTTAAAACCAGGGTAAGGTATTTTACAATCAGATGGTTGTAAAGCGCTATTGGACGGCGCGGTCTACTCTTTGATTACCTTTAATAGTAACATGGCTGGGTAGCCAACCGTATACTATATTGGGAGAAGGACACAGTTCGGTATGTTTGCTGAGATTATTGGTCAGTAATGAGTTTCTCTTAAAATAAACTACGGAGGAGTGGCTGATAGTGACTTGGAGAAGATGAGAGAGTTTAAAATATATTTCAGGGCAAGTTGGACAGCTTACGATCCTTGTTTAAGGAATACAGAACTTCCAAAAGTGAAAACGGTGGATTAAACTTTATGAATTATTGGAATAGAAATTTAATTCTATTTTCTCTTTTTGAGTTCTCTGTCGTCGGAAATCTGTTGAATAATTAGATGATGATGATTTTTTTTTTAATAAAGAAAACCTGTCAACAAGTTCATTTGCCATCTCACGTATGGACCTAAAGATTTTACTTTTTAATTTAGATTAGATTAGATGTCGGAAAGAGTTGTTTCGGGACCCCGAGTGGCAAGTGGTCTAAAGCGCTCACCGTTACGGATCACTGCGGTCTCACCTCTATTTGATTGGGTTCGAGTCTCGGGCTCAGCCAGTGTGGGTATGTGAGAAAGTTTGCCAGTAGTTTCTCGTGAATGTGTAATTCTTTCCGGGGTTTATCCGGGTTTTTCCACCACCATTTAGACTGGCCTATTTGTGCTGAAAAATGGCGTTGAACCCTACACTAGGTATCACGGTACCAATTGCTTTTCCATAGACCGCAATGCTAATGTTTTGCGAAATAAATATACTTTCTATCCTACCTCAGCATGCATGTCACACACTGTCACAGAGAACAATGTTAGATTGGTAATTTGATAACATCGAAAATAGGTACTTCATTGCATTTAAGAGAGATAATTCTACTGGAACTAGACAAGGGTAAGAGTTATCTAGTTACACCGGACACATTTTCAGTCATGTGTACCACATTTTAAAATTTTTTAAAAAAATACAAATGTGATCTAGATATGAATTAACATAATTTCACATGTTGCCAAGAGGCTCAACTTTTTTAAAGCCTAACAGAAAGTACAACTCTTACATAATGCACCAATCACAGCTAGCTTTGTGGTTTATTTCTGAATGTAATGTTCCCTACACCTTAAGCTCCGCCCACCTGGGGGTTGTACAATTGGTACCGTTATTTCACTACCATTAACAACAACAAGAGTTGTTTCCCTTACCAATCATTTCGCTGATCGTGTCCCGAACTTTTTCTAAATAGAGAAACGAGAATTTAAACTAGAAATGTAGCTTTCCATGACGTTTTCTTACATTCTATAAAAGTGCGTCGAGCATTAGCACAGAATATGCGTTACCAGCTTAAATATTCTGGCGTTAAAGTTTCAAAACTGTTTGGATTCTATACAATCTTCAGTGGACCATGTTTTATAGCTGTTTTAGACTAAGATGAGGACTTAAGAATGGATACTTCTTCACTCTCAAGTGAACTGGATGAAAAATTTTGAACAAGATTAGAGAAAATTTGAGAAAGAGAATAAATTGGTAGATATGAACTAATTTTTTTAAAGAGAGGGTAAGGTTATCCAAAATCCAACGAAACCAACATTCACCAAATTTTATTTTGTTCAAACACGAATATTTTAAGCACAACACGATATTTTATTTTTTTCTCAAAATTTCTAAGTGCCATCCACCATTCTAGCCATGAAATTTAAAATAACACAACAACGCTAGACTACCAACCCTTATAAATAAAAATTAAAACAAAAACATTGGTCGCCAACCCTTAATTAAAACAAAACTAGGCCACAAACCATCATAACTAAATAATAACACTCGAGCATGTCCAACTCAAATGAAAAAATCCAATCTCTTGACCTCTAACCCACAAATGAAAATAAAAACGCAAACCATTCATTTTTTTTTTTTTTGAAAATTTATTATGATGTAATGTCCAAATTTTATACTTTCTCTTTTGTAAATAAAGAGTTCCCATTCTCGCCGATGAACTTTTTTTTTCTTAAACCAGAAAAATGTGCCTATATCTTTCAGTAATTTTTACCATATGATGGAATTGATTTCAAATGATAACCTAATGCAAGTAGGCTTTTCATCAAAATGATAACAAAGTGCTCATCGACTTTTTGAACTAAAATACTTGTTGGGATTAGCAGGACATATAAAACGGTATGAAACATATTTCCAATTTGTTGTTTCTGTTGGATAAAACGGAAACAGCGGCATTTCCACATAGTTCAATAAAATATCTAAATTATTTCTTTATTGTGTGATGATGCCATTTGCATAATTCTTGTATTAACGAACGTAGATTTCAGTATTGCACTGAAAGGCTGAATTTTGGTAACAAAAAGAGCACAAAAAATCCAGGACAATTGACAAGCTTATAACCTAACTAGTTTAGCTGATGACATGTCAAATATTTCGTTGATAAATTAACTTTTCAGCTATTCTGCACAAAAATGTAAATTAAATATTAACATAGATAATAAATCCTTGTTTACTTGTTCAGAATCATATTTTTTAAATCATTATATCTATTAGTTATGGTATTATGTAGATCAGTTGTAAATACAGTCAGTGTGTTTTTTAAAGCCTTGTCGTCGTTGTAATTACAAGTAACATCTCTTTGTATATTTACAAATGAATAAATTGCCACCACTACCTCCAAAACCTCTGCAACGTGTCCCTACTCCTCCTCCTCAGAAATATTGTACAAACTCTGTTAAAGTTTAACCAAGAGTTACCATACAGCTTCAAAGACAATATTAAAGGGTATACAGTTTTCTGTGAAAGTTTTCGTAACCCTTCTCATAATGATAAATTTTCTTGAATATTTAATTCAATGTTATTAATTGAAGCATTAAGTAAATAAAACAGTAACGCCATCAATGCACGCAATTATATATATATATATATATATATAGATATATATATATATATATATATATATATATATATATATATATATATATATATATATACACACACACACAAGATTGAGTAAATTTGTAGTTGTGATTTGCAAACCTAGTACGATTCATTCAAAAAGGTGTTTGTAAAATGGTCATTTGTCATCATACATTTTCCATGTACAATTGATATTTGCATATATTTTCTGACCTGTAAAACATTATTTAGATGTTAAATAAGTAATATATATATATATATATATATATATATATATATATATATATATATATATATATATATATATATATATATATATATATATATATATATATATATATAAAGAATACAAATCATATGGCGAATAACAACCCTCTCAAGCGTACTGGATCCACCAAGGGATCACGTTTGTCAGGGATTAATTAAAATAGATGCAATAAACTGACGACGAACAGTACGAAACTAGTAACTAACTAGCCTAAGCGCTTTCGACTCTTAATGAGTCTTTTTCAAAGGCAAATACAAAACATAGTTACGACAAACAAATAAACACAAAAAAACGTTGCGTTTGTAAACCTCTACATTTCTATCTTCACATGTGCTAAAATTATAAATACAACCAGCTTGTATAGACTAGTTGCGGAAACTGAAAACGTTGTATAATTCCCTAAAAGTCTACAAGCCAAAGCGACATCTATTTTTACTTTGTGTACATATGTAACGCAGATTATATCCCGGATATTTGGTTCTATACCGGTTATTCTTATAGTAAAAATTGAAGGATAAGAAGATTTAGAAAATGTTAAATTCTACTAGTGCATAGTTTTCCTTTTCTAGTCTTCTTGGTTTAGACCGCTTGGTTTCAATGTTCTAAGGCGGCGTATCCAGTATGATTCCTTTTCCTTCCTGGTTTCGGAACTCCAGCTGTGGTTGTTGGCAATAGCGATAATTATTATATCACTGAAAGTGTGGCCAGGGGAGGAGAAGTGTTCTGCGACCGGGCTTCTGTACAGCTTTTTTGTCATCCAATCAGATCTATGAAGGTTTATCCTTATGTGTAGCTTTTCAGTTTCTCCCACGTACTGAAGGCCACAGATCTTACATGTGATGAGATAAATCACATTCTCTGTTTTGCACGTTTTGTTTGGACCATGTATGTTTAGTTTTTCTTTAGTCACTGTGCTAGTGAATGTCTTGGTCTCTATCATATGTTGACAGGTTTTGCATCTTTTATCGCCACAGGGTCCAGATTGACTAGGTTGGTTTTGACTAGCGATTGTTGTTAGCTTGGCCCTGACTAGGATGTCCTTTAGGTTTTTTGGTCTCCGGTAAGCTACTACAGGTTTGTTCGGAAGTATTAGGTTTAGTATGTCTGACGATTGCACGGTTGGCCAGTGGTTTGCGATGATTTTACCTACTTTGGGATTGTCTGGGTGATAGGTCAGAATAAATGGTATCCTATCAACCTTTTCTTTCTGTCCATATCTGAGTAGTTCATCACGGTTTGTTTGTTTGGCCCTTTGGATTGCCTCCGCAATCAGGTCTTTGTCGTAGCCTCGGTAAATTAAATGTTTAGCCAGCTCTTCAGACCTTTCTAGGAATCTTTCATCGTCGGAGCAAATTCTGCGTATCCTCAGTGCCTGGCTATATGGAATGTTCTTAATGCAGTGTTTTGGATGACAGCTGGTTGGGAGAAGATACTGGTGTTTGTCGGTTGGTTTCGAGTAGATGTCTGTGTGTAATTTGTTTTCCACCAGTCTGGTTGTTGTGTCCAGGAAAACATGGTTTGAGTTGGAAATTTCTGCCGTGAATTTTATTGAAGGATGGAAGTTGTTTGCCTTTGAAATGAAGTCATCCAGACTTTCTCTTCCATACTGCCACTTCATTTCTATATCATCGATAAAGCGTACCCACTGGTATGGTGTACGCTCAACCGATGCTAAGAGCTTTCCCTCAAGTTTTCCCATGAAAATGTTAGCATACGAAGGGGCCATTTTAGTACCCATTGCAGTTCCATTGATTTGTAGGTAGTTTTCTTCATTAAATTCAAAGTTGTTGAGTTTTAGGACAAGCTCCAGGAGTTGGATTAAGAAGTGTGTGGGTGGATTGTTTACAGTTCTTGTTTCCCATGCTTCGCTACATGCCTGTAACCCTTCGTTGTGCGGTATGTTGGTGCACAAAGATGTGACGTCTAAGGAAGCAAGTAATGTATCTGGCAGTAATGGTTCACTAGCTTTGCTTTTTATGAGATAATCTGTCGTGTCTTGAAGATATGATGGTAATTTGTGGACATGTGGTCTCATAAAATGATCTAAATATTCTGATATCCTTTCTGTGGGGTGCCCGTTACCTGAGATTATAGGTCTGCCAGGGTTTCCTTGTTTGTGGATTTTGGGTAGAAGATAAAATCTACCTGCTCTTGGGTTTTCTGGGCTTAAGTAGTTTTTGGTTTGCTGGTCTATGTGTCCGCTTTGGTACGCCTCGTCAATAACATTAGTGATGATTTTTGCATATTCCAGCGTTGGATCATGGTCCAGTTTTTGGTAGAACCTAGCGTCACTTAGTTGTCTACTTGCTTCACTAATGTAGTCTTCCCTATTCATAACGACAACAGACATAATAATTAAGCCTGCAGATAAGGGTTCCGCTGTTGTCGTTATGAATAGGGAAGACTACATTAGTGAAGCAAGTAGACAACTAAGTGACGCTAGGTTCTACCAAAAACTGGACCATGATCCAACGCTGGAATATGCAAAAATCATCACTAATGTTATTGACGAGGCGTACCAAAGCGGACACATAGACCAGCAAACCAAAAACTACTTAAGCCCAGAAAACCCAAGAGCAGGTAGATTTTATCTTCTACCCAAAATCCACAAACAAGGAAACCCTGGCAGACCTATAATCTCAGGTAACGGGCACCCCACAGAAAGGATATCAGAATATTTAGATCATTTTATGAGACCACATGTCCACAAATTACCATCATATCTTCAAGACACGACAGATTATCTCATAAAAAGCAAAGCTAGTGAACCATTACTGCCAGATACATTACTTGCTTCCTTAGACGTCACATCTTTGTACACCAACATACCGCACAACGAAGGGTTACAGGCATGTAGCGAAGCATGGGAAACAAGAACTGTAAACAATCCACCCACACACTTCTTAATCCAACTCCTGGAGCTTGTCCTAAAACTCAACAACTTTGAATTTAATGAAGAAAACTACCTACAAATCAATGGAACTGCAATGGGTACTAAAATGGCCCCTTCGTATGCTAACATTTTCATGGGAAAACTTGAGGGAAAGCTCTTAGCATCGGTTGAGCGTACACCATACCAGTGGGTACGCTTTATCGATGATATAGAAATGAAGTGGCAGTATGGAAGCGAAAGTCTGGATGACTTCATTTCAAAGGCAAACAACTTCCATCCTTCAATAAAATTCACGGCAGAAATTTCCAACTCAAACCATGTTTTCCTGGACACAACAACCAGACTGGTGGAAAACAAATTACACACAGACATCTACTCGAAACCAACCGACAAACACCAGTATCTTCTCCCAACCAGCTGTCATCCAAAACACTGCATTAAGAACATTCCATATAGCCAGGCACTGAGGATACGCAGAATTTGCTCCGACGATGAAAGATTCCTAGAAAGGTCTGAAGAGCTGGCTAAACATTTAATTTACCGAGGCTACGACAAAGACCTGATTGCGGAGGCAATCCAAAGGACCAAACAAACAAACCGTGATGAACTACTCAGATATGGACAGAAAGAAAAGGTTGATAGGATACCATTTATTCTGACCTATCACCCAGACAATCCCAAAGTAGGTAAAATCATCGCAAACCAATGGCCAACCGTGCAATCGTCAGACATACTAAACCTAATACTTCCGAACAAACCTGTAGTAGCTTACCGGAGACCAAAAAACCTAAAGGACATCCTAGTCAGGGCCAAGCTAACAACAATCGCTAGTCAAAACCAACCTAGTCAATCTGGACCCTGTGGCGATAAAAGATGCAAAACCTGTCAACATATGATAGAGACCAAGACATTCACTAGCACAGTGACTAAAGAAAAATTAAACATACATGGTCCAAACAAAACGTGCAAAACAGAGAATGTGATTTATCTCATCACATGTAAGATCTGTGGCCTTCAGTACGTGGGAGAAACTGAAAAGCTACACATAAGGATAAACCTTCATAGATCTGATTGGATGACAAAAAAGCTGTAAAGAAGCCCGGTCGCAGAACACTTCTCCTCCCCTGGCCACACTTTCAGTGATATAATACTTATCGCTATTGCCAACAACCACAGCTGGAGTTCCGAAACCAGGAAGGAAAAGGAATCATACTGGATACGCCGCCTTAGAACATTGAAACCAAGCGGTCTAAACCAAGAAGACTAGAAAATGAAAACTATGCACTAGTAGAATTTAACATTTTCTAAATCTTCTTATCCTTCAATTTTTACTATAAGAATAACCGGTATAGAACCAAATATCCGGAATATAATCTGCGTTACATATGTACACAAAGTAAAAATAGATGTCACTTTGGCTTGTAGACTTTTAGGGAATTATACAACGTTTTCAGTTTCCGCAACTAGTCTATACAAGCTGGTTGTATTTATAGTTTTAGCACATGTGAAGATAGAAATGTAGAGGTTTACAAACGCAACGTTTTTGTGTTTATTTGTTTGTCGTAACTATGTTTTGTATTTGCCTTTGAAAAAGACTCATTAAGAGTCGAAAGCGCTTAGGCTAGTTAGTTACTAGTTTCGTACTGTTCGTCGTCAGTTTATTGCATATATATATATATATATATATATATATATATATATATATATATATATATATATATATATATATATATACACACACATGGTTACGTATATGTAATTAAATTGCTTGTGTGTAAATTTAAAAATTCTTTTTATTTCATATTTGTTTCATTGCAGTTTTTTTTTAAATTAAAATTATGTCTAATTAGAGATTCTATTTTTTAGTAATGAGATAAGTTTTGTTTACTTAAGACGATATAGTTTTACATGAGAATTATCAATTAATCCGCCCTGCACTGGTAACAGTGTCAACTGGAAGTTAAAATGATTGGTCAGTATGAGGGGCATACTTTTTTGCCTGATCATTATGTGTAAGACCTTTTCTATGATTGGTTTTTAAGTGGGTTTATATAGTCCTACGTGATCAAAATAGTGTAGTAAGAGACCACATGACCAATCTCGCAAGATGATGTCTGGGTTTTTAAATACGCTTTCCTAATATATTTTAGACAGAGTCATTCTAATTCTTTAAAAAACAAGGTGTATTATTTTTAATTTGTTGCCAGGATTCTTCTTCGTCTGATTTTTGAATTTAATAATTTATTCCCCTGGAAATTCCACATGTTGACTTTCTATAAAAATTCTGATAAAATATTTAAGTAAATTTATTCTGGAATTTTTCGGAAATAAAGACTGATTCAAGTGAGAAGTTATTGTTATTCGTTTATTGGACTACATCGGACGTCATCTCCTTCCATATTTGTACGTCGTTAGGACTCGAACATAGATTCTAATATGACTATTTAGTGATATGACTTGTGTTTTCATTCTTAGGATCAATGTTTGGATTATATTCACGAACTGTAAGTTCTATTTACAAATTTTTACATTGTTTTCTAGGGAAATAAATTGTTTTGTTAAAATAAACAAAGCTTGTTGGCTTTCACTCTTTTCTTTGTTACTGAGTACGACTCCTTGTCACGTAACAAAGAAAATTGGGATAGCTCGTCCATGGATATATGAATTTGGGTTAGATAATTCAGAAATTGGTTTTTGAAATTAAAATTTTCCCTAGTTTCTAAATCCCAAGTACACATTTACTTTTTTATTTGAAATCTTAAGTGAAAATAACAGGCATTCATTTACAATGACATCAAAAGTGGACATTTTTCTTTCTAATCTAACTGAACAGCAGTTGGATAGTCTTAAGAAAGATGAGTTGCTTGAACTTGCCAGAAAGTACGATCTTTCTGAAGCAAAATCTTCCTTAACGAAACGAAATATTAAAAATAATATGATCGAATATTTGGTGTGGAAAAGTGCTTTTTATAAAAGTGTTGTAGCATCAGTCAGTGTGTGTATGATATACGCTGACGTTAAAGCAATGGAAATAAAAATGAAATTCAAAATGGAAGTAGAGTTAAAGGGGCTCGAGCTTCAGAGAGAAGATAAAGAAAAACAAATGCAGTTGTAAGAGAAACAATTGCAATTACAATTTGTGTGTGTGTGAGAGAGAGAGAGAGAGAGAGAGAGAGAGAGAGAGAGAGAGAGAGAGAGAGAGAGAAATAAACAATTGCAATTAGAAAAAGAGGGGTGAGAGAGACAGATGCAAAGAAAGAAGAATGAAATGGAATTTCAACTGAGAATGAAAGAAATTGAGCTCGCAAGTGGCAAGCACGATTCCATTACATATACATATTCAAGATTTGACATTGCAATGGATACTAGGGCAGTTCCCCCTTTTAGAGAAAAAGAAGTAGACAACTATTTTCCTCCTTTTGAAAATGCTGCAGAAAATTCGAAATGGCCAAGGGAGTATTGGACTCAGTTACTACAGTGTGTACTAGCTGGTAAAGCTAGTGATATTTACCATTTCTTGTCAGCACAACATTTAGCTTGGATTATGATTTGGTTAAGGAGTGCATATTAAGGGGTTATGCGTTAGTCCTTGAGGCTTAAAAAGGAAGCTGACAGACCGTTGTCGAATTTGCTAGAGAGAAAGAACAGCTATTCGAGAGATGTTGCTTAGCCCAAAAGGTTGAGCATGATTATGAAAATATCAAACAACTTGTGTTACTTGAAGAGTTTAAGAACTGTGTCCCTAGTGACATTAAGAATTATCTTAAAGAGCATGAGATTGAAACCTTGAAACCTTGGAAAATGCTGCTCCTGCTGCCGATATGTGCTCCTTAACTCATAAAGATCCTGATGTAAGCTAAACATTCACTCAGCAGTATACTGTTATGAAGGTATTTCAGCCTAATACAACTAACAGTAAAATTCAATCTGGCACAAATTCTAAAAATCAAGCTTTTAAGAGACTTGATTCAAAATCCTTGTCTCTGCCAACGTGTACCTATTGGAAGAAAAAAGAATACGTCATTTCTGTTTGCTTCAAATTGAAATATAGGCATCAGAACCAAAATAGACCTACAACAAACGCTTTTATTTCTAAGAGGTCAAGGTCACGGTCATGTATTGAAAGCAATACATTTGTTGGGCATAATAAACCCCAGTCTGATTTTATTATGGAGAATTATGAACCTTTCATATAACGGGTTCTATATCACTCTTGGGTGATTTGGCTAATCCTATCCTTCTTAAAATTTTAAGGGATACAGGAGTTTCTCAGAGTCTTTTAGTTTCAGGTGTTTTGCCTTCTACTGAGAAGACCTGTTCTAATGAGTGTTCTCATTCAGGGAGTAGAGAGTACACATCTTGACTGTATGTAATATTGTATTATCTTAATGATTACAAAGGTTATCACTATAGTGGTTGAAAATAAAATTCACTTTGCGAAAAAGTCATTAAAGAAGGAAGATAAATGAAAACAAACAAAACCATAACGAATAGGTTTAGAAATTAATTTCTTCTTAAATCTATGAAATCATTGATATTTTAAGTCTGCAATAATTAAGAAAATTTAATGTTTAATTATTTTCTTTCTTTGCAGTGGAATCAATTTTTTAATACTCCCTAAACGAATGTTAAAGACACAATCTGTATAATGTAATTCTGACAGGTACAGTCGTCGGTTTGATAGATTCTCAATGTTGTTGCTTGTGCCGATTATCTGGGACAGCTCGTCATTTTCTTGTGTAGAAAATGGTGTTTCTAGCATGATACTACTTTCAGAATCACAAGTGTTATACAAGCCATATAACTGCCATTAGTACTTGCTGAATTTTATAACTGAGTCTTACTCTGTAATTATACACACAGTGTTGTGTTTTGTTTCATACCAGTATAATAATACCTTCAACCATTGTAATCATTAAGATATTAAAAGAAACACACACACACACACACACACACACACACACACACACACTCAGATATTGTAACCGGTTTAATATTAGATTGTTGAGATACCTTTTAACATTAAAAGGTAACATACAACTTTCATTATTTCTATCCATATTCCCTTTCAACAACATTGTATCGCTATCCAGAGATTGGTTTTCTTATTCATTGGCACTGTGTAACCTTCTAATGAAAAGCCTGATATAATGACCGAACTATGTCTGTACCTTGTGACGAAACTTTTGTCGCCTCTGGCTTTCTTGATGCTTGCATTTAGTGTTACTGCTTGTACTAATCCTTTACCTTGAATTATGTTCGGAACATTGCTCAAAATGTAATTCTCTTTCCTCGAGCCACGTGGTAAATATGTTCATATCATAAAATACTTTTAACCGCTTGTTTATTTTGCGCAGTATTTAAAAGCCTATGTAAAAAAACGATGTAGACAATACGATGGATCCAAGGATAGAATTTAACAGTGTTTTCCACTTCCAATGTTTGCGAGTTGAGAAAAAAATCAACCTGCAAAATCCTGATTATACTGACATTGTTTGGAGCTAGAAGGAACTGCAACACGTTTCTATCAGTTTCAGTTCTAAGCTTATTCTTTCGAGGAAAGGAAACAAAAATGCACTTAAATTGGAATTGTCTTTATTGATTACAACTGAGTTATGATTTATACTAATGTCCAAAGTTTGAATTTTAGACCATTAATGGATTATGATCAATTAGCCTCACTTTGATTTAAGAAAAACTCATTTCATTTTGTACTGAACAGTCATGATGCTATGTCAGAGAAATATATGCAATCGTCCATTTTACACAAAACAATACCAGCATGTCATCAGAGGAGACAGTAACATATTTTGCCTTAACAGGGTCCACACTTGAATCAAAGCTTTGTGCAAGGTGACCTTTTTATTCGCCGCCTGAGTTTGGGAAAGATGTGTAAACATGGAGAAGGTATTGCATCAGAATGTCTACAGCAGTCGCTTTAAATAGCTGCTTTGTTAAACCCCAGATAATAACAAAACAAAATAGCTGCTTAATAAACTATATCGAAACATTGAAATGTTTGATTCAGTAAAATTGTTGTACAAACTTGTTATTGCAAAGTAAGATCACATTCAAAATAGCTTGCTAGAAATACAAGTGTTTTCTTCCTACATGAATTTTCACCGACTGATTCAATCCATTCAAATTGTAGGCGAGTTTCTTGTGGTTTGCGACGTACACAGATAAGTCGTTATTAGCTCGCTGTTTGAGAAATGAATTCTTAGTTCAATAATTGGGCTTTTTTACACAAATGTTTCGGAATCAGCATCTGCATCTATGACAGCTGATATCAAGATGTCTTCTTAAATGAACTTGAGCACACGTTCATCTGAGTTTTAACTGTAATTGCAGACAAAACGGCTCTCAGACTCTAACATATGCTAGCACAAGTAAACGAAACGGAACCGTTCTCTTAGGGAAATGTTTATTATTTGGAAGATGTTTTTGGTGATAAAACCGATTGTCAAATGCATTGTAAAAATAAAGCAAGTACGGAACACTTTCAAAATGGGAATTTAACATTACTCCTCCATTTTAAATAATGTCACGTTGGCGACTAGGGGTTAATTATATTAATCTATAGGTTTCATATTATTATATGTGCTTTTAAGAATATAATGGCATTTTGGTGAAAAAGCGAAATGTACGGTAAACAATAAGTACAGGATGAAAACGAGATGACAGTCTGGCGACAAAAGGAAAATGGTATATGGAAAAACGCTGTTACATACTGACCAAACTATATTACACCTACCGTCACCAAAATTTACATACCAACACCAATAAATAACTAACCAAACCCAGTATAACTAACCAGCACCCATACCAACCGACCAACACGCTGTTTTACTAGGTTAGAGGTGGCTTAAGTCGTTGACGAGAAAACAATAGAAAGTGACACATATATACGTACAAAACGATTAAAATTGAATAATGATTGGCTTTTACTAAGTAGTATCACAACTTCGAAGTTTTTGGAGTGACCCTGAAAAAGACAGCCTTGGATTGTCAAATTCTGTAGAATTATTGAATTTCTGGTGTCTCTGGGGATCACCATCCTCCTGTACTTGTTTATGTGGAGATGAACTTACTCACCAGTGTATTTGTGCTGTGCTGGACGTGATTGAAATAATCTTTTCACTTTTTTCGGTACTTCGAACCAAGCCTTTGGATGCTCGTCTACATCATTTACTATAGTACTATATTTTGACCTCCACAGCGGATTGGATCCTCTAGCAAGACTTCACATTCGTCCTCTCCAGTTCCTCTTTTGGCAAAATTCGAAACTGAACCATGTTACGCCGTCAGCCCAGATCACACATGGGTTTGATTTTCATTATTACCTTAACTGGTGGGGCCATCAGGACCAGTTTATAATTAAAGACCTAATTCACACACTCAAACCACACAATTATCTGTAAACAAAACGTGGTTACTTAACCTGGGTCAGAAGTTGATAATTCTTTACGACATTTCGCCAGGAAGAAGCGACATTCCCCATAAAGGACATGGAAATGCTTGGAGTAATTTTCATCCTGCCTTGGTGTATCAACCAAGCGAGGGTGTATTGCAACATGGTGTCTTTCGGCAATGTATCAGACGCAGCATACGTCGGGAGGTACACAGGCTCCTTTCATGTGTGTGGAAGAGTGGAACATTCATATCCACTTGGGAGCCTAGAAGGAGATCAAGCTCCAAATCCACTATATTCCAGGGAAGAGAAACATCTTGGCGAAACGTTTGTCCAGAAGGAGACTACTGTACTTACAGAATAGTGTCTTTATCAGCAGGTAGAAGACTCATTATTGCCTTTATGAGAGATATATGGTGGATTTCCTTGGAAATATTCTGAAATAGAAGCTCCTCTTTTACGTTTCTCCATTCCCGAGTCAGAGAGCCTGGGTAGGGGACACCTTCAGTATAAGGTTAGATTGTCTGCTTCCTTACGATTTTCCACCCTTTAGAATGATTCCTAAGAGCTTATTCTGGTAGCCCTTCTGTAGCTCCAATGGTCTTTGTTCAATAGTTTCTAAGCTTTTTGGCAGATAGGCCTATGAGATTATTACAGAGGACTGGTCTTCTGCAGATGCACATGTGGTCTCTACTTCACAATAGCCTACATATTCTCCAACTTCACGTTTTGTTCATCCAGGTTTTATGCAAAGTAGAGAAATTTCTGTTATTGGTGTAGTAGGAAACGCGTTAATCCTCTGACCGCTTTGAGTGCACTGTCATACTTTTTTCTTTTTCTTTCCGAGGAGAAAGACAGTTCGGTTTCCATCTTAAAGGTCTATAGGGGAGCTCAGTCTGAGGCGGTCAAGTTTAATATGGACTTGTTTGCTATGTCAGATCTTTTCAAGTATTCTGGGAAACATTTGCCAGTATCTCGCTCAATGATACCGAGATGGAATTCCTCATGCGATTTATGGGACTTTTTCACATACCTTTATGAATCACCGAGTGAAGCTGTTTTTGAGATCTTTTAAAAGCTGTCTGCGAAGAGTAAGATTCACGCCTTTGCTAGATGCTTATAGTTCAGTGGTAATTATGAGTCCTTTTCTCTCCTGCAATGCTGGTAACTAACCTCCACTTGATATTGCCAGAATTAGTGGCATCTCTGCTAGAAATGATCAAGATAGTCGGCTCATCAAATTTAGGATTTTATGGTACTATCTAGTTGCTTCAAATGCGATAAATAGCGGTCAGAAGAGTCTCTTTCTACCGATTTGGATTTTCACTGATATATAAGCATTCAATACTTCCAGGTGGATTATCCTCACTATCAAGTGATTTTATCAGTCCATCACTGAACGGGAGCTTGATTTCATCAAGTTAAAGCTTTTGTTACTTCCTGGGCCTATCGTAATTATTATTCACTGGAGAATGTTATAAAAATGCATTTTGCTGGTCCTTTTAACTTCGATCTTTAGCGCACTACAACAAAGTCATTATACCTCTGTGCCCTACTCTGATTGATCAAATTACATTATCGGTTTGTCATTGGGAGAGATCTTTCCTTCACGAGAATCAAAGCCCATGAGGTTAAGAATATTGCGTCATCTTGGGCATTTCTTGATCATTCATCTCTGTATAACGTCAAGGAAGCTGCCTTATCATGGTCTGTCTCCATCTTCACTCTGTTCTACATTCATTCAATGTTGTAGAAGAAATTTATGCTTCAGGTCTTTATTTATCAGGTCAGGTCATCGTCATGTTTCTAATGGAGGACGCTATTGACAGCAACTGCTTCGTTCACCCTAAACAGATGGTCATATACGTTCATCCTAACTTTGGGATGGAGACGTCAGCAACATCATCATATCAGTTAATGTATTACTTTCTATTTAATCATATAATATTTCCCAGTTATTATTACTAAATTAGCCGCTCCCTTCAGTCTAGATCTAATGTCAAGTAAGGATGATATTTTTAAAAATAATTGAATTGACCAAAGACATTATTTTATATTAAGTTTTGTGGTAGCCATTTAATTATTAATTAGAGTGGGTTTTGACTTGCACTGGAGACTAGTGTCAGGAAAAGTAAAATCAATGTAATAATTACAATTTTTCCATATTTAAAATTAGTTATATTCCCTTACTGTTATATTTACCTAAACCACTAAAGCAAATTAATACAATTTTCTTCCTTACATTTATTTCGATTTACAAGGCTTGCTCAACAGACCGGTTTTAGTGTGATAGCGGCCGGCATAAGTCCCGGTGCTGGTTTTCTAGGAATGATTGAATTGACGATTCAGACGAGAGAAGATATGGTAAATTTCTGTAGTCTTGTCGGCATTTAAAAATATGAAGGTATTTATATAGGTCTCACTTTTAGAAGAACGGATTCTATTCTCACTCATGACAGCATAGCATTCAGGTCGCTTGGATCTTTATTGTCCCGCAACCTGACGGCTAAATTAAAAACACTCTTTGAGTCATAAACGCCTGGGGAATGTGGCTCTAATTCCTTTCCCTGGAAACGCTTAATCACCCTGCCGTGCAGGAATAAACCAGTGGTACATGCACAATAGTGCGAAAACTATAATTCAAAATAATCAATCAAATCAAATCGATCTGGTTACCAAGCGTTGACTAGTCAATACATTGGAAGATTAATTTGTTTAATGACTTCAAATACAGTTGGTATTGGATGATGGATGTAGCCTATACGGTATAAAGGCTTGCAGATGAGTGGAAGTAATCAAGGTAGCTTAGGCTTTGTCAAGTGACTGGTCTGAAAGTAGCGAGAGAACTGGTTATAGACATGATAGAGGAGGAAGTGGAGAAGCTAAGAGGCGTTATTAAGCCTAATTATGTTAGAATGTGAATATTGAATATTGAAGGAGGCCCTTGATGGTGTGATAAAAGCGAGGTACTTTTAGAAGAAATATAAAATTTAATAGAGTAGCCTTTTGTATAGTGGGGTTTAGACCAATTAAAAAAAGCAGAAGAAATTATTAGAAAGGTGCTACAAGAGGAGGTGACGACGATAAAAGATACCTCTGTTAAGAAGAGAAAGGAAAAAGAAAACAGAAATAAGAAAAAGGCTTTTGACAGACTGAATCAAAACTAGATCAAGGTTCATGAAAATATTAGATCCATCGGACATCCCGACTAGATACCAGAGAATGAAAAGAAGAAAAAAGAAATAATAGAGAAAGTGATGAGATGATGGAAGAAATGGATACCAGATAATGAAAAAAAGAAGAAGAAAGGAATAATAGAGAAAGGGACGAGATGGTGGAAGAACTGGAGAAAATAGAAGAACCCAAAGGACCTTTTCAGTGCCACTAGATTGCCTCAAAATATTTACTCTCTTTGCCAAATATGTGTATATTTGCTTGGTGTTTATATTTGTGTTATGTTTATGTCTTAGTTTTCTTGCCTATACCAATCCAGTCCCACTCGGCCAAGTGTTCTATCCAGTTCTATAACCCGTTCTAATGTCCCTGTACACAACCTCACCTATGTTAAACTTTCCCATGTCCGAATATAAGCCCCAAGTTTTTCCCGTATTTAGTCCCAACCTTTTTTCCGTATAAATTTTGTCCGTAAATGGTCCAAGGGGGACTAGTAATGCTAATTCCCTTTGTCCGTAAAGTTCCCCCTCCCTTCACTACTGACGTGTCTAGAATAACAAAATGTGGAATAGCATTTTAGAGTATCTTACTATAAATTATGCATTTTGTGAATTTGATGAAAATAATACATCGAGGATATATACTTTTGAATAGATATTAAAAATATTTCAACAGTTATATGGAATCACTGCATTGTGAGGAATGGCGAAGACAAGAGTGATAATACAAAGTGTTTCACTTCACGATATATATATATATATATATATATATATATATATATATATATATATATATATATATATATATATATATATATATATATATATATATATATATATATATATATCGGCGTTTTCCATTTACTCTTTTCATCATGTGCTAGACATACTGATAATTTAATTGCTGGATGGATAAAAAAGTTCAAATTTATAGTACGCTAGGGACTAATTTAGCTTGTACATATAATGCTTCAAATTATATTTTCTAAAATTATTAACGGTTTTGATACGAATATCAAGATATTTTATTTTCGATGCTATCATTCTTGCACAGATTGATATTTCATACAGTGAACACTATTAGAGTGGGGTACTGTAGAACCTAATAGAGTAGACATATCCGATATGTTTTAATGAGAAACATCTTTAAAGAAAATATATCCATTATTCTGAGCTTGCTCCGTATATATATATATATATATATATATATATATATATATATATATATATATATATATATATATATATATATATATATATATATATAGATGCAATAAACTGACGACGAACAGTACGAAACTAGTAACTAACTAGCCTAAGCGCTTTCGACTCTTAATGAGTCTTTTTCAAAGGCAAATACAAAACATAGTTACGACAAACAAATAAGCACAAAAACGTTGCGTTTGTAAACCTCTACATTTCTATCTTCACATGTGCTTCACAGTAGTTTCCTCAACTAGTCTATACAAGCTGGTTGTATTTATAGTTTTATCACATGTGAAGATAGAAATGTAGAGGTTTACAAACGCAACGTTTTTGTGTTTATTTGTTTGTCGTAACTATGTTTTGTATTTGCCTTTGAAAAAGACTCATTAAGAGTCGAAAGCGCTTAGGCTAGTTAGTTACTAGTTTCGTACTGTTCGTCGTCAGTTTATTGCATCTATTTTAATTAATCCCTGACAAACGTGATCCCTTGGTGGATCCAGTACGCTTGAGAGGGTTGTTATTCGCCATATGATTTGTATTCTTTATATATATATATATATATATATATATATATATATATATATATATATATATATATATATATATATATATATATATGTATATATGTATATGTATGTATATATATATATATATATATATATATATATATATGTATATATGTATATGTATGTATATATATATATATATATATATATATATATATATATATATATATATATATATATATATATATATATATATATATCCTTTATTGCATTCAAGCCTGATTGTAGTGTGTAACCTTGGCCAGTTTGCAGTATTGAACTAGAACAGACGTTGCACACAGATTTAGACTATTACTTAATTTCGGTTTGCAACCAAAGCTCATCCATGCCCGATTTTTCTGTCGTTTTCAAACATTCTTATGATTGGGGTGAGAGTTAAGGTTACTACTGATATAACTTTATTACAATATTTCATCCATATTTTTTCCCCAAAACTGTATACCATTTTTCCTGGAGTGTGCACAACACATAATATTGAATAGGAACTAGTCATGTCAACTAATGATGGAACTAATTTTCATGTGGAACTAATTTACAAGACGTTAATTCTTGAAGCAACTGTTCAATTGTTAAGTTTGGGTATTGTTTATTTGAAGCCTTCTCATTGATTAAAAAAATTCATACTACAGTTAATACAGTCTTCACACGATTTAGGATCTGTTCATCCTTATTGGGGGCGAAATATAAAGGGGAAAAGAAAGTAGTTCCAAAAGTGATATCGTCACTGTGGAGATAAATATATTTTCACTATTGTGGCGATATAATTATTCTCCCACTAATATACATAAGTAACACATTATATAGGTCTGCTACTCTCAATAATTTGGGATGGGTTTTTAGTGTGATCTGTAAAGGATATATATGTATAGGATCCATGACGTAAGCACTGGGCAGTTATTTCCAAAGACTCTTGATACCTCGTCATAATTAACTAATTTTTCCACACTTTAGTAAATATAAAAATTATAATTAAAAACAAATGACTGGAAAAGTGAATTGAACAAACCAAGGGGATATGTGTCTTTCCATTTCAGTAGCATCTCTGATTTCCGATTTCTGATAACTAGCTTGTTAATAGATAGATAGATAGATAGATAGATAGATAGATAGATAGATAGATAGATAGATAGATAGATAGATAGATGGTGGATAATCAAGCTTGACTAATGATGAAGATATATAACACTTTATTACACGTCCGAAACCAATATTTAGGCCATATCTTGATTAGGATCCATGACGTAAGAACTGGGCAGTTATTTCCATAAACTCTTGACACCTCGTCATAAATATCTAATTATTCCATACTTTAATAAATATGAAAATATTATAATTAAAAATAAAGGACTGGAAAAGTGGTATGAACAAACCAAGAGGATATGTCTTTCCATTTCAGTAGCATCTATGATTTCTGATTTCTGATAACTAGAATATAATGGCACAAACTATTACCATAGATACCTTTGTAGTAGTCCTCGAGACATCGTTACCAATATTTACTCTAAGTAACGATAATAAATTTAAACTGCACTTATATAATCCTCTTTCAAAGTATATCTGCTCGTAAAGACTGATGCAATTTTTGACTCTCGTTTTCAACTGTTGACTTTAAATTAAATATAGCATTTTAGCTGCTATAATATGTCCGTCCGAGTAAATAGGTCCCTACAGCCATAAACTGTAGCAATAGAAGAAGAATCTAGCATCTGATACAATTAATATATTACTAAACTTTGCTTTTGATACATATATTTTTGAATCCAAATAAGTTCTGTCCAGTAGCATTTCTTTCTCGATTATCGACACCTAAATGGAAAGGCTCTTTCGACGGGGATAAAAGCTAGCAACATGAATTATCGTCTGAAAGACTCCGGCAGAAACTTGGTCATAAGGCACTAATATACATATCAGCAAGATATGTCGGGATCATTCAGCATTGTTCATATGTCTTTCAAGCGCTGACCATGTGTTTTTCATAGGTTAGCTCTATGGATACATTTAGTAAATTTGAAAACCGGCACATTGTTGGTTATGAAATCTTTCACGTGAGAAGACCATTATAATTCACATATAAATTCAGGTAATACAATATCCTTTACTCATATAAATGGTACAATCATTTTTGTATGTTCATTTGAATATGATATTATATATTAAATTTCTGCATTTTGTTTTCATTGATAAGATTCTTGTCATAAAAGTACATTTCATCATTCATATACATCCTATCATTATTTGAATCGTTAATTAATTAGTTAATAAATTTTATGATTTCTTTTGACACTCATGCTATACATTTAACATATTTCATTCTTTGCAAGTAGCTCAAGTTTAACACCGCTCAAAACTATTGGCTAAAATGGCATACTGATTTTACTTGAAACATAAATTAACATTATCAACAATCTCCAACTGTATGTCTTCCACTTACTTCTTTGTTGTACGTTATATTGACCTACAATTATCACTCTAACCTGCATGGCATAGACACACGCACAACTGCAGTCTATGCCCTACGATAAAGTCGTATACATTAATCAGATGGTCATATAGTTTTTCAGTTGAATAATGAAACTACACATTAAAATGTGCTAAATCTCTTCAATTTTGATTTCTGCAGGTTCATCGGGCTGATCTCGTCCTCTGTTTTTAAAACTTCGTTTGAACATGCGTTGTCGCATATTGCTTATTTTATTTGAATATCTTTTACTATCATTTCTTTGGAAAGGTCCATCTTGATGTCTGAAAGCAAATGTTCCATGTTTCAATTTTCTGTGGATATTTTCTAATCTGTCCTCAAATATTTGTTGTAAAAGTGGCATATCTTTATCAGTGGGACTATTTTTCTTGTCCCTTTGAGGAAAACGATGTCTATGTGTATTATGATTGCTTCCAGGTGGTGTAGGCAATATATCGTATGCCTCAGAATCATTAATTGCTGTAACAGTGTCTTCGTATTCGTTGTTGTCATAATCTGTGGGCATTTCATCGTAATCCGCAGCCGGTTCCATTCTTTGAAGCCGTTGAGCTTCGCTGACAACGAATCGCACGAAATCTTCTTCCGTTGAACTGTTCTTGAACCAGTCAATGTGAGTGCTAGACATCAGATGAAGGAATGTACCCCATCGATGAATAAACATGCTGAGGAACTGCAGCGTAATGCAAAACGCAAAGATGGACAAGAAAACTAGTGACAGAGGCTCGTACTTGGCAATGATGTAGAAATCCTTGAGCTCATCCTCCATAGCTTGTAGTTGTAAGGTGATGACGGTCCAGAGGAAATTAATCATTATGTAGATGAATACTACATTATTTTTCAGTGATATAAGATCATTCTTGATTTTCTCTTTGTGAGACTTGTCCTCATCAAGGGGGTGGAGGTACTTCTTAATGATATATTTCCAAAATTCACTTTCTTCTTCAGTAAGACATTCTTTGGGACCGCTGTTAAGGTATTCCATACCAAACCAATAAGGCTTATTCGGATTTGGCTCCCATCCTGGTGGAGTGACATCTTCGTGTGGAAGCGTGACAGTCCTACTCGATTTGCTTTGTTGTCTGTCCGTTGTAGATGGTCTTTTGCCTTCTGGAAGCAACACTAACTCGTCTGTTTGTACCGCAGACGATGCAAACTCTTTACCGGCTTCCTTCTTAATTCCCATAAAACTGCGTATCATCTCTCTTGCGTCACTCACTAGATTCGTGATTCCTAACCTGTTCAATATACTTTTGCTTTCTCTCTTTTTCTTCTTTTCTTCTTCTGCTTTCTTTGCTGCTTCCTCTTCTTCTTTAGTTAATTTCTTTGGAACTTCTCTTGTTCCCCAAGAGACGTTATTCAGGTTACACAAATAAAAAACTGTGAGTAGGATGAATGTGGAAGGTACGGTCAGAAAATAAAGCAAACCATAGATTAGGCAGAAAAACTCTTGTGGATGAAGTATTCCTGAAATGAAGAAGACAGTTACCAAACCTGTCAAGAAGACAACGTTCGGGCTTCCAAAATTTTCAGTCACAATGCTTATGATCGTACCCACAGTAGCAATCATCATAATCACTGTATAGATGGCGCTGAGAATGGCAGCCGCAGTTATTTGATGATCATTCTTCATTGTCATACAGATACCAATGTAAATAACCACAGGCAGCAAGGACAGAAAGTATGATTCCCAGATTCCGATGTTAAGTACTGAGTGATATGAGCCAGTAATCATCAGGATTATGGTAGAAGGAGCCAAGATCGTGGAGGCCATCAGGATAAACTGATATAGGACGTAGGGGCGACTGATGTTGTCGTTAATCCTAACTGTATCATACCAAGAGCTTAATAGATCCATCATGTTGGCAAGGGTAGATGGGGACCAGCGCCTTCTCTGGTTGAAGAATTCGTTGAATGTTTCGGGTGCAAAGGTCAAGGCGTCAGCCCCGGCACAGTAGTCGATTCTATGGCCCTGTTGCAACAAAAGAGTGCACAGCCAACGATCTTCCCCTGAAACAAATATTATTAGAATTTCAGTCCTTTATTCTTTTATGAAGTATAAGAAACCAGTCATAGATGATTGCAATGGGATATGTAACTATTAACATGGTCAATGAAGTAATATGTTGCACACGTTTCTTCCACTCATATCAAATATGACATCTAATATTATTCCGGATTAATCCTAATATATAGTTATAGCTGTGGTTATATTTTTATTCTTTTCTCTTTTAACTATATTAATTACATTGTACCATGGCGCTATACATTGCAGAAATAGTTTTGTAACTGTATTATCTAATTAATTAACAAAATATTCTCAAAACTGCCTTATTTTTACTTTTCAACTTGTTTTTGTTGATATATTTATGTATCAAAATGAAAAGAAAAACAGATTACATGCTCACGTTGTAAACTTCCATGTAGCATTAAAAATAAGAATGACTGACATAACTGTAACACTCTTATAAATACATATGTCATCTATGGAAGTGTACTAGCTTTATACTTATGAAGTAAACGCTTATTTGCTATTTGGTGAAGCCTCCAGATAGCAGATATCACCTTGTCAGAAATAAATTACAGGATCACATTTAAAATGGACTAATTCAGAATTGATTTTCATATTTTAGTTTATGCAAGTGAGTGATCAATTTTCAAGCTTAATGATATGACGAATACTGTAAGATATGACGAACATTTCTAATAAATAATTATTACCATATTATACATTACCAAAAACTAATATAGATCACGATAGGCCAAGACTTAAAAAGGTATAGCTCGAACAGATTGAAACATGAGTTGGCAAGCGAAATCCGTAATGCAGTTAATTAGATTACATGATGACATATTACTCACCTTGCTCAAACTGAATGTAGTGTCTCGCTTCAGTTGGCTTTGTAGTGTACATCTTCATGACATTGTCATCCATGAGTGCCGAACCTCGGAAAAGAGAGAAACATCCGGGACAGCAAAGAACGCAGCCAAACACGTGTTCCGCTGCTTTTTGCAGCCAGTGACCGACAGCGTACTCAAACTGCTGATACCACACCATGGGACCTAAAAAAATACAGAAAATTCTCTCCTAGCTCTCGTATACTCCGCCAGCAGATCAATTATTTTTGTTTAGGTATGATTGACTGCGAAAATATAGGTCTCTATTATTTGCAATTGATTTGTATATCAGTGGGTAAATTAAATGGTTATTTCAGGGTCCCCAAGCTTCCAAGAAATCAGGAAAAAGTAGGGAGAAATTATGTTATTTATCATGACTGAAAAATTCTTGAATTTTGCAAATGACTGATGAATGTCGGGTAAATCCTGGGTAGTTTCCGCCACCACTTGATGCACGAAACAATGACGTAATTGAGTCGTAACTAAACTGATCGTGAGTTAAATTTATCGAGTTCTAACCAGAAGGTTCAGAGGGTGCAGTATGTATCATTTGGGTGCTTGTAATATGATGAGTCAATCCAAACACTCAGTGAACCTAATTCGTCTAGAACACTTTAATTTTCAAAGTCAGATCAATATCAGTATATTTACTTACATGGACGGTATGAAAACCAGTCCAGGATCACGAGAGGCCAACATGGTCGTGGCAAAGCGAAGCAGCTTAACAGATGGCCTAGTAATCTTTAAATGTTGTTAGATCAAGTGATACATGCATGAAATCGATGTGAAAATTACTTATTTTCTCAGCAATTATGAATGTTAAAATTGTTGTCTTTAATCTGCTGAAAGACAAGATAAAACAACGGCGTTGATGAGATGTGACCTGTACTTGCGATTTGCATTTGGTAGTCGCATGAGTCAACAAATCTAACAACCCACATTTTCAAATTTTGTAGAGAAAAAATAAAAAGCAATAAATGAAAGTCGTATACTGGTTGTAATACAAATATAACAACGAAGGAACAAAAAAAAATTCTCCATATTTATATATTCCGAGAAAAACGTCTGGAATTTTGTTGTATCACATAACTATAATTTAATTTCTGTTCTACAACATTAAAAAGGAGTTTGCTGTTGACATCACGTGACTATTGGACTTCCGATGTTATCGTTTGAGATTTGTGAAGTCATGTGACTAGTAATGAAAATTGCGAGTACCGGGTCAGGTTTCATCTATGCCGTAGTTTCGTCTAGTCTATCAGCGGATTAAAGACATAACGATTACAATACCTGCAATTTATGAGAAATTAATCATTTTTCTCTCGATTTCATAGAGGTATAAGTGGATATAACATAAGTTTTAATGTTATTGTCCCGCTGGTAAACGACTACCATATTTCACTACCGCTTATGGAGACAAAATTCCAAATTATCGATATGCAATTCAAACGACCCCATACGCCAACCTAAATGTCCAAATATGAAAAATTGGTGAAAAATTTCGGAGAAAACCCGAATAAATAACGAACTGCTATTCGTTTTAAGTCAAATTTATAGTCCAAATTGTTGAATCCCAGAGCTGAACTGAGAAATTGTCGTCCCTTGTATTATGTATTAAACACGATACGTGACCCAATACCGGTTTAATGACTGATTAAACGAATTACATGAAGACAAGTTGATTTTACAGAAAATCCAGCCATTGTTTGTACAATAGTATATAACTTTGAAGGTCGTTTGTAGAAATTTTAATAAACTCTTTCGAAAATGTTTATTAATGATGGATATTTAATCAAATCCTCTTGGATGATTAGGTTGTTTGAAAAATCCTGTTTGGGATTTTATTGGCGCAGATAAATTCAGGGTTAAATTCTTTCCGTTACAAGACAAGATTCTACTTATTGGCGTTTATTTGCTTTTTTATATATTGCTATAAAATTCTTTAGAATTAAAGGTCTGAAAGAAAACGGAATTAATTTATGTTCATTATGTTGTTTACACTTAGCAACATAATGCAGGTCAGCAAATTAAATTTAGTTAAAATTTTTATTCTGTACATTCAAATTTCTTTACATGCCAATTTATAGCAATATCATTAAAGTTGTTTCCCGTGATGCAATTTGATGGTTTTTACGTAATCATCTTTTCTGTCTTAGATCTTTTGGAGAGTCATAAAAGAGGAACATCCTCAGATTAAAAAATGTTTATGAATCTAAAATGTTCTTTAATTACATTTAGCAACAGTCATATGTGAATCTTAAAAATATTTATTTCACCTGGAAAACCCCCAGAAATGACATGGAAATTTATATTTAGAAAAGTGTGGGAACCATGTATTTTATTTTTTTTACTATTTTCTTTATGACTTTTTATGTTTTGTTTTATTTTACTGTTCTCGCATTTCAAATAATGTGATGTTTTTAATATTCTCTAACCATTAAATTCTTTTATATGACTAATTGTGTCATCTTTATTATCATAATCATAATCGCTCCTATTATGATTATCCTTATCATTAGCAGCTTTTTAAAGTATCTACGAAACAGACTAAAGAGAGAAGAAAAATGAAATCTAATTGTTTCGTATGCATGGTAAAAAGTAAATTCTATCAATCGTTTAGTTATTACCTGAACCTATTGGGTGAATTCGACCACATACTGCTCCAACTTTCCTGTTTTTCTTCATTCTATCAATCAACAATTTGACAGATTCGGGTTTGAAGTCCACATCTCCGTCCAAAGTCAAAATAAACGTGTTTTCGGCCTGCAATAAAGAAATATTGAATAAAGTACAACAGATACTCCGGATGATATCAATACTCGATATAATTTTCAATCAAAAGGAATTGTGCTTCACCCTGTTTCATACGTACTCTACAAACAGACATTTCTACTTCTAACCGTTCTGGATTCATAATAAAATTAAAACGGGATTCTTAGTACATTATAAGTATAGACTGATAGATTTTCTTCACAAGACCATAGGAAACTCATATTGGTTGTTTTAATTAAAATGGATCACTACATTTGTTGTATCGATACAATAATGCCCATTCATAATATACTGTATAGGATATTGATGCATTTTCATATCATATTGTACAGTGCATATATTGCAGGCAATTCCGCCTTTTTATTTTGTTTTATTTCGTAAGGCCTGTGAAAGCGTTTTAATGATAACCACGGACTGTTAATGATATTTAATGATATCATCAGTCATACAAGTGTTTTTGAGTACAAATGTTGAACGTAGAAATAAATAAGTTGTTTATACCTCGCCCAATGAACAAAGACGTAATTTACATAGCAAATACATATAATATTTTTTGTAACTTCTAAGAGGATAATATATACCTGTAGGGAGTTCACGACGATGACGAGAAAGCGTTTTAAGGATTCATGGAATAAAGGGATGATCATATTAATGATTTCCTGTTAGTATTAACAATTACACACACACACACACACACACACACACATATATATATATATATATATATATATATATATATATATATATATATATATATATATATATATATATATATATATATATGTGTGTGTGTGTGTGTGAGTGTGTGTGTGTGTGTGCTTCATGGTATTATTCAGATCTTGTCGAACTGCAAGATGGCCAAATATCCACTGTATATCAACTATTATCTCCATTGCTATATTTCTCGGCTTCTCATTATTAATTACATTCTCAAATTTTTTTTTTATTCTTTTTTAATTGTTCATGATTGTTTATTTAGCTTCATTCAAAATGTATATTTGCAGCTACGTAATGTTTCACGTGCAGCCCTCTTATTAACACTCAAAAATATATATCACCAAAAATTTCAAAGGAAGCAACGCACACCTGACTAGCAGTAAACAGACCATTACATTGTGAAGTAGTTTTCATTGATCATAATGATTCTTGCTTTGCATCTGCATTATGTCCTCAGAAGAACTGATATTAGCAAATCAGCCGTTCTCAATACTTTTTCAAATAATATAAATACAATCCGTTTCCAGCTACATCTCTTTCTTATGTCAGAAAACGTGCGTTGAGTTAGCATTGGCGATCTGCCTCATCAAGTATAGTCCATTTTAACTCAAATTTTCGAGGTTACAAACTGTTTGAAATTATACAGGAATCGAAAATACTATTTCATGATCGGCGAATTACTAATTTGAAGAACATCATGCAAATATACCATCTCATAAATCTCTGGGTCAATTCTTCTAAACAAGGACTTGACGGGTCTTGAGAGGTTATCCTTCTTCGACTTTCCCTTTTTCCGTTGTCTAGGTTTTGAAAAGCCACTTTCCATCTCTGATTCCTCAGCCATCATTTTGTCGGCCTCTTTGGCTCCCATCAGACGGTATCCAAGTAGGTAGTACAAGTACAGGCACTACAAAATAAATATTATGATGGAAGGATTGATATTTCAATTTGAAGACGACCAGTGACAAAGAGGATCTGGTTATTTACCTTCCTTCAAATTAATCCTTACTAAAAATTTCAAAAGTTAGGGTAGCGATTAAACGTAACTAATGGAATGTATATCATTTATATTTATCTTATGTATCTATCTACTGGCAGTTTATCTTACTTATAAAGGGCACTGAATGTTCCCTAACTCAAGGGAATTTGTGCCCTTCATAGCAGTGCTTTTAATATCCTAAATGATTAATATCTTATCATTATGAGTGAAAGTGTTACTTACACTGTATATTATTATGTATAATAAATTTTTTTGTGTGCTTAATCTTTGTCCCTTATAGATGGCACTAATTTGAGCCTAATACAACTGTCATTCTTTTAAAATATATTTACTCGGACTTGATATCAAGATATTGAATTTTCCTTACGTAATTATATTTTTGCCTGACTTTCTGGAAGCGATTTTGTCTAGGAATATGATGTGAATCTTAACGTGTCCTATGTTTTGTATAGGTTATGATAAAATAAAATTATTTATTCATATTCTAATGTCCGAAAATCTGGACAAAATTTAAATTGTTCAGATATAAGTTGAGATGAATCATTATTTAAATTATTCATAGGAATTACTAAAGTGATTATTTACTGGATTAAGTCCACCTTGGGATTATTGTGAATTCATTCAAAGCCATTTTGTATTATATGTATTGTGTTATATCAGGAGTATTGGTACATCGGTACATTTAATTTTATTGGAATTAATTCAAAACATTCTGCACTTTTTCTTAAAAAGCTATTTGTTGAATTTTACAAAACATGTTGGTTTTGCTTCTCGCTGTTACTTAGTTTAAGATTATAGAGTCGTAACACCAAAAAAAATATTAACCTGCCTTCTCAAATATATCTGACAATGTTACAATATCTCATAAGCATACAATATATACTCCATAATCAAGTTTCTCATTACAATCCAACATTTGTTGGAACTGCAAACCACGATGGTCTTTGAAAAAGTGTTGTTCTTCGTCGTCTTATTTTCTTTCATTTTAAAACTTAGTGTTCCAATGTACGTATACTACGACATTGCCGGTGTGTGGTCTCTTCAGCCAGCACTGCCGAAATTTACAAAATTTTCCTAATAAGCCAACTATTTACTGGTAGTCCACTCCGCTATCGGTACTTGCACCTCATGAAGATACCATTATGTACATCGATTTGGCATGCTGGGAGTGTACAAGATATCTACCAATTTGTACTTGTTTTATGCATTTAAAACGATTTAAAATATAGGTCTACATACCTGTGACCATCTCTTCCTGTGTCTGATCTTGTTTTTGTCCTTGACATGCACAACTAGATTCGTATGTCCAGGCATTGTCCAGATCAAGCGACCGCCATAAGGAGTGGACACTACTTTTGGTGGGGACAGTGTGATCGGGCCTTTAACAATGGACCTATAATAGTATAAACTATTTTAGAAGTCACCATTCACAGGTTAAGGTTTAAGTTTCTTTACATTCATAAAAGTTTCAGAACTAACCCTTAATTAAGATAATAGAAAAGACTACATAATTATTACATATAGACCATACTCGCGTCACTCAATTCCTGCAGACTAGATGTTTGCAAATCTTGAATTTGTGAGATAAATAAACGCACAGGAAAAAACGGAGAAAGAACATAAATGAACAAAAGATAAATTATTCAGTAAGCAAAAGATGCACCGTGCATATCCTGGAATCCATTTTTTTCTATATGGGGAAGAAGAAAAAGCGCTGCTATCAGACAATTCACAAAAATATTCTTGCTCTGATGCAAGGATATAAAGAGAAAACAATAATTATAAATCAACCCTATCTTCATGTGAAATAAACAAATACACAATCCTGTTTCAAATACACAATCCTGTTTCAAATACACAATACTGTTTCAAATACACAATCCTGTTTCAAATACACAATCCTGTTTCAAATAACAATCCTGTTTCAAATGCACAATCCTGTTTCAAATACACAATCCTGTTTCAAATACACAATCCTGTTTCAAATACACAATACTGTTTCAAATACACAATCCTGTTTCAAATACACAATCCTGTTTCAAATACACAATCCTGTTTCAAATACACAATACTGTTTCAAATACACAATACTGTTTGAAATACACAATACTGTTTCAAATACACAATCCTGTTTCAAATACACAATCCTGTTTCAAAAGGAAAATCGAATCCCCTCTCCCCATACACATACAAGCTCTCAAAAATTAAATTATCGGCCCTTAGAGGTTAACGCAAGATGAAATTGCGAGTCGAAGATAAAGTAGAATTAAGGTTTTTAATCTGGACACATGTTCATTTTGTATTACTTCATGCATACCTGGCGGCGTCTTCCATGCATTCACAAAGTTGTTGCACAAAACTGTTTGGCACATATTTGTCCACCTGTTCGTCGAGTTCAAAGGCATCGTCGAAAATGATGTGAACTATAATTGTAGAAAGCAAAATTGTATACCAAATTATTTTAATTGAATATCTTTCCATATTGTAGACAGAACAAGTCTTTGATGAGAACAATTATTATCTACCTCAAAAGCTTAAGACATTATAATGCAGGTTTTGTTGACACACCATGACTCCTCACCCGCATCAGCTTGTTTGGAGTAAGAGGTGATACCCTCTTTTTCCTAAAGTTAATGGTTTAATAATGTATCTTCCTTATAAATTGTGTAATAATAATAATAATAATAATAATAATAATAATAATAATAATAATAATAATAATAATGACAATACGAATAATAACAACAGCAATGAGATCAATGTAGCAAAGATTCTGTTAACGTTGATCTTTTTTCTGTTTTGTTTTTTATATAGTATTAGTTTTCCCTTGCTTGCAGGTTGGTGATGTAAAACCTTTTTCTGTCCTGCCTTTTTATAAAATAGTCTTGCTGACAATAGAAAATACTATAAAAAGATGCGTTGTTTTGATTATTTGAACAGTTCTCATGAACATTGATAAAAAACTTGTGCTATAGAAATATAACAGGCTGGCGACTTCTGTACCTGTGGATTATAGAAAGCGGTGCTTATTAGTGATTGCCGTGTCAAATAGGGGTTGTAAAGTATTCTTGTATCGATGTTTTAATCAGAAAGTCCCATTTATAAAGCAATGGCAACATTAACTAACATTGTTTATATAAAAACTACTTACTCTCAAGCTCGTAATAGTCAGGGTCCTTGATGCCAAACTTGTCTTGGGCCAATCGACTCGCACAGTGGACGTAATCTAGTCTACAAGGTACGTATTAATGACATCAACTATTGCACATTTAACGTCGTGTTGAATTAAGACAAACATTTTAAAGCAATTTATTTGCATGTAAAGGAACTGTATTTGAATACATCATATCACTGATTTTAAATTATTTAAAGTTTGAAATTTATAGTCTAAGTTAGCTGTTCAGTATAATTAACTTGCTTGTTATCGACGTTTACATCCCCGAATCTCCACTTGAATAAAATCTGCTTTTTCTAAATCATATATACTAATTTAAAGCGATACCCAAAAATAGAAAACATATAGGTTTTTCTGCTTCTAAACAGTTTCCTTGAGCGATTGCTGTTAAAGAGTTAATGAACTTTACTAGATACATATCATATAATTAGTTCACTTATGAAACAGGCAAAGGAATTAAAACTAAAAACGAACCGGAAGAGAGACTTCAGTAGCTGCGTCATTTCCTGTCTGGTCTCGTGCCACATGGTTGCGCACGCATAAACCTGAGGAATAACGTTCGGATTACTGCTGATGTAAGGATCATCCCCTGAATAACTGTCCTCCCCGACGTATCTAAACGTGTCAAAACCCGTCAACTTGATTTCCTTGTCGTTACGGCGTCTGCGCAGTGTGAGAGTAAAATCTGGGAATACTCCATCGTAATGTGGAGTGATGAACAATCTGCAATAAAGGACAGAAAACAACTCATAAAAATTATCATCTATTATAAATATGACCGATTCGTTTTCTCATTTAAAGAACACCAATCTACAGAACTTTCTAATTATGCAAGTGGAGAATATTAGAGTCTGTTCGTCTCTTTCAAAACGTGAAAACATCGCGAATGTCATGCAGTCTATTTTTCGTAAAATTAATGCTTTTAACTAAATTCAAGAATATTAACACATTATCAAATGATTTATCCATGGAGTTTAAGCAAAAAGCCATAATAAAATAGCCATTTTGTCCCTGAAGGCTGTAATAATTGATTCCAATAATAATATATGTTCGACTGATAATATATTCTAAAGAACGAAAATAATTACTATTCTTTCCATTTACTTACTTTTCAAGTTTTGCCATCCTTTCACTCTGCGGGAACCATATGTGGGACACTGTAATACAGTACGATAGTAAGAGAACAGCAGCAGCGACTAATGGCATAATTAGCCCCTCAGTGCCTTCATTGGTGCAAAACCATCCACCAGTGTGCCAGTTAGCTGGAAGGAATTGGTATCGACACTGTAGATAAGCAACCGCCAGTGCAGTAGGTGGCGCTAATACTATCGGTAGAGAAAATGCCATCTTTTGCATGTGGAGCTTGCATATTAATCCAGCTAGATAGGTTAAAAGAATCCCGGTTCCTATCTGTAGATACATCAAGCTGTACTTGACAAAATGTGCCTCAACAGGAGTTTCCGCATTAAGATTGCTGATTGGAGAGGAACTGACTTTGAAATCAGAATTTCCAGTAAGAAGCCGAGCCAAGAGAATTGTCAATCCAATTTTGAAAGGTCCTACCAATAGAAATGTTGTTTCTCTTGAATCTTGCAAGATCTTTCTCATGTGTTTGAACGGGATTGTAATCTTTCCAAATATTGTCCATTCGCCGGATACATAATTTTCCCACCAGCCAAGAGACGTCAGAAGAAGGCCAATTGGAAGCTCCCAGGTTGCTGTTCTTTTGAGGATTACTGGCGTGAAGGTATATCCATTTGTCTCATGGCCTTCAACTATAGAAAAATTCCCTTCCTTAACGAAATCGCCTACGGTGAAGAAAGGGATTGCAAGTATCTGAACTATAAACGCAGCTATGTTCATGATAATAGCCAATATCTCACTGACGCTTGGATTCGGACGCTTTTCATGAACTATTACCTTAAGAAGACTTGGAATTTGACAAATGGCGAAAGTGGTTACAATTCCCCGAAACAAGTCTGTTGAAGGGAGGACTCGGTAGATAAGAAGGGCCACGCCAAACGTCTGGAGACACTCCACGATTAGTACCTAAAAATATTGCACAATTACTTGCATCATGTGTTGCAATAAAGAGTCTCGTTTTGCAGGATAAAAATAAATTTCTTAATGAGATGTGAAGTTAAAGAAATTTTTATTTTTAATAACAGAACGTTAGAATTTGTGGGAATTCACGCAATACGTATTTAAGACCACAGGTCATGAGAGGACTTAAATGAATATAATGTATCTCTTTATATGCTGAATACAATGTATCTCTTTATATGCTGAATATAATGTATCTCTTTATATGCTGTGAACGACTACCGTCCCTATTTTCTCGCTATACACCATTCATTTTGTATCATTTCTCTTCAACTGTACTACACCTTCTGAAATTACCAAATATTATTCATAAACTTTTCTTGAGAAATAATTGCTAGAAATAAAATAAATGCCTGTTTTCTGTGATGGAATTCGTCATAATTGCGGAGATGAAAAATAAGTTGACTACATACTGTGCGCGTATTGCTATTGATGCCATACTTCAAAATGGATATCTAGTATGCAAGATAAATCTCCAAAATAATGCATTGATAGAACAACGAGGATTTGGAAATATCTATGCATTTAATGAACACACTTACTACGAGGACTGTCTTAGGACTTGGCCAATCTTTGCCACCGAAAAGAATCTTCATCAATGACATCAACCAGCTCCAACCCAGAGGACCACAAACACAAAATAGAAGGGTTGTAATGTGCTCGCTGCTGGCTTGAGGAGATTCCTTTAAAAATATGCAAGAATGCATTTAAAAATGCATTTAATTGTTTTTATTTCTACGTAAATATCAACATCGTTGCATGATTTAGAAAAATTGTCTTCAACTAAACAAGAAAAGCCATGATTTGACTTAAGGATAAAAACACTCGAAGTTTTATTTTAATCTTCAATATTTGTTGGGTTTTTGTTTTTGTTTTCTTATAAACAAAAGTAGAATTATTCTCAAACTAAATTTAGGGGATGATTGGCAGCAACATTTTGGCATATATTTATTTTTGCTATAATTGTATCCGCAGGAAAATACTGTGGCATGTCAGTAACAAACTCCGGTAAAAGAAGCAGAAATATCTGTTGTTTTGATACCAAAATATAAATAATGTATATACAACATTCTTGGTTATCCCTGAATATAAATTGACATGTATAATGCCAAAAATGTACCTTGTTGATTCCGGAAATAATAAGCATAAGGGATAGTCTGTTGGCCACAGCTCCTCCGAGAATTGCAAGAAATAGGAAGATGTACAGTAGCAGTCGTACAATCTTCAGAATTTCTTTGAAAATGGCATCGTTTTCTTCGAACTCTCTCTCCGAAACTTGGAAAATGTCGTACGGCCGCCTACATTTATAAAGCATGACAGTTACTGTAATAAAACTTCTATTTAAGTTAGCTCCCTTGTCATAATTAAGAAATATGAGGAGTATATAGATAAAATGAAGTATTGCCTTGGTGAAGCAGGCCAATACCATTTGCATATTGATAAATTAAACTAAGCCTTTCTTATATTAAAATTATCATTTGCTGAAAGTTACCTGGTTTCATACGTTTAATTTTGTATAAAAATAATCTACTAGCCTTGTTATAAAAATAGACTAATATAGTTATTCTGATATGAACATGAACATTGGCTGAAGCGTGATTCAGACCTGGTAGTAATGGGCGCATCCCAAAGGGCCATGATATATACAATTTGCTCGATATAGTTTTAAATGGAATATATTATGTTGGATAACTAACGCTCGGAGAAGATCTGTATTACGAAGTTATGTCTTCTAGTTAAATGCTTTGAATACCTAGAATCCAAATCAGTCAAGATTTTACATGTATAAAGGCGCATAAGAACTTTAGCTAAGGTTTCCTAGTTGCTGTGGAAAGTATGGTTATGAGAACGGGAAAACATCGACCTTCGCATAAATGACAATGTGCGATAATCACAATTTAATTTATTCAAGGTCTCATTAATACAAGAAGGGTTGTCGAACTTGATTGAAATACACCAAAGTTTAGTAAACTTATGCCATGGAAACAAACATCGGACAATCAGGGACAATAATTCCTCTAAATGACGTCGAGTACTGCTAGAAATAAAACTCGCTAAAGAGCTAATTAGTGTAAATCCAAATGCAATCTTCAGTTAGAATTGGACACATTTAGCGGAATCCAAAGTCAGAAGGAAAAGCAATACCTCTTGTATACGAGAACACTCCCGGAAAATTCACATCTGTCTATGAGCCAATGTTCATACAACATTGCATCAGAATATTGTGAATTGCTATTGAGCTAACATTGTTACCAGCAACATCTTTTTTGAATATATTAAGTTTATTGTCCAAGGCCATAATTCAATCCAAACTAGAGTTGACGAGATAACCCATACATGATTCATATGGGATCGTAAAACAATTTGCAAAACAAGTTTTATCAGTGTATGATGCGAAAGAAAGTTATTTAATTAGATACCATCTTGATAAATATATTAACAGACAAAGCTCACCAATTATCGGTTTCCATAGATTCGTAGGAAGTTGTTGTCGTGCTTTTACTCTCCTCTGACATTTGTAATTTTGGTGGAAGGCTAATACCATCCTCCGTCAGATTGCCACAAGAAGGTGGCTGAGGAGCCGTTTTTTTCATCTTTTTGCCACTGAGCTGCCCAGTTCCATCATCATTTAGCTGAACAAGTTTTTCCTGTAGAAGTGCAGCCGTATCAGTATAATTGATATCAATACTAACGGCTGAAAGTCTTGGCGTGCTGCTCATTGGACTCTCAGAGCTGTCAGAATGACACGATGCTGACGATAGCATAGACTGTTCTGATCTGAAACGCTGTTTGTCTTCCAAATGCTGTCGCTTCATAAGTTCTTGCTGTTCACGTAGACGTCGCTCTTTTTCTTGTTGCTCTTCAATCTGCGGTTAGAATCGTATACTGTACGTATCGATAATGTGTGTGTGTTAGAAATACTCGCGTTTTGGTAATGTCCCGATTTAAATTTATATTAAGACACAAATGACAATATTTTTTAGATTTGAGCAAACACACACACACACACACACACACACACACACACACACACACACTCTCTCTCTGTATGTAAATTAAAAATGACAACATTGTGCAACAAGGGTAATTGGCAACATGCTTACAAGGTTTTGGGTTCAAGTTTGCAACATAGACATCACAAGCAAAAAGCAGGTACAAACCCAAGACATGGCTAAAATTGAATGTAAATGTAACAAACGTGAATTAAAATGTAACAAAAATAGTGTGTGGATACCATTATATTAAAGTGTATGAGTCTGTAATTGCTCTTCACTTATGTTGTCCACCATGACAAGATAATCTGAAGATACGTTTCCCTTTACACACACGAGCGCGCAGGCACCCCCATATATATATATATATATATATATATATATATATATATATATATATATATATATATATATATATATATATATATATATATATATATATACAGAGAGAGAGAGAGAGAGAGAGAGAGAGAGAGAGCAAAATAATATTAATTTACGCTGATGTAGTAGGCAACGAGGATTTGATATCTTAATTTGACAAGAAAATAAAGTATGCGGTTAGGTGTGAATACTCTGAGGATTATGTTGAATTAATATATCTATGTTAAATTTAAAAAAACATACACATTCGAAGCTCATGAAGACAACTTACAAAAGTAGTATATATCGTGTGCAGCATATGTTTGTGTACTCGCAACTTACCTTCACCCTCAAAACGGATTCCATGATGTCCTTGTGCCAGTTTTTCAGAAATACCTGTAAACGAGATTTTGAATTGGTAGGATTAACAGAGATGGCTTTTGTGTATTCTCTAAGTAGCTCTTATTCTGCAAAGGCAGTTTAAAATGAATGCTGATGTACCAGGGCCAACAGAGTTAGCAATATGCTCAAAGTACGCCTTGATTTTATCATATAAAACCAGAAACATAATCCAGCTTATACCTTTAAAAATGTTTATATCCATTCAGCTGTGAATACCATGTTCACTAAACATTGTATCAGATTAATGATTTTACTCTGTCTTTCAACTTTTTAAATCTACAATTTTCAGCAAAAATTTATTTCATAATGAAATGTACCGTGATCCTACCTTAGTTTTACCAATCTGATATCCCTGGATGCCCGCATTCTGCAATATTATCATACACTTCTCTTCAGCGTGTTCACAGTAGTCAACATCACAAAGCAAACCATACCTGGGTTACAAACATTAACGTATTGTTATGATTTTTAGCAAACTTATTTTAAGACATAATTGAACTTCTTTAACGCTATCCTTGCGAAACGGAACGTCAGCAAAGTGTAAGAGAACAAAATGTACAATCGACTTCAAAGATGAATGTTTTGCACACAGCAGACATCGAAGCGATATCACTGAAAAAATGTTAAAGCTACGTTATAAATCATAATTACAACACACACACACACACACACACATACATATATATATATATATATATATATATATATATATATATATATATATATATATATATATATATATATATATATATATATATATATACATACATACATACATACACACACTTGGGTACACGAAATGAAAATCGGTATTAAAATTGCGCATATTTTCTTTCAATGCGGCATTAGTATATTTATCTAGAAGTTTTGCATCAAAGTGTGTCAGTTTCATTAAATTATATACCTCGATTTTCATAATCAGTGAAAAGAATTTGACATGGCTACCTTACACTCACAGGTAACGATTGGTACAATGGAACACTACTACCTTTGAGCAAAGTCCTCAAATCTGATCCTAAATGGATACCCATCTCTGCGTAGCTCTGCAAGTTCCATCAGTCCATTGCACAAGAGCTGTCTTCTGACGAGCTCAGAATCGAATTTTCCTGATGACAAATTGTTATTCGGTTTGATGCACCTTGAAACGAAAACGTTTTTATCAATCGAAAACTAAAAAAGTGTACTACTTTAACTGCCGCTATTGTACAACAATTTAAACTATTTATCACTGTCGTTTATATTTTTATAATTGAAACTTTTTAAATAAACAAATCTGGTGCCAGCTCTATCAATTCTAATTAATTATAACGATATGAATTCTGATTAATTATATTTGACAGGTTAGGTCCTAAATTGCTTTGATTGTTCTTTTGTTATTCATGCAGAACATCACACCTGCCAATATTAATTAAGCTTTAAAAACAAACCTACAATTTCCATTTGTTATCTACCTCGTAGACAGATTCATATAAAGAAGCTCTCTGACTCATTATGTACAAACGTATAAACAACTTACTTCATTATAAATAAAAATATATTTTCGTAGATAAATGTACAATTTGAAATATCTGTAGATAAAAGTATATATCTACTAACTACATTTCAATTAGAAGACAAGCATTACGACCACGCGGTAAATTGTGACTGATTCAACTTAACTTTTATGCACAAGGTTATGGTAAGTGATTCAGAACTATTCAAATAAAAAGTATATGGGCATAGATTCTCGATAATAAAGGTCTGCGAGAGAGGATAATAATGGCATGTACTAATAAAATCAATTACTTACGTACAACACATGAAAAACTTATGTATCATATTTTACGACTAAAATCTTACCTGACAAACAATGGTGAAGCCTGTGTTAGTTTTCCCATCAAATTTGATAGTGATTTCTGGAAATAAAAATTTATAAATATATGGTTTAAATTCAAAATGGATGGATGGATGGATGGATGGATGGATGGATGGATGGATGGATGGATGGATAGATAGATAGATAGATAGATAGATAGATAGATAGCTAGATAGATAGCTAGATAGATAGCTAGATAGATAGATAGATAGATAGATAGATAGATAGATAGATAGATAGATAGATAGATAGATAGATAGATAGATAGATAGATAATATTGAAAGGTATTGTCCTTTTGACGATTCTCCACTGTTTTAATACATGGCTCAACCGAAAGAGAAGCACTTACTATATACTTTCAAATAGTCATAAATTCAATTACATATTCGTTACAATGTACCAGAAATTTAGAAATCATCTCATTTATATGATCAGTTCACTATGAACAATTAACAATATTTACTTTGAAATGGCGAGTCACTGTGGGTGATGGTCTTGAAGTTGTCAAGTTATCGAATGTTTCTCCTGAAAGACCTCTGCATAAAAGAAAAGAAATTAAATTTTTACTACTGTAAGATATACAATAATATTCCACAATGTGTATAGAAGATTGACAAATATCATAGTTAAAGAAAACTCTTAAATAAACACGAAAATAAGCACCTGAAATATTTTAAGTGGCAGATATTATTTAATGAAAGTTGCTAAATTTTATATTAGTTTATAAACGAGTTAAACAGTACAATTTCATCGACATTTTCCGATGCTCATTTTTATGAAAATCGTAATTAGATACCAAATGACTGAAGTTTGACGTCTACGTGAAATATAGTTGCAAGATAACGAGAAATTGTTTCTATTGTCCGTACTCAGCAATCTCCAGAGAATTGACATTCTATATTGACCAAAAACATCCAGTCTTACCTTTTTCTCTTAATACGTAGTGATGCCTTCCGGGAAAGACTTTCTCTAAGTTTCTGTGGGTCAATAGCAGTAGGCCATACTGTTGGAAGTTGGGGTCTTGAGGAATAGTTACTAGCGTAGCTGTAAATTAAATGAGATTATAAGAAACGATAGGTGGTACCTCTGAGAAATAAAATCGCTTTTACGAATGTAACATGCAATTTTTATGTTTAAATGACTATTTGATATGACGCAAATATCCTGATATGAACATAATATAGATACATATTTGATATTTATTTTGATATCCTATGCCGTAGATAGAGATTGTTCAAACTAAATTCTGTTCAAAATCTGAACAATTAGCTGCGATATACGCTTATGCGTTGTGTAAATAGAGGCGACTTTCTCAAGAACTGTTAGAATGTCATGTGCTCAGAAGACAACTTAGGAAGTAACGATGGAGGATTTTGTCTCAAATATGATATGGTACAAAATCAATAGCCAGGGAAATTGTATTGTTTCTTTTATAAATATTGTGAATGTTAATTGTGTCTTAACTAATACCAAGTACACTCTGTAGTATAAAATAGTTGCGTTAAACACTAAAATTCTATTTCATATGGTATCCATGCAGGGTAGATGTCTTGTTCATAAATAATTTAGCTACAATTCATCCCTTCGGTTAATATAGTAATGCGGTAGAACTGACACTACAGTTGTATGTGCGTATAGAAAACAAAACGCTATGCTCAGTGACGGGTCGTAGCTACAAAAAATTAGTCTTATTCTGCTTTAATAATTAAAACCCTTTATGGTTTGTGCAATTAGAATTGACAAAATTTCATTTCGTTGCTTTTATGAACAATTGTGGGTGACTGTTGAAATATCCATTAGTCTGAATCAAGTGTTAAGAATAGAATGTGCGGTATATGCATATATCAATATACATGAGCACGCAACTTCTAGCCATATATTCGAACTCGTGTATTAGAGTTTTCAACGGAAGAAGAAACACTTTAGAATTTGGGACACGTTAAACACAAACAAGAATATCATCTGTTTGTCAGGCTTTCGGTTTGAAAGACTAGGGTGACCTACTAGCTGGAAACATTTTTCTTTACTACCTTGACAATCCATTTGTATAATTCTTGAAACTTGTACATCATTGTGTGGGTGTGTGTGTGTGTTTGTGTATGTGTAAGTGTGAGTATGTTTGCGTGTTTGTGTGTGTGTGTGTGTGAGAGTGTGTGTGTGTTTGTGTTTGTGTGTGAATGTGAGTATGTGTTTGTGTTTGTGTGTGTGGTGTTGTTGTTACTTTGAAAAGGGGAATGGATAGAAATAATAATTTGATGTTTGTATTACGCTTTACAATTTACCTGCTTGTATTGATTGAACTGTATATATATATATATATATATATATATATATATATATATATATATATATATATATATATATATATATATATATATATATATATATATATATAAGAAAGAGAGAGAAAATTGGCATTACAAGATATGATATTATGGATTATGGTTTTCCTTTTGTTTTGGAGCTTTTTCCAGCTGTTTGTGATGTTTTGATACTAACCTTCATTCAGAACCGTTAGCTGTAATTGATAATTCAAGCCTAAAAAAACACCGTGACAAGTCGTGACCAACTTGCCTTAAAAGCAGGAATGCGCTGATAACGTATGACAAATGTCAAGAATAAAATCAGTCAAGCTTGTGTTCTAATTCCTTTGAACAAAAGTTCACGTTACCCCCAGAGGTGAAGAATGCCATCGGTATTTTTAGCAAGAGATAGCAACAATGTATTGAAAGTTTCTATCCATGCAATGATATATGGAGAACCATTGAAAAGGAACACAATTTAATTTATATATCTTATTTCGTCTGTACAATAAAATGACGTCGATTGTATCTGTATTGTCGAATGATGCAAAAGATGAACACAAACAAATCTTCCTTATTCATCCGAATAAAACATAATATTCTTCCTTAAGCACCGATTTACGTAATCAAATCATAAATAGGAAAAAAAACTTACTCTGATATTGTCCCTGTCGGTGACCGAGACGCTTTGAAAAGCGCCTGAATAAAATCGTTTTTGCTGCGGAGCAGGCAGTCGACTAGATCTTGACTCAAGTTATCTCGGTTTCTCTCCAGGAACCCATCAGCGTTATAGGTGACCTGAACGAAATATAGTTATAATCACTGTATTCAAGAATATAAGCAAAAACTAACAGACTGAATGGCAGATGAAAAGTTGATAGTTCCATTACTTTCGTTAGCATAAATATGCACATCTAATTCTCTATAACTAACAGACAATCAATTGTCGCCTGCTGTGGAAGCTATCATAAAGTCATATAACACTGTAGAGTATGTAGAACTTGGCCACGTGAACTCATTTGAAATGTTGGAACTTGCTTGAAATTTATTTCAACTTAAATAAGCACACAGAGACTGTTTTGGATTTGTTTAAAAAATGTTGAAGTTTTTGAACGTTAAAAAATTCAATGTGAACATTTGTGTAAACTCCTAATAATTACGATTTGTATATACATAGTATTTACACATGTTTATGCCTTATGTATCCAAGTGTGTTCTGAATTTTTTGTTTATAAAAATCGAATCTCTTGACGACACATATGTATAATAACAAAGTTTTATGTAAAGGCGAGGATGGATTTTGATGTACGACTAATGATTCGAGAGGTCCTTGAAACACAATTATTCGCTTTGGAACAAATAAAAAAGTAAGCTCTTAAACATAGAACTTATATGTGAATAACCAGCAAGCGTGATGATCCATACAAACAACAGGTGTTGAGTTGGTACTGTCAGTGACCTTTACGGGTACAAAGGTCCCGCGACCTATCGTAGGAATTTAGGTCACTGAAGCTCACACAGGCAATCACGAAAATAGAAAAGAAATAAATCAGACACTCAGCTCAAATTCAGATGTCATAAATGACAGCAATAGTTAAAAAAGACGCAGATAGTTAATTGCTAAGCGCCATGAAAAAGAAAGATTGATGAACCTATATATTGTCAGAACAAAACTGTAAAATTTGAATAGAGGAAAAATAATTGAATTAATGGATGCAGTGTTGACCAATACTAACATGCAAGGAAAATGCAAATTTAAGGCCCATTGATAATAGATGTAATGGCAGTCTTAAAAAAATTGAATTTTATATAAATGTTAGAATTGACCATAATTTGTAAAATGTTTCCAAACAGAAGCTTTACGACTCAGTACTGATAGTTTCATCAATCTTTTGTTGATGGAACTATACAATTAATTCATAATATATGCACATGAACTTTTCAACATTTTTTTCCTGACATCTTTGCAAATGTCATTTCTGGGCAGATACATAATTCAAACTAGTCCATATCGAGCATGAGCAAGAGCGGCAGCACATTCAGCTCTTATTTGGGCATTGGTCAATCTTCAGGCGAATTATGAAATTCCTTACCAATCAAATCATTTTCTCATCTGGTGTCTTTTTAGAGAACATAAACATAGTTGACCATAACACATGACATACAAAAGACTGAAGTTATTTTATTGATTCTTCACATTTGTTATGTAAGATTTTCTTTCTGTATAATTCATGAAAATGTAATAGCGAACCTCTGATAAGTTTATGACTGGTGTTTCGCTTTACTACTAGATTAAAAATACAGCCAAATAAATCGATAAAAAATAGCAAGATATGAGAAATGGTGCATAAATGACTAAAAGAAACAAACACTTAAAATAATATTAAAGGAAGTAATAGAGTGGAAGCATCATTGGAGTTTTGCATATTGCATTTAACTTTTATGTGATTTTCATGCTATCTCCTTTGCGGAAGAACTGAAAAGTAACTGCTTGTTTTAATTTTTTTAAAAATGTACTCTACAAGACCTTTAAATTCATTTATAATTTCTACTAGAGCAGTTTTAATCGATCATTGATTCTTTGTTCTTTTAAAACTTTTGTATACATGTACGATTATATCTTGTATAATCAGAGAATTAAAGCACCTTCCTTAACACAAGATATCTTGGACACCTACGAAACTTTACTGTAAATTCTGCCTCAAAATACCAAATGATTTAAATGTAATACTATTCCACAAAACATTAAAGATAAAATAAGATATAATACAATATAAAAATAGCATTAGATTTACCTCCTCAGCATAATGCCTGATTCCGAAAGACACACTGTTTCCACGAGCAGCCATGAAACGGGAATTGCTTGAACAATAACGTTTCAGTTTTTCTACCAAGGTCGCGTCCGAGGATTGCGGAAAATTAGATTCCTCGTCCAAGAGTGGCAGAATGCCGTGGGGTTTCTGAAGAAATATTGAGATAGAATATGTATTAATATTCTGTGTGCAGAATGCCGTGGGTTGAATAAATATTGAGATAGAATATGTATTAATATTCTGTGTGCAGAATGCCGTGGGTAGAAGAAATATTGAGATAGAATATGTATTAATATTCTGTGTGCAGAATGCCGTGGGGTTGAAGAAATATTGAGATAGGATATGTATTAATATTCTAATGGCAGAAAGCCGTATGGTATATGTGGAAAGCTTTGATGAGAAATCTACCATATTATTGACGTAGAATAAAACGTTGTGTTATTGTTTCGAATGCGTAATGCCGTGTACTTTTTGTTTAAAGTCAAGATAAGACAATTAAGAACGCATAATGTTCCGAGGTTTTTCTATTAAAATAACATTAATGTGTAGATGTCTGAATGTCGTTTGGTTTGTCATGAATGTTTTTGTTACGAAAATGCAAGCATTTTAGAGATACATAATGTCGCGGGGAAGATTGAAAAAGGAAAATTACTAATATTTGTATGGTGATAGCGATGTTGTTTTTGAAATACTGACTCGGAAAAATGAGGTTTCGACAGAAGGTAGAAACATGAAAATGCAGTGATGATTCAGAGTTAGGATAAAATTATGGAACGTACAAACAGGAAAATGAATTAATATTTGAAGGTAGGAATAAGTGATGTTCTACGGAATGTAAAAACAGGATAATGTATTAAAGTTTTGAAAGTAGGAATAACTGTTCTTGCTATGGAATGTGGAAACATATATGCAATAATGTTAAATGGTTGAAATCAAATTATGTTGCTATAGAATGCAGAATCGTGAAAATGCATTGATCATTGAATGTTACAATAAAATTAGGTTTCTAATGAATGTAGAAAAGATATATGCAATAATCTTTAAAGCTTAGAATAAAATGAATGCATTAATTTTTATATAGTAAAATGAGATTTCTGCGAAATATAGAAGCAGTAACATCCATTAATGTTTGATGATTAGAAAAAAATTAGGTTTTGACGGAAAGAAGGAACAGGAAGATGCATCGAATTTCTTTGGAAAGATTAAATTGATGTTTCTATAAAAAAGATAAATGTAATAATCTTTGAAGGTTAAAATAAAATCAGGTTTCTACGGAACTTAGAAACAGGAACGTGTTTCAGCGTAAAAACAGTGCTCTTCCAAACTATTGCAATGCTAGGTGAATACAAATACTCCTTATATTGAACACTGAGCAAAGAAGAAGTCAAATTAACTCTATGAGATAGTTAAACATCCACATCTTTCTCAAATAATGAAATACAATATTGTCTCACTCAAAAGCCTTCGAGTTTCGACTTTAAAAAGAATTTTAGTTTTGACGTCTGTCACAATAAATACCTGAACCATTTTATAAATATATGCTAGACGATACATTGTTTTCAATATGAAATAAGGAAGACGCTTTTGCTATTGAGATAGAAGTTGTTACAAGAGATGCTGCATGACTGTTCCATGCCATTTTAGGAATCTCAAGAAATTGTTTCTATCTTGGAATATAGTAGCATTAAAATCATGATCATAAATTTTAATAGGACACATTTTATAATGAAATCTGAACAACAAACTACCAATTGATATTGTTCGGTTTGCATCAAAAGATGCGAAACCTTCCAGTGATTAGCAAACAAAAATTGGCATACCTGAAATATGAGGTCCAGCACGTCCTCGTTGCTTCTGTACTTGAGATCCGTCCACTGGATGCCCTCAAGCTCATAGTCCCGTTTTTCTTGTGGGAAAATGTACTCCATAAAATATTGCTGCAGCTTTTCGTTGGTGATATTGATGAGAAACTGGTCGAAACCGTTAATTCCGAGGTTTTCGAATCCAGACATATCAAGTATACCAATGGAGGCACCACGTGTCATTCTAAACAAAAATAGACCAGAGAATAAATAATGCATTATTTCTTTGTATAATAACATCTTTATCTACTTTAATTCTACAACTGAATCAGCTTGAACCACACGTGCTGTAAGTGGAAAGTTTAATTGTAATATTTACTTATCTCATCCATCCACCCACCCATCTACGACTCCAGTTTTAAACATTAATTACAAATTCAAGCACCTAACCATGACAGCAAATATTATTTTTCTAATAGCGAGTTACTTACATTTGGGACTTCTTAGAATGTGTCCACATGTTTCGGTTCATTTGGCCGACAATCCACCCAAAAAGTCTTGCATACAACTCTTTTGCTAGAGCATCTCGACTGTCGTTGGCCTCGCGCAGGTTTTTCCAGGCCTGTATCCTCTCACCTATAATAATAATAATAATAATAATAATAATAATAATAATAATAATAATAATAATAATAATAATAATAATAATAATAATAATAATAATAATAATAATGATAATAATGATGATGATGATAATAATGATAATAATAATAATAATAATAATAATAATAATAATAATAATACAGATGAAGTCTAGAATTAAACGTGTATTTGCACCGTAATCGTCAATTTAAACGAAAGTAATAGTTACTAATTGTTGTGAAAGTTCATACGACTGTAAATACTCGCATATTGGTGTAATCAAAATGCAAAAAATAAATATCCTGATCAGCTGAAGCATAATGCGCCGGCAGATCAGAGTTTGTGTTGTTTATTCTACCGATTACACATAATAAACTGCACAGATCTAGATATATCAACGTATTATGCCTCAGTAGGTCTGGTCTGTAAATTTTGCAGTTGGATTCGACTTATAAGCGAATATAGACAGTTAAGGGATTCCAATTGCAAATTGCACAGGCACAAACATCCCGACGCATCGTATGCCAGTAGATCGATGTCTATGTAATTTGTAGAAATCAGTAAAAACAGCATAGATTCTGATCTGGCTGCACATAATGTGCCGGCAGTTGAGGGTCTATGTTATTTGTACTAAGACTTGACTTCATAACCGAGTATTGATAGTAGTTTTGATTATTTTTCATAAGATAATTAGTGCGATCATTTTATAATATCTATTGCGAAAACTGTGACATAGTACTATGCTTACTACACATGTGTTGTCCATTCTGCCAATATCGAAAGCACCGTTTAAGATCACAAATTATTTTTTTTGTGTGCTTTCAATTTCAATTGATCTCATTACAGCTTAGAAGATCTGGCCCAGTTTATGCAAGAAAAATAATAAAGTAAAAAGTATCAATAAACTCTATATGTATGATTTAAATTTTTATAAAGTTTACGGGATATTGTGATACACTTATTATGTCTAACCGTCTGTAAGTTACTATATCTCAACCTAAAACCATTGTGTGAAAATTTACGAACCTTAATAGTTATGTTGCTCGATGGTGACCGTATATAACACGTGTGTCGTTATTAGATACCCGCACCTGGATCCATACAAAGTTGTCAAAGGTCAAATGTACAAACATTTCAATCGTATTGACATTTTTCAAATATTTTCCGATCAAATGTCATATGAGCAGTTATATAAGCAAGACGACGTATCATGCATGCTGTGGCAAGTCATTATAGATGTCCTAGATGGAACTGGATTGAATTTATTTTTGTTTACCTTTTATGTAACTGACGGTGGAAATGAGAGCTTCCGTAAGCTCAACTTCGTCCTCAATTCCAAGAAGTTTGGCAACTGCATGTAACGGGTACTCATCCACGACACTGACACCGTCCGTTTCCTCTATAGGCACGAAGACGACATTGGCCAAATGCAATATGGCCGCCAGAATCAGGAATATGAGGGTGATATACTGTAAAAACAAGGCAACAAATTTTAAGCTGATATCAGTCTTTATAATATATGTTAATGTTTGAATTATGTAATAATATATAATCATTCAATTTAGCGTTAATAATAATAAAGAAACATGTATGGTTCTTTATGATATCTGAGAGTACATATTTATAATATATTAGCATATTATTGGTTATCGTTAATCAGAATGTTGCTAAATATTACGTGTATATTCAATCAAAGTATAAAAAGAGCTGTTATTTCCCGATACAAGGCTGGAACTGTTTAAACCATGAACATTTCTAAAAGTAATTAAATTTTCATTATTATTATTATTATTATTATTATTATTATTATTATTATTATTATTATTATTATTATTATTATTATTATTATTATTATTATTGTGAAAGACGTTGTTCTTTTTCTCATTCATTGTATGTGCCTGTATGTGTTTTATCCATGTAAGATCATCCCTTTGTATATAATATAAATTCATCGCGCCATCTTATATCTAAGGCCTTTTTTAAATCCGTACCTTGAATCCATTTTCTGGCCGTATTTACGTTATAAAACTAAAGATTTACAATATTTATCAATGAATAGGTAAGGACAACATATATCTCGTCCTTACCTCATCCGAGAAGCCAACATCACTCATTATCTGTATTAGGTCTGCATACATTGCCTTGTAGTATGCCAACTCTTTTGTATCACGAAAGACACCACAATCTGGGTCTGCGTCTCGCATGATCCTGAAAACATATACAACTTTCATGTGATTTTTATTCTTGTTTCATATAGTTCTATCCCAATTCTTATTCTATCCCAATTCTTACAGCTAGTTCAAAATTCATCTCCTTTTCTCAGTCTGTAACTCGGTGTGCCTTTGTGGTGTTATCTCGGTTCGTCAAATCTAAAACTGATGGTGTTAAAATCTAGACCTGTAAGATTTAAAATTCAGTCAAGCTGGTATGTACATGCTCTCTATTTGACATCTTTTGGTCATTTCATCTTCCTGCGTTCTTAACAATATAACATGCATCACTCCACGAAAACAATAAACGTTCAGATTGTTCCTTTAAGATGATTCAACTGCTCAAGACCTTGCTCAATGTGTTCTCTCTTCTGGATTTGAACATTTTATTTCCCATGCATCCCACGTAACTCTGACACGAGTACCACGAGCATTATTATTATTATTACAGTAACTCTGACACGAGTACCACGAGCATTATTATTATTATTACAGTAACTTTGACACGAGTACCACGAGCATTATTATTATTACAGTAACTCTGACATGAGTACCACGAGCATTATTATTACAGTAACTCTGACACGAGTACCACGAGCATTATTATTATTACAGTAACTCTGACACGAGTACCACGAGCATTATTATTATTACAGTAACTCTGACACGAGTACCACGAGCATTATTATTATTACAGGAACTCTGACACGAGTACCACGAGCATTATTATTATTACAGTAACTCTGACACGAGTACCACGAGCATTATTATTATTACAGTAACTCTGACACGAGTACCACGAGCATTATTATTATTATTACAGTAACTCTGACACGAGTACCACGAGCATTATTATTATTACAGGAACTCTGACACGAGTACCACGAGCATTATTATTATTACAATAACTCTGACACGAGTACCACGAGCATTATTATTATTATTATTATTATTATTATTATTATTATTATTATTATTATTATTATTATTATTATTATTATTATTATTATTATTACAGTCCAGAATTTCTACCTCTAACCTTCAAAAAGTGCATCGCGCGGGACCAAAAGCAAGCCTTTTTCTTCAAAATGCATTCGCAATCTAACTATTGATCATTGCAAATTTACATGTTTCTCACAAATATCTTCTTGTATATAAATTGATATCATTATATCCGTTTTCTTGATCTGTGAATCAATGATCATATAATAACGCCAACATTATAAAAATACAAAGGTCATTTCGACTTGCTTTTGTCCTGCGGTAATTTCTGAACGCTTCCAAACAACCTAGTTTTATGAATATTCGTGAGGACAGAAGTAAAATTTTGCGAGTGACTGACTGACACCTACCTATGACAGTCAGGATCCTCCAGAAAATAGTAAAGAAGTTTCTCATGGGACATTCCAGCAAAGAGTGCATAGAAAACATGGAAATTTTTCTCTCCCATCGATCGATGCACCACACGAGACTTTTCAACAATGTAGTCATCGATCTTGGCTGAAATTAAAATGAAACTATAAGTCAAATATTAGGATACTCTATTATTATTTTTGTTTAAATTAAGATCATCATTATTATTATTACGCCTGTGAACATGCGTCGCGCATTATTCACTGCTGGGAGTTACTATAAATTGACTATGTTGTTGTGAAGCTTGCCTTCTATCGTTTCATATGTTGACAAGATTTTGTCCAACTTTAAATGAGTGAATATACTTCTGATTACAAAATGTACAAGCTCTCTACGATTTTGCCCTTTTGTGGAAGACAGTTATTCTTCCGAAAGACATTTTCTATGTTTTCAGCTACTTTGGAATTTTTACATTGCGCGGAGTACCTTCCAAAAAGCACTGTACCGTGGACATGCAAAGTACACACCGAACTTAAGCTACCATGGACACATTAAGTGTTAGGCAAGGCAATCGTTTAAAGATCAAATTTTCATTATATTATGTATCACTAATGATGCACATCGAAATTACTAGAATTTTCCAAACTTTACAAAGCTTGCCTAAATGAGACAATCGTTCTGCATATATTACCTCCGAGTAAAGCTCCATTTGTGGAATAGCTCAGCTCAATAAACTTTCCGAAACGGCTGGAGTTCCCATTCATTATAGTTGCTGCATTTCCAAAAGCCTCAAGCAGTGGATTTACCTGAATGAGAGAAAAGGAAAGCTTCACTTGATGCAGCCCTAATTCCTGGTGAGCAGCATTTTATTGGAAACGGTGTCTAACCATACATTATAAATATTACACTATACACATTTTACAAGTGATTCTAAACACGACTCTTCGATAGAGGATAGAAAGTTGGTGGTAACTCTAACTCTAACATAAAGTCAGTTAATTTTTGAGAAAGACTATTAGTCATTAGCGAAAGAATTATATATATATATATATATATATATATATATATATATATATATATATATATATGTATATATATATATATATATATATATATATATATATATATATATATATATATATATATATATATTTTTGTATATAAATGTGTATATATATATAGATATATATATATATATATATATATATACACATGTATATATATATATATATATATATATATATATATATATATATATATATATATATATATATACACACACATATATATATACACACACACACACACACACACACACACATATATATATATATATATAAAATTTGAAAACATTTTGTATTGCCATTGCTCAAGGTACCTGTACGATCTTGTCCAGCAAAGTTCGGTCATCACTGGGGCTGATATGCATCAGATGCCGGATCATATATTTTGTGCTTTCCGTTTTGCCCGCCCCAGACTCACCAGAAACCAGGATGACCTGGTTTTGACCAGTTTCCCGAAGTGCGCGATAAGCATTATCCGCCACCCAGAATAAATGTGGAGGCCGCTCGGACCGAACGGTAAGATTGGTGTATTCATTATGGTGCTGAAATAAAAAAAATAAAATATATACCGATGGATTTATTAGAAAGATGAAGATGAAGCGATAGGATAAAATGCCGAAGAAAGGATCACATTAGTTTAGATATCACAAATCTGAGCCTGATCTAGATCGATTGGACAGCGGTCAAAGGTGCTTCGTGCTTTAGTAATTTGTTTTTGTTAAATACATCTATAGTGAGAAAGATATATAAAAGATATGAAAGAATTTTAAGTTCTGCATCGTATAAAAAGTGTTTTCAAGTTTATTTCCAAATGCAGCGCTCATTTGCCCCGCCCAAATGATCCAAATCGGGGTCCGCGTTTGCTAAAACAGTTACTGTCACCAATTAAGATTAAAATTACATAATTACACAAGTATTGTATACTACTAGGAAACTGAAAATAACAGCTAAATACGTATTCGTGAGCTAATTATGGTTTTTCAAGATAGCAACTCATTTACTTCTTGTTTTATTTATGCACCATTGACTGACTGGTGCATGTTGTTTTATGGCATTTGAAATAATGAAGTTGTTCACTGGATAGGAATGCATTGGATCAAGTTATATAACTTCTCAAGTTCTTAAGCTAAAGGCTTGAGTTCGAGCAAGAATTCTCGACAGTGTTTCCCCATGGCAAAGACGGAAATTACTTGTTAAATAGCATGTTAGTTCTTATTCTCGTTCAAATTGGTGAGCGAAATTTATCTTGTGTCAGGTAACATTAATGTCAAGTTTTCTAATGGCTGCGTGATACGTTCTGTCATAAGCTGGTGTGGAAAGCATGAAACATTCTTTATCGCAATGCTTCCTCAGACCGTCCTCTTAACGTTTAATTACAGCACACCAACAGGACAAACGAGAATTGTAGTAATTATATTTTCCAGACCTGCCACTAAGTTACGCACCTTACATGGCGTCTTTATTAGAGAGGAATTAAACTTGTATACATAGGTTTGAAGACGATATTTTCTTCTCAACAATATAGAAATTCTCTTGCTTTAATTATGGAAACTTCTACTGATTGATTGTTTTCCCATAAAACATTTGGACTAAGTTTCTAATACAACCAAAGTCGGTTCTATTGAAAAACGACTGTCTGAACCATGTATATACATATAATGTCTACCAAGTTTCATTTATTTTATTATATCTCTATACAACTTGCTGTAAACTACTCTCACTAGGTCTTTCTTTTTATATAGGATGCGCCTCATAAATTTGTGAACAGATATTGCCTACAGTTTTGATCTATAGTTGTTGTATAAATGAAAAGTTTTTTGCCACTATAGTCTTTTGCAGAAAGAATGTGGGTTAATTTATAAAATTAGAAACATTTTAAATTAAAAAATATAACGATTTGTTTTTTGTATCTATTTCAGTCTAATAACATAACATTGTGACTTTATACAGTCCAAAATTCATCACTACTGACATCACTTAAGATTGTGTTTTCGCATGCATTTTGTAAATATGTTTAAAACTAATCTAGCGGTACATACAAGTTCTACTGGCAGATTTGACCTAATCCTCTGAATAATTAAAGAAATTTTATTGAAAAATGTGCTTATTATTTATGAAATGGTTAAATATCATGTAAAACCTTAATGGGATGTGGTTGGAAAAAGTAACTTCTAGCTGGGAAATAAAACAAATAATTATATATTGATACCTGTATTCAACTGAAAATACTCTCGAAAATTAATGAATTGCTATCTTAGTTTTGATGGATAAATGCAAAGTTGCGAAAATGTTTCAACATCTCTAACCACCTCTATTTCGTCCCAAGATTTTGTTCCACACTAAATGGAAAATCATCCTGTTGAAAGATTGTAATTTGAAAATTATTATGAATTTTGTATTGTGAGCTAATATTGCCTTCCCCTCAACTATTTATTTTGTAAAACGAACTAAAATCCATGAATCAATGAACTATTTTCAGAATGACCAAGGATTACGGAAAATCCACACCATATTATATCATGCAAGTGCTTGGATTCAAACTAGAATTTGCTTATTGAGCGTTATTTTGACACCGATTGTTATCTTTTAATTGCATTAGACTTTCCATTCATGTTAAAATTGTTGTATGTTGAGTCATAGTTTTTAAATGTGAGGTCTCAGAAAGGTAAATAAGAATTGGAAATATCTGCAGGGGTGATTTTAGTTTGATAAAACTGCAGAACAAAAGCGAAGAATATAGTCAATTTACACGACCGAACATCACCTTTCAAACTCAAACTCACTTTAAAAAAAAATTCTGAATACACCCTTGGGCTTGGTAGAAAATGATGTGTTAGCCATCAGTACATCAAGGCTGCATTTTCTCTGAATGTTTCCCCAAAATGGCTATCATGGACTGCAAAAGTAGCTCTTTTGAAACATATAATGTGATACATACAACAAATATATATGTGTGTGCGTGTGTGTGTGTGTGTATTTATAGTTTTATCGCTTTAGTTACAGTAAATTCTATGATTCAGTCTTGAATGTTTTATGACTTTGAGACCTGAATTCTTCGTATGTTCGATACTGAGTATTTTTATGGCTTTTTTGGTGGGGTTGTTTACAGTGATACAGGACCATATTTATTTGGTTCCAACTGCAAGCTGACTTTTGCGCTTCGTTAATGCAGCGGAATTTCTCTTAAAACTATTGCTGGGCATTGTCATTACTTGAAAATCATCAACATGATGTCTGAGTCCAGAACAGTTTCTCCTCGAAAAGGAAAAGCATATATGAATAGCAGTGCTATATTTATGGTGACAAAATATGTCCAACGTGTTTACAAGTGGATGTTTTAGAAGTTTTCTACTACCTCTTGATGCCAGTAAATCAATATATATTCACTATTTACAAATAAATGTGTCACATAAGATATGTCCAGCGCTCCCAATTTTCTTGACAGTCTTGTGATTGAAACAATGCATAAAGCAAAACACAGACATTAAATAGTAAACATTATTGTAGACGTCATGGTTGCCACATGATATTTTATCGACCATATTTTACGTTCATTATTGCAATAGTCATGGTAAAATGGTCGTGATTCGAGCCACATGCAGCAGTCTCTTTAGCATCTTTTACAAAGATGGTCGAGAAACCAGTCTTTTGAGCAATAATGATATGGTAAATATATTAGTGACGAACCAGTCTATTTACGATTGTAGTATTACCAATCTCGTCAATGGCTCAATGTGTTTAGCAATGTAATGTTACAGATATGGTCGATGATCGTTCACATACTCTCGTTTGACTTTGCTTTGAGATTTTCATTTTGTTGGCTTGATTGTATGCTTGTTTGTTTGGGTTGTTTTTCTTTGTCTTCTTATATTATTTTTTATGATGACTAACTGAACTCTTAGAGTATTGAAAATGAAACTAAGCAGCAATAATAATGTCTATAAATCATCTTACCTCTTGATCGAACAAGGGAAGTGGCTTACATGGATTTACTGCTACAAGGATGTCGCTAATGTATGTCTGAAAAATAGAAAATTATGAGTATTAATACAGAAACATGAAAAGTACTTCTTCTACAAAAAAAAGAATACAAAAAGACACACATGTAACCATATGTGTGAAAGAATTTAAGAAGGTCTAATTTTCAGGATGGTACTATATTTTGTCTTAGGTATACAATTATCATTGAACATTTAAAATTTCATTCGTATAACTTTAGCCTCCTAATTGTTGTTTCTACTCGCCCACCCTGATGTCCCCATCTATAGACTTCACCCCGCACCCCTTTCCATCCACCTCTGATTTTGGAGTTTGAGTATATGCGTCATTTTACAATCTTTGACTCAAAGGGTTGGATTTAGAGTACTATTTACTACTGTATTTTCTAAATGATAACACATTTTGGGAAAAAACAATGATTAATGAAGTCTCTCGTACCGTGAAGAGTGGGCCATTCTAAGCCATTTTATCACCCACCCCACCTACACCCAGTTCCAGGCTATTGGTTATGTGATTATCAAAGTCGAAAATATTAATTCTAGGAAAAGATTTAGTCTATAATAACAACAAAATAGTCCCTTGATCCCGAGTGAACGCGTGCACACACACACACACACACACACACACACACACACACACACATACATACATACATACATACATACATACATACATACATACATACATACATACATACATACATACATACATACATACATACATACATACATACATACATACATACATATATATATATATATATATATATATATATATATATATATATATATATATATATATATATATATTGATTGCTGTTGCTATTTCTTATCCTTTTTTCAGGATATGTTACATATGTTATAGTCAGCAATGATATAACCACTCTTACTAGAGTTTTCTTGATTACATTGATACCATTATTAAATCACATATTTTTTTAAAGGAAGACGATCGATAATTCATCTAAAAATATATAAATACTTTATGACAGTTGAAATTACTGTAAATCATCATTCCTCTTTTCATATTACAAACTTCCATTTTTACTTAGAATTTTAGCTTTGTACTTCACTGCTATCGCCAATCAGCATTCCCATTATCAAAAGAGGGTCTTTTTGCAATGAACAATATGTATGTATGTATGTATGTATGTATGTATGTATGTATGTATGTATGTATGTATGTATGTATGTATGTATGTATGTATGTATGTATGTATGTATGTATGTATGTATGTATGTATGTATGTATGTATGTATGTATGTATGTATGTATGTATGTATGTACGTACGTACGTACGTACGTACGTATGTAGGTAGGTAGGTAGGTAGGTAGGTAGGTAGGTAGGTAGGTAGGTAGGTAGGTAGGTGTGTGTATGTATGTATGTATGTATGTATGTATGTATGTATGTATGTATGTATGTATGTATGTATGTATGTATGTATGTATGTATGTATGTATGTATGTATGTATGTATGTATGTATGCATCTGCGTTTATGCGAATGTATATATGAACTTAACGATATATGTAACAAATACGCAACAAATATGCAATAATGGAATAAATAAAACTGATACTTACGTAGAAGCGGTCTTTTTGAAACCTTGCTCGTAATGCTTGAACGATAGTGCTTTCATCTAAAACTTCAAGATTGCTTAAATCGTCTGGTTTCATGATAAATTACACGCGAATATTTCGTGTTTCCTTCCTAATTTGTCATAGTACACTTCTCCTTTCCTGGAATCAAGACACAAAGTCAGTAACAAAATTATATATTCATGGTTTACTTATGGTATAAGAGAAATCAAATTCAACATATTCATGTGAGGATATCGCGTGAATTAGATAATAATTTTTTTGCAGTATACCATCAACTACTTATTGTGAAAAATTATAAGAACTGGAAATATTGATCAATTCTTTTTCGTCAATGATATTTTTATCATTAAAAAAGGTTGTTCAGTCTATGTTATATCCATCGACGAATGCATTTTTATCACATTTTGTAAATCCGTAACAGTGAACAATATTTTGTAAAGGCACATATGTCACAAGTAAAAAAATAAAACTTGGAGTCGTGGCCAATTGATGTTTGCTCGCTATGTTCTTAGGGAAGTTGTTGGGTGTATTGCAGACGAGTGGTTCCATCACGTTGATGGATAACTATAGTCAATAAAAAAAGACAGGTGATGAGTTACATCAATCAAAGTTAGACAGAATAGACGCGTCAATAGTATATACTTTCTGAGTGGTTACTCGTATGTAACAATCTCACTGTCATCCAATCAAACCACGTTATTCAACCATGTCGCTTCCACACGCGCCATCGCTGCGATGATATATTCTGCTTGTCGTGTATTAATGTGCCATGTATATTGTAACATATTTTACGTACGTATATTGTGTATGTAGTGTTACATATTTCAAGATTTGATGTCCCATCTGATCCGGTGAATGTATCTGTGGAGCTATATACAATTTCTAGTACAGCCAATATTTAGAAAACGTTTTGTGGAAATTGAAGCAACAAAATTAAGTCAACAATTACGGATGTAAATTCTGAATCATGCTCACGTACAAGCGTATTTATCTATTAATCACAGGCGTTTTATCAGTCTGTACATCTATCTATCTACAGATTTTCTCCTATCATTAATATTGTTTTCAAGATAAGACCGAATTTTATTTTTTCTTTGATTATTCGACAACAATTCACGCATTTTCAAATATCTCATTGTAATAGCATCGCAAATCTAGCTAGTAATGTTTAGCCAAACCTTAACAATACTTATAAACTGCGATATTAGTAAATGTTACACGAATCAGAAATATAGTGAAATTTCTTTTTACGAATTCAATTTGTTATGACATTAGACACAAGGTACAATATTAAGGTGATTTTAACAAAGACAATAAGTACATATAGCATTTGCTTTTAAGCGTAGATTCGTCCACGCCACAAAATAACGGACATTACCTACTGCCAAGCAGTGACTGTCATGTCTACACGAAATC